>CM026403.1:16457644-16491714 GCA_014843695.1 Archivesica marissinica | reverse complement strand
CGTGTGGCATTGATTTCCGAGATAGTAGAGTAGGATTTCACAGTGGTCCACATAAACCAATGGTTGCCAGTTGATGTTCGAACGCAACAAAATGTGTAGAGTGAACACATTTGATCATACCACACAGAGTGTGGCATTGATCTCCGATATATAGACCAGAGTGTGGCATTGATCTCTGATATATAGACCAGAGTGTGGCATTGATCTCCGATATATAGACCAGAGTGTGGCATTGATCTCTGATATATAGACCAGAGTGTGGCATTGATCTCCGTATATAGACCAGAGTGTGGCATTGTTATCTCTGATATAGACCAGATGTGGCATTGATATCTGATATATAGACCAGAGTGTGGCATTGATCTCCGACATATAGACCAGAATGTGGCATTGATCAATGCCACACTCTGGTCTATATCTCGGGGATCAATGCCACACTCTGGTGTATATCTCGGGGATCAATGCCACACTCTGGTCTATATATCAGAGATCAATGCGACACTCTGGTCTATATATCAGAGATCAATGCTACACTCTGGTCTATATCTCGGGGATCAATGCCACACTCTGGTGTATATCTCGGGGATCAACGCCACACCTCTATATATCAGAGATCAATGCCACACTCTGGTCTATATATCAGAGATCAATGCCACACTCTGGTCTATATATCAGAGTTCAATGCCACACTCTGGTCTATATATCGGAGATCAATGCCACACTCTGGTCTATATATCAGAGATCAATGTCGCACTCTTGTCTATATATCGGAGTTCAATGCCACACTCTGGTCTACATATCGGAGATCATTGCCACACTCTGGTCTATATATCAGAGATCAATGCCACACTCTGGTCTATATATCAGAGATCAATGCAACACTCTGGTCTATTTATCAGAGTTCAATGCCACACTCTGGTCTATATATCGGAGATCAATGCCACACTCTGGTCTATATATCAGAGATCAATGTCGCACTCTTGTCTATATATCGGAGTTCAATGCCACACTCTGGTCTACATATCGGAGATCATTGCCACACTCTGGTCTATATATCAGAGATCAATGCCACACTCTGGTCTATATATCAGAGATCAATGCAACACTCTGGTCTATTTATCAGAGATCAATGCCACACTCTGGTCTATATATCAGAGATCAATGCCACACTCTGGTCTATATCTAGGGCATCAATGCCACACTCTGGTCTATATATCGGAGTTCAATGCCACACTCTGATCTATATATCAGAGATCAGTGTCACACTCTGGTCTATATATCAGAGATCAATTCCACATTCTGCTCTGGTCTATATATCGGAGATCAACACCACACTCTGGTCTATATACTAGAGATCAATGCCACACTCTGGTCTATATATCGGAGATCAATGCCACACTCTGATCTATATATCAGAGATCAATGCCACACTCTGGTCTATATATCAGAGATCAATGCCACACTCTGGTCTATATATCGGAGATCAACGCCACACTCTGGTCTATATATTAGAGCTCAACGCCACAGTCTGGTCTATATCTCGGGGATCAATGCCACACTCTGGTCTATATCTCGGGGATCAATGCCACACTCTGGTCTATATCTCGGGGATCAATGCCACACTCTCGTAAATATATCAGAGATCAATGCCACACTCTGGTCTATATATCAGAGATCAATGCCACACTCTGTTCTATATATCAGAGATCAATGCCACACTATGTTCTATATATCGGAGATCAATGCCGCACACTGGTCTATATATCAGCGATCAATGCCACACTATGTTCTATATATCAGAGATCAATGCCCCACTCTGTTCTATATATTAGAGATCAATGCCACACTCTGGTCTATATATCAGAGATCAATGCCACACTCTGGTCTAACTCTGGTCTATATATCGGAGATCAATGCCGCACACTGGTCTATATATCGGAGATCAATGCCACACTCTGGTCTATATATCAGAGATCAATGCCACATTCTGGTATATATATCGGAGATCAATGCCACACTCTGATCTGTATCTCGGAGGTCAATGCCACACTCTGTGTGGTATGATCAAATGTGTTCACTCTACACATTTTGTTGCGTTCGAACATCAACTGGCAACCATTGGTTTATGTGGACCACTGTGCAATCCTACTCTACTATCTCTGAAATCAATGCCACACGCTTGTCTATATATCGGAGATCAATGCCACACTCTGATCTATATATCAGAGATCAATGCCACACACCAGTCTATTTATCGGAGATCAATGTCATACTCTGGTCTATATATCAGAGATCAATGCCACATTCTGGTATATATATCGGAGATCAATGCCACACTCTGGTCTTTATATCAGAGATCAATGCCACACTCTGGTCTATATATCGGAGATCAATGCCACACTCCGGTCTATATATCAGAGATCAATGCCACACTCTGGTCTATATATCGGGGATCAATACCACACTCTGGTCTATATATCAGAGATCAATGCCACACTCTGGTCTATATCTCGGGGATCAATGCCACACTCTGGTCTATATATCAGAGATCAATTCCACACTCTGCTCTGGTCTATATATCGGAGATCAACGCCACACTCTGGTCTATATATCAGAGATCAATGCCACACTCTGGTCTATATATCAGAGATCAATGCGACACTCTGGTCTATATATCAGAGATCAATGCCACACTCTGGTCTATATCTCGGGGATCAATGCCACACTCTGGTGTATATCTCGGGGATCAATGCCACACTCTGGTCTATATATCAGAGATCAATGCCACACTCTGGTCTATATATCAGAGATCAATGCCACACTCTGGTCTATATATCAGAGATCAATGCCACATTCTGCTCTGGTCTATATTTCGGAGATCAATGTCGAACGCTTGTCTGTATCTCGGAGATCAATGTCGAACGCTTGTCTATATCTCGGAGATCAACACCACACTCTGATCTGTATCTCGGAGGTCAATGCCACACTCTGATCTGTATCTCGGAGGTCAATGCCACACTCTGATCTGTATCTCGGAGGTCAATGCCACACTCTGATCTGTATCTCGGAGGTCAATGCCACACTCTGTGTGGTATAATCAAATGGGTTCACTCTACACATTTTGTTGCGTACGAACATCAACTGGCAACCATTGGTTTATGTGGACCACTGTGAAATCCGACATTACTATGTCTAGAAAATGCCAGGTTCACAAAGTTCCTGCAGTCAATTGGTAGCGTATCAAATGACATTTAATTATTATTATATATGTACAGATGGAACGGTTACATACATACGTACTTACGTGGCGTATCGTCACAGAGACTGGGCTGCTTTAGGGAGGTCTTGGGGAATGTTGTCCCAGCATTATGTTATTTGTGAGGGCTGGTGGTGCGGTCGGTCGGTCGGTCCATTCTTGTCCATTTTAAGGGTGATTTGTTTCTGCCTATTGTAATAGCCTCCATAAATATCGAGAACATTTAGCCAACAGTATTTAATATAATAACCACTCTGCGGGCGCATTGTGACACGTATTGAACAATATTTAACATAATATACACCCTGTATGAGCATTGTGACGCTCTGTGGGCGCATTGTAACGCATATGAAGCGTTTAACATAATATACGCCCTGCATGCACATTGTAAGTTTGTAACGCATTAACATAATATACGCCCTGCATGCACATTGTAAGTTTGTAACGCATTAACATAATATACGCCCTGCATGCACAGTGTAACGCATTAACATAATATACACCCTGCATGCACAGTGTAACGCATTAACATAATATACACCCTGCATGCACAGTGTAACGCATTAACATAATATACGCCCTGCATGCACAGTGTAACACATTAACATAATATACGCCATGCATGCACAGTGTAACGCATTAACATAATATACACTCTGCATGCACAGTGTAATGCATTAACATAATATACACCATGCATGCACAATGTAACGCATTAACATAATATACACCCTGCATGCACAGTGTAACGCATTAACATAATATATGCCCTGCATGCACAGTGTAACGCATTAACATAATATACACCGTGCATGCACAGTGTAACGCATTAACATAATATACACTGCATGCACAGTGTAACGCATTAACATAATATACACCATGCATGCACAGTGTAACGCATTAACATAATATACACTACATGCACAGTGTAACACATTAACATAATATATGCCCTGCATGCACAGTGTAACACATTAACATAATATACGCGCTGCATGCACAGTGTAACGCATTAACATAATATACACTGCATGCACAGTGTAACACATTAACATAATATATGCCCTGCATGCACAGTGTAACGCATTAACATAATATACACTGCATGCACAGTGTAACACATTAACATAATATACACCCTGCATGCACAGTGTAACACATTAACATAATATACGCGCTGCATGCACAGTGTAACACATTAACATAATATACACCCTGCATGCACAGTGTAACACATTAACATAATATACGCCCTGCATGCACAGTGTAACACATTAACATAATATACGCCATGCATGCACAGTGTAACACATTAACATAATATACACCATGCATGCACAGTGTAACACATTAACCTAATATACGCCATGCATGCACAGTGTAACGCATTAACATAATATACACCATGCATGCACAGTGTAACACATTAACATAATATATGCCCTGCATGCACAGTGTAACGCATTAACATAATATACACCCTGCATGCACAGTGTAACACATTAACATAATATATGCCCTGCATGCACAGTGCAACGCATTAACATAATATACACCATGCATGCACAGTGTAACGCATTAACATAATATACACCATGCATGCACAGTGTAACACATTAACATAATATACGCCATGCATGCACAGTGTAACGCATTAACATAATATATGCCATGCATGCACAGTGTAACGCATTAACATAATATACGCCCTGCATGCACAGTGTAACGCATTAACATAATATACACCATGCATGCACAGTGTAACGCATTAACATAATATATGCCCTGCATGCACAGTGTAACGCATTAACATAATATACACCCTGCATGCACAGTGTAACGCATTAACATAATATACACCATGCATGCACAGTGTAACGCATTAACATAATATACACCATGCATGCACAGTGTAACACATTAACATAATATACACCATGCATGCACAGTGTAACGCATTAACATAATATATGCCCTGCATGCACAGTGTAACACATTAACATAATATACGCCCTGCATGCACAGTGTAACGCATTAACATAATATATGCCCTGCATGCACAGTGTAACGCATTAACGTAATATACACCATGCATGCACAGTGTAACACATTAACATAATATATGCCCTGCATGCACAGTGTAACACATTAACATAATATACACCCTGCATGCACAGTGTAACGCATTAGCGTAATATACACCATGCATGCACAGTGTAACACATTAACATAATATATGCCCTGCATGCACAGTGTAACGCATTAACATAATATACACCATGCATGCACAGTGTAGCGCATTAACATAATATACGCCCTGCATGCACAGTGTAACGCATTAACATAATATACGCCCTGCATGCACAGTGTATCACATTAACATAATATACACTGCATGCACAGTGTAACACATTAACATAATATACACCCTGCATGCACAGTGTAACGCATTAACATAATATACACCATGCATGCACAGTGTAACGCATTAACATAATATACACCTGCATGCACAGTGTAACGCATTAACATAATATACTCTCTGCATGCGCAGTGTAATGCATTAGCATAATATACACCCTGCATGCACAGTGTAACGCATTAACATAATATATGCCCTGCATGCACAGTGTAACGCATTAACATAATATACACCATGCATGCACAGTGTAACGCATTAACATAATATACACCCTGCATGCACAGTGTAACGCATTAACATAATATACACTCTGCATGCACAGTGTAACGCATTAACATAATATACACCCTGCATGCACAGTGTAGCGCATTAACATAATATACACCCTGCATGCACAGTGTAACGCATTAACATAATATACGCCCTGCATGCACAGTGTAACGCATTAACATAATATACACCCTGCATGCACAGTGTAACGCATTAACATAATATATGCCCTGCATGCACAGTGTAACGCATTAACATAATATACACCCTGCATGCACAGTGTAACGCATTAATGTAATATACACCCTGCATGCACAGTGTAACGCATTAACATAATATACGCCCTGCATGCACAGTGTAACGCATTAAAATAATATACACCCTGCATGCACAGTGCAATGCATTAACATAATATATGCCCTGCATGCACAGTGTAACGCATTAACATAATATACGCACTGCATGCACAGTGTAACGCATTAATGTAATATACACCCTGCATGCACAGTGTAACGCATTAACATAATATACGCCCTGCATGCACAGTGTAACGCATTAACATAATATATGCCCTGCATGCACAGTGTAACGCATTAACATAATATACGCCCAGCATGCACAGTGTAACGCATTAACATAATATACGCCCTGCATGCACAATGTAACGCATTAACGTAATATACACCGTGCATGCACAGTATAACGCATTAACATACTATACGCCCTGCATGCACAATGTAACGCATTAACATAATATACACCATGCATGCACAGTGTAATGCATTAACATAATATACACCCTGCATGCACAGTGTAACGCATTAACATAATATACGCCCTGCATGCACAGTGTAACGCATTAACGTAATATACACCCTGCATGCACAGTGTAACGCATTAACGTAATATACACCCTGCATGCAGTGTAACGCATTAACATAATATACGCCCTGCATGCACCTTGTAAGTTTGTAACGCATTAACATAATATACACCCTGCATGCACAGTGTAACGCATTAACGTAATATACACCTTGCATGCACCTTGTAAGTTTGTAACGCATTAACATAATATACTCCCTTCATGCACAGTGTAACGCATTAACATAATATACACCATGTATGCACAGTGTAACGCATTAACATAATACCTGCATGCACAGTGTAACACATTAACATAATATACGCACTGCATGCACAGTGTAACGCATTAACATAATATACGCACTGCATGCACAGTGTAACGCATTAACATAATATACACCCTGCATGCACAGTGTAACGCATTAACATAATATACACCATGCATGCACAGTGTAATGCATTAACATAATATACACCCTGCATGCACAGTGTAACGCATTAACATAATATACACCATGCATGCACAGTGTAACGCATTAACATAATACCTGCATGCACAGTGTAACGCATTAACATAATATACGCACTGCATGCACAGTGTAACGCATAACATAATATACGCCCTGCATGCACAGTGTAACGCATTAACATAATATATGCCCTACATGCGCACTGTGACGCGTATTGAACCTATGCTTGACAACCTTTTTCGGAAAAGGTAAAATTAGAAAATAAATGTTTAAATTGTGTGAAGCTACATATCAATAAGAACTGAATCTAGAAATTATGATAAGTTCATAACGGAAAGTCATAACATGGCAAGAGTAAAGTCATTTATACATAGACACGCTGCCCGTCCTGTGGAAACAGGTTTACCACATAACTACCCAGTACTGATATATTTGGATAAGTTGCTTAGCAACAATCTGAATCATATGTCGGCATTTCTATGGTGTCGATAGCAATACATTCAAGTACGTGAATGTTTGTACATTCCGAATTTCGATATTGTTTTTTACCTTACGGTCCTGAATGCACGTGTCTCATTAATTGGCACGTGTTTTACGTGCACACTTCTTTTAGAGGCCGGGGAAAAAACAATATTATATATAAAACGAATATTTTGTTTATTTAAATATAACTACGAGCTAGAATAAATTACATATGGCCATAAATTGCTCCTGACCGTGTGTACTTTGGCATTTTAATGTTAGAACAGAATTTCTTCCTCGGTTTTGTGGAACACATTAGGCGTGTTGACACCCGCATTAGCAAACAATTCAACAGGGTGAATAGAAGTATCACAGCGCCCAACAGGATCAAGCATTCCGATGCAGTAATGTTATTCAAGTACGCGCTACAAAGCCAACATAACAAGGGTATTGATTGAGCCATTCCGACTTGCAGCATTATTCCATAGTAGATGGTCGCACCAACCAGCTTCCATGTCACTATTCCAAGGAGCCTGGAAACTCTTTTCCTTGGCGAAACAGGACGGCTGTGGCAGCGGTGATGGGTCCCGTTTTGGGTACTCGATCTGTAAATAAAACGTGACATTTAAGTTTATCGTCACCATCTCTGAAGGCCTCATTGTAAGCAAATGATATAACTTTATGAGTTACCGTCGTAGCTAATGAACATTTCTCGAACATGTTCTAGCCTCACATGACCACGTTACGCTATGATATCCTAGACTGATATATCATCATATATTACAGAACTATTGAGCTTAGATATGCAACTTACTACGGTTGTTGGTATAGGCGTGGAAATAAGTAAGGAGAGAGTGAAGTATAAATGATGCATTATAACATATTGCAGTGTACACGTTGGTTGTGGTTTCTACACAATAATAATAATAAAGACTTTATTTAACGAGAGAACTCATTTGACCAATTAAGTCAATCTACCATGAGGCCCTCAGCAAATTAAAACATCAAATAACACAATGAAAAATGTAAACAATGACCTTGTGTGACCCTGAATATAAGAAGGATTGTTTAAAAAGTTCACTATTTGGCTTAGGATATTAGCGTTGGAGATTGCAGGATGATCGCAAGTAAATTTGATTGACTCTTGCAGATAGACGAGTGCTAGGCCATTGAGTTTTTAAACATTAAGACTTCTTTTTGAAAACTAGCCCTCTCTGAAAAAGTCACCCAATTGAGTATACATATACATCCATCTACTAACAAAACGAAAACTAATAAAGATTCACTTGTTTAAAATATCATATATCATGAATGTGTCGTACATGTTGGCCATAAAACTACTACAGATATTTATAATCGGTTGAGAGAATAGAACAAACGTTTTGACCATTAATATCTAGTTAAAATATTACCTGGAACATCCCATTGCTTTATAAGCCTTTCTGGTGAAACAGTTTGTTGCTGGAATGTTTCTTTCTGTGGAATTTATTAATGTTTGGTCAACAAATCTGGTGACACTTTGTCTCAGTTCAGTGTATAATAAATTGACGTTGTGTTGTAACATAGAAACGACGTCTCTTCGTAATATTTCCGCTTCCGCCGGACGCTATTCTAGTGACGTAATAGATGCCATTACTGACGTCCAGATATCAATGCCACACTATGGCCTATATCTCGAAGATCTTTAAATATGTTCAAGACACAATGTAAATTATGGATACAACAACTTTTTAAACGGTAGCCACGATCTTATGTGCGTGGCATTGATCTCCGAGATATAGACCAGTGCGTGGCATTGATCTCCGAGATATAGACCAGTGCGTGGCATTGATCTCCGGGATATAGACCAGTGCGTGGCATTGATCTCCAGGATATAGACACGTGTATGGCATTGATATCCGGGATATAGACTAGTGCGTGACATTGATCTCCGGGATATAGACCAGTGCGTGACATTGATCTCCGAGATATAGACTAGTGCGTGGCATTGATCTCCGGGATATAGACTAGTGCGTGGCATTGATCTCCGGGATATAGACTAGTGCGTGACATTGATCTCCGGGATATAGACTAGTGCGTGGCATTGATCTCCGGAATATAGACTAGTGCGTGGCATTGATCTCCGGGATATAGACTAGTGCGTGGCATTGATCTCCGGGATATAGACTAGTGCGTGGCATTGATCTCCGATATATAGACCAGTGCGTGGCATTGATCTCCGGAATATAGACTAGTGCGTGGCATTGATCTCCGGGATATAGACTAGTGCGTGGCATTGATCTCCGAGATATAGACTAGTGCATGGCATTGGTCTCCGGGATATAGACTAGTGCGTGGCATTGATCTCCGGGATATAGACCAGTGCGTGGCATTGGTCTCCGGGATATAGACAAGTGCGTGGCATTGATCTCCGGGATATAGACAAGTACGTGGCATTGATCTCCAAGATATAGACTAGTGTATGGCATTGATATCCGGGATATAGACTAGTGCGTGGCATTGATCTCCGAGATATAGACCAGTGCGTGGAATTGATCTCCGAGATATAGACAAGTGTGTGGCATTGATCTCCGATATATAGACCAGTGCGTGGCATTGATCTTCGAGATATAGACAAGTGTGTGGCATTGATCTCCGATATATAGACCAGTGCGTGGCATTGCTATCCGAGATATAGACCAGTGTATGGCATTGATCTCTGAGATATAGACAAGGGCGTGGCATTGATCTCCGATATATAGACCAGTGCGTGGCATTGATCTTCGAGATATAGACCAGTGCGTGGCATTGCTATCCGATATATAGACAAGTATATGGCATTGCTATCCGAGATATTGACAAGGGCGTGGCATTGATCTCCGATATATAGACCAGTGCGTGGCATTGATCTTCGAGATATAGACCAGTGCGTGGCATTGCTATCCGATATATAGACAAGTATATGGCATTGCTATCCGAGATATTGACAAGTGCGTGGCATTGATCTCCGATATATAGACCAGTGCGTGGCATTGATCTTCGAGATATAGACCAGTGTGTGGCATTGATCTCCGATATATAGACCAGTGCGTGGCATTGCTATCCGAGATATAGACCAGTGTATGGCATTGATCTTCGATATATAGACAAGTATATGGCATTGCCATCCGATATATAGACCAGTATATGGCATTGATCTTCGATATATAGACCAGTATATGGCATTGCCATCCGATATATAGACCAGTGTATGGCATTGCCATCCGATATATAGACCAGTGTGTGGCATTGCTATCCGATATATAGACTAGTGTGTGGCATTGTCATCCGATATATAGACCAGTGTATGGCATTGCTATCCGATATATAGACCAGTGTGTGGCATTGCCATCCGATATATAGACCAGTGTATGGCATTGCCATCCGATGTATAGACCAGTGTGTGGCATTGCTATCCGATATATAGACCAGTGTATGGCATTGCCATCCGATGTATAGACCAGTATGTGGCATTGCTATCCGATATATAGACCAGTGTATGGCATTGCCATCCGATATATAGACCAGTATATGGCATTGATCTCCGAGATATAGACTAGAGCGTGACATTGATCTCCGGGATATAGACCAGTGCGTGGCATTGATCTCCAAGATATAGACCAGTGCGTGGCATTGATCTCCGAGATATAGACCAGTGCGTGACACTGATCTCCGGAATATAGACTAGTGCGTGGCATTGATCTCCGTGATATAGACTAGAGCGTGGCATTGATCTCCGAGATATAGACCAGTGCGTGGCATTGATCTCCGAGATATAGACCAGTGCGTGGCAATGATCTCCGAGATATAGACTAGAGCGTGACATTGATCTTCGATATATAGACCAGTGCGTGACACTGATCTCCGGGATATAAACTGGTGTATGACATTGATCTCCGATATATAGACTGGTGTATGACATTGATCTCCGGGATATAGACTGGTGTATGACATTGCTATCCGAGATATAGACTGGTGTATGACATTGATCTCCGGGATATAGACTGGTGTATGACATTGATCTCCGGGATATAGACTGGTGTATGACATTGATCTCCGGGATATAGACTGGTGTATGACATTGATCTCCGGGATATAGACTGGTGTATGACATTGACCTCCGGGATATAGACGGTGTATGACATTGATCTCCGGGATATAGAGCAGTGTGTAAGTGGTTCATGGGATATTGCAAGTGACAAGGAATTAAGCGTAAGGAATTAAGAGACTGGTTGTCTGTGTTGTGTATACCTGGAGACCTGTGATTGATCATGCAAGTCAGTCACATGTCCATGGTGACCAGCTCCTAGGAGTCTGCCAGTAGTTTCTGGAGATCTGTGATTGATCATGCAAGTCAGCCACATGTCCATGGTGACCAGCTACTAGGAGTCTGCCAGTAGTTTCTGGAGACCTGTGATTGATCATGCAAGTCAGTCACATGTCCATGGTGACCAGCTCCTAGGAGTCTGCCAGTAGTTTCTCATGGTCTAGGAGCATGTCATGCATACACTAATCAAAGTTGTCAGCCAGCGAGAATCGGTGGTCCTCAAAAATGACAAAACACAATAGTGTGTAAAAGTAATGTTTTATTGCTTTAGCATGAATAGATGTAGAAAAAATAACATGTTCGGTGGTAGTATACATGTATACAAGAAACGCCCTGTAATTAATACCACAAAACCCGAACTAACTTGTCTAACCTTGAACGATATTTATTAAATACTCAAAACCTACAATTTTCCATGAAAATATAATTCTTGCATGTTGTTTATTACCATTCTCAATATCACCTCAATGAATGAACCATTACAGTGTATACATGGTGTTATTGGTTCTCATCGAAATGAAAATATATCTGACAATGTAACCAGGTGCGTAGCTGCCTATATGCCTTGTAGGCAGGGGCCAACACCGAGCTGCAAACAAAAACCCACTGTAAATGCAATAAAAAGAAAAGGGTAGGGAGAGGAAGGTAATATGGGTGCGGTGTCTAATTTTCGTGAGCAGATTACAATCAGAAATTTCAAAATTTTGATATTACGAAAATGAAAGTAGTAAAAACTAGTAAAGCATTTTGTACGCTACAAGTTTATCAAGGAGAGCAAGACCCAGCCCACTAACGGTACTCGCTTACAGTGGCCTACACCTACTAAATAACCCAGCTACGCGCCTGAATGGAACCAGAAAGCATGTGTAGGACTCACAAATGGAGCAATTTTCAAAAGATTGATGCTATTAATCACGTCTTATCATGCAATGGTAGGCAGTAGTCTCACAGAATCTCTGGAAACAGTTACAGATGCAGTATGATTGGTTATTTATCTAGTAAAAGAGATCTTATATAAACTAGGTATACAATGTATAGTGCCAAACTGCGACTACGCACGTTGGCGTAACAGCTCACTTAATCTGTAACCTGCTAATCACGACTAAAGTTGCTTTTGCAAACAGCATAGAGCCAGATCAGATGGAAAAAACTAGATGTGCCGTTTGATCAGGCTCTATGCTGTTGCTATTCGGATAGTAGAGTTACTGGTAAAACACTTGTCTGAACACGAAACAACATAGATCTATATCGTAACGACATGGCTGATCTGGATCTATGTTGCTTGCACACTTCCAATTTATTTGGCAGGTTACGGATTATTGCGAAATAACATCATAAATGTATAGACAAAATACAAGAATACTATACCCATGGAAACTAGTATTGAGAATGTCGCTAGAATCTACATGCTACAATTAAAAGTAATTAACCTACAGCTTTTATTGGACATTTTCGTTGCATCAGCGGGCTTGAATTGAAACTGCAATACTAGAATTGTTGGGTGTTCTTAGGCCACTCGCTCATAGATATTGAAAATATATGTTTAATTCCGACGTGTGTATCTTGTGGTCATGAGCTTTGCATCAAACTTATAACTCAGTTGTTCTGAATTCCTGCACGGTCCACAAACATAATAAATGGCGCCCAACGGGAAACCATGTTGGTTTTTGCAGAGTACATCGAGATGTGGAATCACAGTCTCTTTACAATTATGTTTTGTTATATTTCGGGTTTTACGCCTGCATCAGCACCATTTCGGGCTATATCACCGGCGGGCAGATTACTTAACAACATCTTTCCTGGGTAGGCTCCAGCGGTTAACCAGTACTTGGGTGCACCAACCTCCGTAAGAAACTGCCAACTTTTTCATATAAATGAGACACGGCCTGTGACCATCAGTGACGATAGGTTAGTGGTACGGTCTCTTTACAAACGTTTTGTTTTCAAGATGCGTCGGCCATTTCTATTAGGAATCAAGATGTGCATTAACAACGATTTATCACCAGTATCATTTAGTCTGCAATAAAGTACATGTATTGGACTTTCTGGTCGTACAGCCGCTACAGACTAGATTACAGACACCTCACTGTATTATAATCACATGTTTATCAAATAAAACTACAGCTACAAAGGCAACTTCCGTTGAAGAAGAAAGCAAATGGTAGAACCCTATACAAGTATACACAGATTTATGTACAAATTACATAGAGCACAGATTGCACAGAACAGATTTCTACGTTACGTCAGTATGTCGTCATGAGCAGTGTGGTATAATCACGTGATAGTCTTCCATAGGGCAGTGTGGTATAATCACGTGATAGTCTTCCATAGAGCAGTGTGGAATAATCATGTGATAGTCTTCCATAGGGCAGTGTGGAATAATCACGTGATACGGTCTTCCATAGGGCAGTGTGGAATAATCACGTGATACGGTCTTCCATAGGGCAGTGTGGAATAATCACGTTATAAGGTTTTCCATAGAGCAGTGTGGAATAATCACGTTATAAGGTTTTCCATAGAGCAGTGTGGAATAATCACGTTATACGGTTTTCCATAGAGCAGTGTGGAATAATCACGTGAAATGGTCTTCCATAGAGCAGTGTGGAATAATCATGTGAAACGGTCTTCCATAGGGCAGTGTGGAATAATCACGTGAAACGGGTCTTCCATAGAGCAGTGTGGAATAATCACGTGAAACGGTCTTCCATAGGGCAGTGTGGAATAATCACGTGAAACGGTCTTCCATAGAGCAGTGTGGAATAATCACGTGAAACTGTATTCCATACAGCAGGGAACTATATAAGCTCTGCCTCCGCTTTTAATCCTTTCCTATATACTTACTTCTTTGATTTCGTTATGTTATATTTCGGGTTTTACGCCTGCATCAGCACCATTTTGGGCTATATCGTCGGCAGCTTTGATTTCGTGTACATGTATTGTTTTGTGAATGTATATAGTGGAATAAATATGTTTAAACTGTATGTGATAGATACCAGGCTATGGAAGATCATTCACAATGTTGGACATCAGGCCGGACAATGGAAGATCATTCACAATGTTGGACATCAGGCTGGACAATGGAAGACCACTCACCAAGCTGGACATTAGGCTGGACAATGGAAGATCATTCACCAAGTTAGACATCAGGCTGGACAATGGAAGACCATTAACAATGTTGGACACCAGGCTGTACAATGGAAGACCACTCACCAAGCTGGACGTCAGGCTGGACAATGGAAGACCATAAAACACAACAGTAATTCTGTCCAACATTAGCAATAAAACAATGGTATGCTATGAACACTCGGAATGTTCACCCATTATTACATGAATGGTCTATAATTATGGAACGATTTCTGTATATTTTATTCTCCCATAAATCAACATTAATTCCTTCCAAAATGTTCTTTAAACTTGTTGATTGGTTTCACCAATATTCATTGCAAAACATAAATCACATATAACATACATGTTCTTGTACACTTATACATTATATGTGATCTATGTTTTATAAAATAAATATGGTTTAATTCCAAATACCGGTACTGTAAGCTTACTCTTTATATGGCAGAGCTATCATGGCGATTCATTTATTTATGTTATATTTCGGGTTTTACGCATGTATCAGCACCATTTTGGGCTATATCGCCGGTGGGCAGTTTACCTAACAACACCTTTACTGGGCAGGCTCCAGCAGTTGACCAGTATTTGGGTGCACCAACCTCCGTAAGAAACTGCCAACTTTTTCATATAAATGAGACACGGCCTGAGCGGGGCTCGAACCCGTGACCATCAGTGATGATAGGTTACAGAGGTATACAAGTCAGCGACCATAACCATTCGACCACGGAGGCGGACCCGATTCATTTATAAATTCTAACAAATTTAAACCGCACAGCAATGAAAGGGATACATTTATTATAAGATATGGAATACCAACGAAAGGGACATGTTCAAGAAAACGTAAACTAGAGACAAAAATATTGTTTGGATAATCTTATTAATTTCCACTTCAAGGAAAAATATCATTGACCAGTCCGTGTCAGGTACTTGGTGTTGCATGGGTTAAGGGTTACAATCTTTGATTACTGAAGTAAGAATACTAGTGAAATTGAGTTTATACAAATTTATTTTAGCTCGATTGCAAAACAAGTTATTATAACTTATATTAATCACTCTCGAGATCTCATTCCTGATGGAATCCATCGCCACGAGGGAGAGAAGAGGCAACGTGGAATTTAAATGCCTTGCCTAAGGGCACAATCGTAACGGCTCCAGCGGGGCTCGAACTCCGGACCTTTCGCACTTGAAGGGAACGCGAATCCACTGCGCTATCACGACTTCCACTAGTGAAATTGAACCACAAGTTTATGTTACATTACAACATATTTATGAAGTACTCCACTTGCGAGGACAATATACCCCCCCCTCCTGCTCTTCCTTCAACATTTTAAATGTCCCCCTTTTGGAAGGGTAAGTGTCCACCTTGGGTTCTAGAGATGCTTCACATGTATGTAACAGCATTCGGAAATACTTACTGCTTCAATATCCAGCTTGCACGAGAGTGAAGTGGTATAAAGTAGCAAATATTGCCGTATACTGGCGTATGGTTTAGTTTAAACATATTTTTATTCAGAAAATAACATATAAGAATAAAGTGTTACAAGAGAAATAATTTGGATTGGAAAACAAGCATATTAAAATGCTTATACAAATTCCTTTCCGTATGATTTGTTTGTACTGGTATTACGCCTGCATCACCACTATTTTGGGCTATATCGTCAACAGGCAGCTCACCTAACAACACCTTTCCTGGGCAAGCTCCAGCGGTTAACCAGTACTTGGTGCGCCAACCTCCGTAAGAAACTGCCAATGTTTTCATATAAATGAGACATGGCCCGAGTGGGGCTCGAACTCATGACCATCAGTGATGTTAACAAATTACAATGGTATATAAGTCAGCGACCGTAACCACTCAACAACCTAGGCGGACTGGCATCATTTTATGGTATGTCGAAATGGAAAATAAAAGCCATACATAAAAGATTCATGTATAGTGAAATATTAAATCATCAAAGATGGCTAACAGTGTTTTGATTATAAATAAAGTTTATAATATTATATTAGCATTAGTCATGAACAAAACAAAAATAATAAAATAAAACAAGGGCAGATAATAGTCAACAAAATATAACAGAAGACATGTCATTAGCACTACAAAACATGCACAAAATACATAACAGAAAAACACAGGTCAATAAATAGTACAGAAATTAGGAAAATGCGAGCAATTAACCCATTCAACACCAAGTAACTGACATGGACTGGTCCATGATATTTTTAGACCAATAAATTAATAACAAAATTACATTTGGATCAGTTCATTTATCAAAATGGGTAACTTTTTTCTCTAAAAATAGTTATATTACTTGAAAAAAGTGTAAATCCTGATGAGACGGCTCGTCACGAGCCGGCTCATCTGGATCTACACTTTTTTGTAAGCCAATTTAGAGGTCTGTGGTGTTGAAAGGGTCAAGAGATATTAGATATTCAATTTGCTATGCTGCACACAAATTGGACCATATTTACAAAGCATTGTCTTTGTTCAAAATATATTCACCAGTCTTCATTATAACATACAACGATGCAATGTACAAAGAACTAAAGCAGTCACATGTCTTCAAACCAAGATGGAATCTTTCGATATATTAGGTACGACGTTAATGTGTTAACGGTTGGCTATGTTGCTACACTGTTCTAATTACTGGTTTTCCAAGCACCACCATTTACCACATAAAGACTTAGGCTAATATACTACTATATCTCCATACAAATATTTGTTTGTTTGGGTTTTACGCCTGCATCAGCACCATTTTAGGCTATATCGCAGATGGCAGTTTACCTAACAACACATTTCCTGGACAGGCTCCAGCGGTTAACCAGTACTTGGTGCACCAACCACCGTAAGAAACTGCTAACTTTTTCATATAAATGGACACAGTCCAAGCGTCTCCATACATATGACCGCCATTTAGCTTGCCTGCTGTAAACGTATGGTTGTGTACTCAACCACAATAACATAGGAATACATTCCAGCTTGTGCAACACTCGGCATTGTGGGAATATAAATACAAGGGGACACTTTCTAGAAACTGGAATTAAGTACCATGCATTTGATCCATAATAGCACACCTGAATTATACTGCATCATCCCTGACATACATGTAGTGCATGCATTACACTGTAGCATCCCTCACATACATGTAGTGCATGCATTATACTGCATCATCCCTGACATACATGTAGTGCATGCATTATACTGCATCATCCCTGACATACATGTAGTGCATGCATTACACTGTAGCATCCCTGACATACATGTAGTGCATGCATTATACTGCATCATCCCTGACATACATGTAGTGCATGCATTATACTGCATCATCCCTGACATACATGTAGTGCATGCATTACACTGTAGCATCCCTGACATACATGTAGTGCATGCATTATACTGCATCATCCCTGACATACATGTAGTGCATGCATTACACTGTAGCATCCCTGACATACATGTAGTGCATGCATTATACTGCATCATCCCTGACATACATGTAGTGCATGCATTACACTGTAGCATCCCTCACATACATGTAGTGCATGCATTACACTGTAGCATCCCTCACATACATGTAGTGCATGCATTACACTGTAGCATCCCTCACATACATGTAGTGCATGCATTACACTGTAGCATCCCTCACATACATGGAGTGCATGCATTACACTGTAGCATCCCTCACATACATGTAGTGCATGCATTACACTGTAGCATCCCTCACATACATGTAGTGCATGCATTACACGGTAGCATCCCTCACATATATGTAGTGCATGAATTACACTGTAGCATCCTTCACATACATGTAGTGCATGCATTACACTGTAGCATCCCTCACATACATGTAGTATATAAATTACACTGTAGCATCCCTCACATACATGTAGTGCATGAATTACACTGCATCATTCCTCACATACATGTAGTATATGAATTACACTGTAGCATCCCTCACATACATGTAGTATATGAATTACACTGTAGCATCCCTCACATACATGGAGTGCATGAATTACACTGCATCATTCCTCACATACATGTAGTATATGAATTACACTGTAGCATCCCTCACATACATGTAGTATATGAATTACACTGTAGCATCCCTCACATACATGGAGTGCATGAATTACACTGTAGCATCCCTCACATACATGTAGTGCATGAATTACACTGTAGCATACCTCACATACATGTAGTGCATGAATTACACTGTAGCATCCCTCACATACATGTAGTGCATGCATTACACGGTAGCATCCCTCACATACATGTAGTGCATGAATTACACTGCATCATTCCTCACATACATGTAGTATATGAATTACACTGTAGCATCCCTCACATACATGTAGTATATGAATTACACTGTAGCATCCCTCACATACATGGAGTGCATGAATTACACTGTAGCATCCCTCACATACATGTAGTGCATGAATTACACTGTAGCATCCCTCACATACATGTAGTGCATGCATTACACTGTAGCATCCCTCACATACATGTAGTATATGAATTACACTGTAGCATCCCTCACATACATGTAGTGCATGAATTACACTGCATCATTCCTCACATACATGTAGTATATGAATTACACTGTAGCATCCCTGACATACATGTAGTGCATGAATTACACTGTAGCATCCCTCACATATATGTAGTGCATGAATTACACTGTAGCATCCCTGACATACATGTAGTATATGAATTACACTGTAGCATCCCTGACATACATGTAGTATATGAATTACACTGTAGCATTCCCCACATATATGTAGTATATGAATTACACTGTAGCATCCCTCACATACATGTAGTATATAAATTACACTGTAGCATCCCTGACATACATGTAGTATATGAATTACACTGTAGCATCCCTGACATACATGTAGTATATGAATTACACTGTAGCATTCCCCACATATATGTAGTATATGAATTACACTGTAGCATCCCTCACATACATGTAGTATATAAATTACACTGTAGCATCCCTGACATACATGTAGTATATGAATTACACTGTAGCATCCCTGACATACATGTAGTATATGAATTACACTGTAGCATTCCCCACATATATGTAGTATATGAATTACACTGTAGCATCCCTCACATACATGTAGTATATAAATTACACTGTAGCATCCCTGACATACATGTAGTATATGAATTACACTGTAGCATCCCTGACATACATGTAGTATATGAATTACACTGTAGCATTCCCCACATATATGTAGTATATGAATTACACTGTAGCATTCCTCACATACATGTAGTATATGAATTACACTGTAGCATCCCTCACATACATGTAGTGCATGAATTACACTGCATAATCCCTCACATACATGTAGTGCATGAATTACACTGTAGCATCCCTCACATACATGTAGTGCATGAATTACACTGTAGCATCCATCACATACATGTAGTGCATGAATTACACTGTAGCATCCCTCACATACATGTAGTGCATGAATTACACTGTAGCATCCCTCACATATATGTAGTGCATGAATTACACTGTAGCATCCCTCACATACATGTAGTGCATGAATTACACTGTAGCATCCCTCACATACATGTAGTGCATGAATTACACTGTAGCATCCCTCACATATATGTAGTGCATGAATTACACTGCAGAATCCCTCACATACATGTAGTGCATGAATTACACTGCAGAATCCCTCACATACATGTAGTTATGAATTACACCTGAAAATATCGTCGCTATGTTTCTCTCATTTCCATGGAAATGCAATTTCACCATTTTACAAATGTTATATGTCTTGGGGGTGAAAGATACTTACATTGTATATCAAGAACTTTTAATTTCACAAACAATTCTAAGAAGTTGTTTCCCGTATTTGGTGTTATTATGCCTCAACAGATTGCAGACAGAATTCCTTATCTGGCAACCAATTAAAAAGATTATAGGACACTCAACTATTTGTTGAAACAAAAAACCATAATAGCTCTTAGCGAAATAAAACAATTGAAATGTCAGACAATTGTCATGGACTAGTCGAATAGACTGGTTAGATGGTTCCATGTGACGGTTAGATCAGGTTTCATCAGTTTTCATATGAGGTTTCATGTGACGGTTAGATCAGGTTTCATGTGATGGTTAGATCAGTTTTCATGTGACAGTTAGATCAGGTTTCATGTGATGGTTAGATCAGTTTTCATGTGATGGTTAGATCAGTTTTCATGTGATGGTTAGATCAGTTTTCATGTGATGGTTAGATCAGTTTTCATGTGACAGTTAGATCAGGTTTCATGTGATGTAATACAGTGCTTAACCTCTATATAAGATATGACAGAGGTTTAACGTATACACAGTTCATTGACTCAGGCTGGTGTCCTTGCTATATTCTATATGAACAATCTCCCTGACTTCAAGATAGGGAGAATTAATACACCTTACGGGGACTCCCAAATCTACTAGCACTTCACGGTGGCTGGCAGCGCCATCTGATATGCTAATGATTGCAGTATATAGAGATAAACGTTTCTAGAAATGTTAATTGTATAGGCCCACAATATTTGCCTCTGTAGGCATATAAAGTTGTATACATAGACCTTAATAATTCACTACACATATAACTTACTGTGTGAAGTTTGATGCATTTTTCTTCAGCAGATTTGTGTGTGAAGTTTGCTGTAGTTTCCGTCAGCAGATTTGTGTGAAGTTTGCTGTAGTTTCCTTCAGCAGATTTGTGTGAAGTTTGATGCATTTTTCTTCAGCAGATTTGTGTGAAGTTTGCTGTAGTTTCCTTCAGCAGATTTGTGTGAAGTTTGCTGTAGTTTCCTTCAGCAGATTTGCATGAAGTTTTCCGTCCTTGTGTGAAGTTGGATGCAATTCACTTTGGTTGTTGTGTGTGTATTTGCTTTGGTAGATATGTGTGAAATTTAATGTATTTCCATACAGGCATCTTAGTATAAACAATTTTTATTTCTTTGAATAAACATAGTCCAGTATAAATATTATATACATACATGTAGGATTGAAAAGAACGCAACCTGCTTGTATGGTTACCTCTTACCTACTAAGGCAATTTGTGTGAAGTTTGATGTATTTCCCTACAGGCGATTTGTGTTTAGTTGATGTATTTCCAGTAGGTAGATATGCGTGATGTTTGATGTATTATATACTATACATTATATGAACAAATTTCTCCCTTGGCTAGAATAGGGTGAAATGAGGCAGTAATATATTTCGTAAAATAATGAGGCAGATTTTAGTTTGGCTTGAATGCTACATGTTCCATATGTTATTTAAATAATAAAATACAAGAGATGATACAGTTGATACAATCGATTTTATACAATACAAAATTATAATTCATTCACACATATCACTAGCATACATTATAATACTTTTGAGTATTGAATTTGGCAACATGAATCGGACAGCTATGAGCTTTATCTACATACCGGTACAAAGAGTCCACGTTCACGTAACGGACAGCTATATGCTTTATCTACATACTGGTACAAAGAGTCCACGTTCACGTAGCGGACAGCTATATGCTTTATCTACATACTGGTACAAAGAGTCCACGTTCACGTAGCGGACAGCTATATGCTTTATCTACATACTGGTACAAAGAGTCCACGTTCACATAGCGGACAGCTACATGCTTTATCTACATACTGGTACAAAGAGTCCACATTCACGTAGCGGACAGCTATATGCTTTATCTACATACTGGTACAAAGAGTTCACGTAGCGGACAGCTACATGCTTTATCTACATACTGGTACAAAGAGTCCACATTCACGTAGCGGACAGCTATATGCTTTATCTACATACAAAGAGTCCACGTTCACATAGCGGACAGCTATATGCTTTATCTACATACAAAGAGTCCACGTTCACATAGCGGACAGCTATATGCTTTATCTACATACAAAGAGTCCACGTTCACATAGCGGACAGCTATATGCTTTATCTACATACAAAGAGTCCACGTTCACATAGAGGACAGCTATGAGCTTTATCTACATACCGGTACAAAGAGCCCACGTTCACATAGAGGACAGCTATATGCTTTATCTACATACAAAGAGTCCACGTTCACATAGAGGACAGCTATATAGCTTTATCTACATACAAAGAGTCCACGTTCACATAGAGGACAGCTATGAGCTTTATCTACATACAAAGAGTCCACGTTCACATAGAGGACAGCTATGAGCTTTATCTACATACAAAGAGTCCACGTTCACATAGAGGACAGCTATATAGCTTTATCTACATACAAAGAGTCCACGTTCACATAGAGGACAGCTATATAGCTTTATCTACATATAAAGAGTCCACGTTCACATAGAGGACAGCTATGAGCTTTATCTACATACAAAGAGTCCACGTTCACATAGAGGACAGCTATGAGCTTTATCTACATACAAAGAGTCCACGTTCACATAGAGGACAGCTATATAGCTTTATCTACATACAAAGAGTCCACGTTCACATAGAGGACAGCTATATAGCTTTATCTACATATAAAGAGTCCACGTTCACATAGAGGACAGCTATGAGCTTTATCTACATACAAAGAGTCCACGTTCACATAGAGGACAGCTATGAGCTTTATCTACATACAAAGAGTCCACGTTCACATAGAGGACAGCTATATAGCTTTATCTACATACAAAGAGTCCACGTTCACATAGAGGACAGCTATATAGCTTTATCTACATATAAAGAGTCCACGTTCACATAGAGGACAGCTATGAGCTTTATCTATCGTTCACATATTTGTACTGTCGATTCATCTCAGAAATGTTTTCATTATTTATTAACTATTCTCGTGGTATAATAATCGATATTTATGTACATCGCCAAAATGTACTTAGCTAATGACTCTTCATATATATTTCTTTAATATCACACAGGCAATTATTGTCATTTCATTACTTGCTTTAACTAATTAAATCCTGACATTTATAGCAAATTTTGATGAGTAAAGTAGCCAGACAGATATCTGAAATTGAAAAAATGGAGATACAGTTGGCGACCCTTTGGATGGGGCGACATATTTTCCCCGTCCACCTACTGAAGAGCTTGATATTGCTGTTGCACCCTCGATTATTGTTCTCAATCATTCCAGAGCATGTTTCCAAATTGACATGTGCGAAGATTTCCAAGACAGGTGATTTAAACATACGAAATTTGATTTCTTTACTCGAGTTATAAATTCTTTGTGAACTTCTAGACATGTGAATATCACACATAGGTGCAAACTATTGATATTTTTGGAGACCCAATAAATAAGTGGTAAAATTAATTTTCTGTCTGATGTCAAACAAACGTAAACAGTAAGTTTGAGTGTTCTAGTTCTAAGCATGATAAAACTTATTTACAAATACAAAATAAACAAAAGTGTGAAGTATTATGGAAAATGTAAACCATCGATATCATTAGCATTGCACATATGTGCGTCCATCCATAACTTCCCTGTCAAAAATGACTTAGATTTTATTATTTTGTCCACTTATTTGATCAATACGAAGATACACACATTATTTTCTATTGTATTATTGCAGATTCTGTTACATATAAACAAAATATGGCAGAAAATAAAAGTGTCCGGATAATGGGTCATCTCTTGAATTGGCTTTAATTACCCTGTGGGGGGCCTCACTAACGGCGCTTAGCACCCCTTGATATTAGTTGTTTTGTGTTATTTCGATATATATGACGAGATGACCTATTTATTGATGTAAAAGAAATGATGGTGCAGCATAAACGTTTACTCAAAGTCCCTCTCAAATACCCGGATTTCTTGCTCCTTAAGAGAAACATATCAACAACATTTTCAAGTCTATTTTGTTCTAAAAATATGTCCCTCAGCACACCAAGACACAGACTAGTAACGGTATTGGCTTGCTGCATCGTTACTATTTTTAGAATCCTACCAATATAAACAGCTTTCTGAAATCACATATACATGTATCTAACTTATGACCACGTCTATAGCTTATAGCTCAAATTCATATACCTACTGTCACAATAATGTACACCATTGGAAATGAACCTACCAATTAAATCTATAAAATTATATTTAAAAAAAATAATATTCTTTCATGCAAAATTTACAAACAAAAATAGCAGCTGATAACCATCTTAGACAATATGCTCAGAGAATAAGCAAATCAATCAATGAAATCATTACCGTTATATATACACAGAAGTTTGCAATTTTGAATATTATCTATCTATCTAATTTTATAAGCAGTTACTGATACATCACATTCTATGCCATATCATCCACAAAGTAACTATTGACACAAGTTATATTCATACATGATAAACTGTGACTATACCAAATATACATATAATCTAGTATTGCGGTGAAAATAATGTCATTTGTTCCTTCTATTCGTGGTCATCAAACCTCTTAAATAGCCACTTCTTCTGGTGTTTCTTCAAAATCGTCCATGCGCTTTTCGAGTGCAGCGATTTTCTTGTCCTGTTCCTTAATGACCTTCTTCAGATCGGACACATCATTCAGTAGTTGCTCAGCATCAAACCCCTGTGAATACAGAAGACAGAAAGGTAAAACTTTTATGTGCACGAATTTTATTGGGTAATTTGCAAAGAAAAGAAACTGATACAGAGGCAAAGTAAGGCGATTAATTCATACAAAGACAAAGTTAGGCAATTTGAATAAATATTAGAAAAGAAGTTTGGCTAATTTATACAAAGTTAGGCAATTTGCACAGAAGATATAAAATTAATGTATAGGGAATTGGCCTTTTGAAATTTCATTGGAGAACATATTATTTACCGTGTTACTGTAAATATGATTTTATAGAAATAAATTGAACCCCTGTTGGTTCCAAACAGAAGAGAGAAAAATTATTTACACCACATTTATTCATAACTGTATACTTGTATATAGTTTTCAAAACCTGTAACAAATCATTTGAAGATAAAAATTAATGCTATTGATTCAATTGTTGATGGTTCCTATGTTTAACATTATAATCTACATGTCTGATTCATCATCCGCAAGCTACCGGTATACTCATGCAAGACATGCTACTTTATAGGGCAGATGTATAATATAAAAATGGCAACAGATAGAGAAAATTTATATCAGATTAGTCTAAAAAATAAATATGCATAGGCACAAATGCAAGACATACTGGTAAATCTGTAGAATAAATTCAGGATTATTCAGATACACGCATTGTGTTAATGCATGGATGTTGACCCTATTTACATTATTTTGTTATGTTAACATATATATCATGTTTGTTTAGTAGTTGAAATACTGGATTCTGTGGCAAATATTTGGAAACAAATTATTCCATAAAATTAGATATTACATTCTGTAGAAATTTTCTTTATCACCGATTAGTTATGGCTCTTCCCGACACGATAGTAATGAAAATGAAATAGCGACTAATGCCTTCAAGCATAGATCAAGAAATAATGAGATTTGTTTTAGACACAAATTCATTATTATCCTCCAGTGTCCTCAAATCGTGATACCTTCGTTTTCGTTACCCCTTAAGTATTTACAATACTGCATGCGATCAGTGTTTCCTGACGTCACCAATCAGGAATAGATAGTGTCCAAGGTCATTTTCCATATTTGGCAACAAAAATGCTCCATATAATCATTGGAGGTGTAAGTAATCGGTTATTTTCCTTGCATTGGTATAAAACATGCTATCTTTCATAATGCAATATTGCATCACCATTTAAATTTTGTCCATTTGATTTACTGCAAAATATTGACCATTTCCAGTTTTGTTTTGCGTCGTCTGATTTGTTTACCTACCTGTCATTTAATGTGAAGGTCAAAATAGACTGGGTTACAATTTTAATTAGTGTAAGGGGAGATAGTTTTGGAGACTTCTCTTATATTGTGTTGAGGTCCATTCAGTGGCTTACTGTCATCGTCAACGATGTGTCCTGTAGTGTACTTAAAGGAATAGTTTTTAATTTTGTTTTAAGTTTATGGCAGTCCACCACCTACAAAGCGAAAGTACAGGCAATATTCATCAACAGCCCTTACAAATGGGCACAGTGTGATATATGTGACCATTGGACCCACCTCATTTACTGTTCAAAAGTCAGGTTTACAAGATTAGGTGATGAATTCAGGTGTCCACATTGTGAAAATGCTTGTTAAACTGTGAAAAGAAATATTCATCAAAATAATAGAAATTATCATTATGCTGCATAAAACGTGTTCGTTTTATATTTACATCCATTCGATGTTACGCAAAATTGATTTTCAGAAAGGTCACGAAAACTCCGGTACCAGTCACCACAGATGTCGGTTCCGGGTCGTGGTAAAAATGACAGCGCCCGCGCCCATAGTTATTTACGTAGTCATATTCATTTCTAATTATTTTGAATAAAAGAGGAACGTTACTTTATTTACATCATACATTTAGAAACTATGTAGTTTTAAGATTCGTTTTGTTGAATGCCGATCATTTCTTATCGTAACGGAAACCGGAAACCAGAAACTCGAGGGTATAGCTTGGCGTTAAATTGCAAATGCTATATTTTCCCTAAGAGGTTGTCAGTTTTGTGAGGAAACACCTGATTCGATAAAGCAAACCACAACATTTCTTTTAATGAATAATATAACAAGCTATTTTAAGGTAAAAAAAAAAAGCAACCAACTTTTATTGCTTTCATCGGCCACTGTTTTCAAACAGTGAAAGATGGCATTTTCTCTGCCACTAGTTGCGTTTCATATTCCTGCACGGTTAGATGTACTTTTGTATTTTAGCTAATTTCTGACTATTATAAAGTAATGTATTCTAATGAATTTCATTTGTATGTAGTTTTTAATTTTGACAGCAAACAGAAACTAACCAGAAAATTATTTCTTATGAGGGACGTTCACACTAAGATATGTGGTTGTGCGGTTGTGGAATGTAGTGAAATGAGGCTCTAAGCGGGAAGTTAAAATGAATTAAATTTGATAACAACTATTATATTTGCCACAATTATTTGAAATCATAAAAGAAAAAGAAGATTTATGTTTATTAGTGTAAGATAGGAATTTATTTCATCTCAAGATCACCAAAATATGTATTTCCACTCTGTGGCTAAATACAAATTTTGGCGATCTTTCTAAATTTGCAAAATTCCCATTTCTTATTATTTGTTTATACAAATTTTATTTTACCTCGATTGCAAAACAAGTTCTTACAACATTAGAGTAAACACTCTCGAGACCTCATTCCTGGTGGAACCCATCGCCACGAGGGTGATTGAAGACGTAGTGTGGATTTGAATGTCTTGCCTAAGGATACGATCGCCGTTTGTTAAGAAGCCAGGTTTCATATTGTCAGACACGAAGAGGACACCGTTATTTATTAGTCATAAAGAGTTATTGTTCAGATCAATTATAGTGCAAGGTATTAACTTCTCTATCCTCATTAATACAACTTTCATATATCAACGAGGCAGGAAGAATAACACAATGAAATAGATTATTGGAGTTAATCTATTATTCCAAATACAGCAACATAATTATCTGTACAACACGATACACATAATTCCATAGAGAAGTACTGTGCGATCTCTGATAAAAACATGAAATATACACGATTATAGAGAGATGGAACTTGCACAGGAGACCGATCAGTGATCCAGTGATTCATGAAAAATATCATTCTAGCTGTAGATTTCGACTGTCCATACACGCCTATAAGACAACCCCCTCCTACTTTGATCCTGAAATCTGTGGGATTTGGCGTCCTGAAATCTGTGGGATTTGGCGTCCTGAAATCTGTGGGATTTGGCGCTCGTATATTAAGACTGGTTGATAATATGAACACCAAAACAAGTATATATTGCATGTTTGGCCAGTGCAAGTTGGAAGAAATTTTCAAGGTCAGAGTGCTTTCTTTTCTAAAGCGTAATTATGGATAGCATTTAATGCATTCATCAGAATGCAAGCGGGGATTAATCACAGATTTGAGCCCTCAGCACCTTGTAATCTAAATACATTTATTTCCCAATTCCTATATTAACCCTTTCAACACCACAGACCTCTAAATTGGCTTACAAAAAAGTGTAGATCCAGATGAGCCGGCTCGTGACGAGCCGTCTCATCAGGATCTGCACTTTTTGCCAGTAATATTACTATTTTAAGACAAAATTACCCATTTTGATAAATGAACTGGTCCAAATGTAATTTTCTGATTAATTTATTGGTCTAAATATATCATGGACCAGTCCATGTGAGTTACTTGGTGTTGAATGGGTTAACTAACAGATTCTCATTGATAAAGCTCATCACAATTAAAGTTAATAAAATAAAAGTGAAATTGTATTTATTTACTACTCTAACGCTATTACAACGATAGACGGCCAAGGTTCAGCGAGATGACAACAATACATACATACATATCCTACAAATTTGTGCTAGGTATTATCAGTATTTGACGTAAATACGGCATAAATAAAAACTCCGTAAATACGGCATACCCGGTAAGTAAAAACTCCTCAAAGTAGTAAGAAAAACAGTTAAAAAAACAATTTGTTATCACTCGCTTATAAGACAGGAAGCCACTTTGAGGCCATGATCGTATTAAAAAACATAATTATAGAGTATTCATATTACAGAAATAGTTTATTTTGTTGTTATAAAATTATCTTCGTCTAAAGGATATTATTATTTCCATTGTTGGTATATAACCTCAGCTGGTATTCCACGAGAAATAATCATGAGAGAGATATTAAAACAAGAGGGTCATAGTGGCACTTGATCGCTCACCCCAAGTTCTTAGCAGGAGAAGATTTCAGGGTAGAATGATGGTGTGCAGGGCAGAATGGTGGGTAGTGTGCTTTGTGTAGTGTTTTGTTGGTGGGGTTATCCGGTGGTGGGGGTAATCCTGGTAACAGATGCTGGGCCATATCATTCAGATTTGAAATCAATCCTAGATGGTGGGGATAGGGAGCGCAAAGCCTAGATGGTGGGAGTGGGGGTGGGGAGCACAAATCCTATATGGTGGGGAGTGCAAATCCTAGATGGTGGGAGTGGGGAGCACAAAGCCTAGATGGTGGGGGTGGGGAGCACAAATCCTAAATGGTGGGGGTGGGGAGCACAAATCCTAGATAGTGGGGGTGGGGAGCACAAATCCTAGATGGTGGGGATGGGGAGTGCAAATCCTAGATGGTGTGGTGGGGAGCACAAATCCTAGATAGGGGGATGGGGAGCACAAATCCTAGATGGTGGGGGTGGGGAGCACAAATCCTAGATGGTGGGGTGGGGAGCACAAATCCTAGATAGTGGGGATGGGGAGCACAAATCCTAGATAGTGGGGATGGGGAGTGCAAATCCTAGATGGTGGGGGTGGGGAGCACAAATCCTAGATAGTGGGGATGGGGAGCACAAATCCTAGATGGTGGGGGTGGGGAGCACAAATCCTAGATAGTGGGGGTGGGGAGCACAAATCCTAGATGGTGGGGGTGGGGAGCACAAATCCTAGATGGTGGGGGTGGGGAGCACAAAGCACAAATCTGTGAGCAGAAATTTCTCCAACTTTTCATTAATTTACTACAGTCTGTCCCACCTAATCAATGGAGCTCAGATATGTTTAACTTGTTTCAATTATTCTTACTAATTGACAATGTACTAAGGTCATGAGATCCTTAACCCTTTCAACACCACAGACCTCTAAATAGGCTTACAAAAAGTGTAGAGTGTAGATCCAGATGAGCCGGCTCGTGACGAGCCTACTCATCAGGATCTGCACTTTTTGCCAATGATATGACTATTTTTAGACATAATTACCCATTTTGATAAATGAACTTGTCCAAATGTGATTTGTGTTGAATGGGTTATATCCAGGGTTGTTTTTCATATTTTGGATCAGGCCACATTTGACATCATAAATCAACTTTTGTTTCATTTTCCCTGTTTTGGGGTTGTCCATATTCTTGCACTAAATTCAACACAACGCTGATCAAACAATGTCTGACATGGGATATTGTAAATTATTATATTAAATAAACTGACTAACTACTTACGAACATACACAACAGACATTAATTACTGTCACATATGTAACAACATACATTAATTATCATTGTATGCGTAACATACATTATTTACCATCATATACATAACATACATTAATTACTGTCACATACATAACAACATACATTAATTACCATTGTATGCGGAACATACATTACTTACCATCATATACATAACATACATTAATTACTGTCACATACATAACAACATACATTAATTACCGTCATATACGTAACATACATTAATTACCGTCATATACGTAACAGACATTAATTACTGTCACATACATAACAACATACATTAATTACCGTCATATACGTAACAGACATTAATTACTGCCACATACGTAACAACATACATTAATTACCGTCATATACGTAACATACATTAATTACCGTCATATACGTAACAGACATTAATTACTGTCACATACATAACAACATACATTAATTACCGTCATATACGTAACAGACATTAATTACTGTCACATACATAACAACATACATTAATTACCGTCATATACGTAACAGACATTAATTACTGTCACATACATAACAACATACATTAATTACCGTCATATACGTAACAGACATTAATTACTGCCACATACGTAACAACATACATTAATTATCATTGTATGCGTAACAGACATTAATTACTGTCACATACATAACAACATACATTAATTACCACCATATACGTAACAGACATTAATTACTGCCACATACGTAACAACATACATTAATTATCATTGTATGCGTAACATACATTATTTACCATCATATACGTAACAGACATTAATTACTGTCACATACATAATAAATAAATACATTAATTATCATTGTATGCGGAACATACATTATTTACCATCATATACGTAACAAACATTAATTACTGCCACATACATAACAACATACATTAATTACTGTCACATACTTAACAGACATTAATTACTGTCACATACTTAACAGACATTAATTACTGCCACATACTTAACATACATTAATTATCATTGTATGCATAACATACATTATTTACCATCATATACATAACAGACATTAATTACTGTCACATACATAACATACATTAATTACAATTGTATGCATAACATACATTATTTACCATCATATACGTAACATACATTAATTACTGTCACATACATAACAACATACATTAATTACCATTGTATGCATAACATACATTATTTACCATCATATACGTAACAGACATTAATTACTGTCACATACATAACAACATACATTAATTACCATTGTATGCGTAACATACATTATTTACCATCATATACGTAACAGACATTAATTACTGCCACATACATAACAACATACATTAATTACTGCCACATACTTAACAGACATTAATTACTGTCACATACTTAACAGACATTAATTACTGCCACATAAGTAACATACATTAATTACTGCCACATACTTAACAGACATTAATTACTGCCACATACTTAACATACATTAATTATCATTGTATGCATAACATACATTATTTACCATCATATACATAACAGACATTAATTACTGTCACATACATAACATACATTAATTACCATTGTATGCATAACATACATTATTTACCATCATATACGTAACATACATTAATTACTGTCACATACATAACAACATACATTAATTACCAGTGTATGCATAACATACATTATTTACCATCATATACGTAACAGACATTAATTACTGTCACATACATAACATACATTAATTACCATTGTATGCATAACATACATTATTTACCATCATATACATAACAGACATTAATTACTGTCACATACATAACAACATACATTAATTACCATTGTATGCATAACATACATTACTTAGTCATATAGGTAACAGACATTAATTACTGTTACATACGTAACAACATAATGATACATTAATTACCATTGTATGCGTAACATACATTACTTACCATCATATACATAACAGACATTAATTACTGTCGCATGCATTAATGTCCATCATGTACTGTAGAGTGATTAAGAGATCAAATTACATTTCAAGTCAGTGTAAATGTGGTGAGACTCTGTGAAGCGGTATACAGGCAAGCAAAGCACTAAACTGAGGCAGGCAGTGTGTTGTTAATGTCTGATACTTGCTAGTTGAAGAGAAAAGAAATTTATGGTCATATTCATAATTCATTTATTCCAGATATGTCAATATAAACATTCTATTTAATAAATGCATTAGTTCAATAATTTGCAAATTACTAGAACTGTTTGTGTCATTTTAGAGATTACAGAACATATTTGTTTGTTACATACACAACTTGGGACAAAGTCGTGATATCTCAGTGGTAGCGCGTTCGCTTCATGTGCGAAAGGCCCGGAGTTCGAGCCCCGGAGTTCGAGCCCTGCTGGAGCCGTTACGATTGTGCCCTTAGCCTTAGGCAAGGCATTTAAATTCCACATGCCTCTTCTCTCTCCCTCGTGGCGATGGATTCCATCAGGAATGAGGTCTCGAGAGTGATTAATATAAGTTATAAGAACTTGTTTAGCAATCAAGCTAAAATAAATTTGTATAAACTAAACTAACTTGAGACGAGTGTTCATTTCATATATATATATATATATATAGGATCTTACATGAGTAAGTATGAAACCACCACGAGTGTTCATTTCATATATATATATATATATAGGATCTTACATGAGTAAGTACGAAAACAACACGAGTGTTCATTTCATATATATATATATATATATAGGATCTTACATGAGTAAGTATGAAACCACCACGAGTGTTCATTTCATATATATATATA
>CM026403.1:16419115-16456644 GCA_014843695.1 Archivesica marissinica | reverse complement strand
ACGAGTGTTCATTTCATATATATATATATATATATAGGATCTTACATGAGTAAGTATGAAACCACCACGAGTGTTCATTTCATATATATATATATAGGATCTTACATGAGTAAGTACGAAAACAACACGAGTGTTCATTTCATATATATATATATTAGGATCTTACATGAGTAAGTATGAAACCACCACGAGTGTTCATTTCATATATATATATATATATATATTATATATATATTATATATATATAGGATCTTACATGAGTAAATATGAAATCACCACGAGTGTTCATTTCATATATATATATATATATATATATATATATATATATATATATATATATAGGATCTTACATGAGTAGTATGAAACCACCACGAGTGTTTTCTTTCATATATATATATATAGGATCTTACATGAGTAAGTATGAAACCACCACGAGTGTTCATTTCATATATATATATATATATATTATTATATATTATATAGGATCTTACATGAGTAAGTATGAAACCACCACGAGTGTTCATTTCATATATATATATAATATATAGGATCTTACATGAGTAAGTATGAAACCACCACGAGTGTTCATTTCATATATATATATATTAGGATCTTACATGAGTAAGTATGAAACCACCACGAGTGTTCATTTCATATATATATATATATATAGGATCTTACATGAGTAAGTATGAAACCACCACGAGTGTTCATTTCATATATATATATATAATATAGGATCTTACATGAGTAAGTATGAAACCACCACGAGTGTTCATTTCATATATATATATATATATAGGATCTTACATGAGTAAGTATGAAACCACCACGAGTGTTCATTTCATATATATATATATATATAGGATCTTACATGAGTAAGTATGAAACCACCACGAGTGTTCATTTCATATATATATATATATATAGGATCTTACATGAGTAAGTATGAAACCACCACGAGTGTTCATTTCATATATATATATATATATATATATATAGGATCTTACATGAGTAAGTATGAAACCACCACGAGTGTTCATTTCATATATATATATACCATATTGGATTTTAAACATCAGTTAATAGTTCATGTGACAGGCATATATTTATTTCCTATCATATACACTGACTGGTGCCACATGAGCTGCATCAATATGTTTTGGTGCAAATGGATTTGGTACCCACCTTGCAACCGTGAGGTGCAAGTTCGAACCCAACCCTATGAGTGATGGTGTCCTTGCACTTAGGCAAGGCCCTTATATCCACATTGCCTCATTTCTCGCCCTAAGTGCCATGAATTCCATCCGGAATGAGGTTTGAAGTCGTAAGAACTTGTTTCGCAATCAAGCTACAATAAATTTGTAACGGCTATAATCTAATATTTTCAGTGCTATTCTATTGCTTTTTGATTCGCTTTCCAGGCTAAAAATAGTCAAAAATTCCCATTTTCATAAATTGTGATACGCTAGCATTAAATCGTTTATAGTTTAAACAATTAAACACAAACACAAACAGTTTCTTGTAACATTAAATCGTTTATAGTTTAAACAATTAAACAAAAACATAAACAGTTTCTTGTAATGTTATACGTTATATTTCGGGTTTTACGCCTGCATCAGCACCATTTTGAGCTATATCGCCGGCGGGCAGTTTACCTAACAATACCTTTCCTGGGCAGGCTCCAGCGGTTAACCAGTACTTGGGTGCACCAACCTCCGTAAGAAACTGCCAACTTTTTCATATAAATGGAACACGGTCTGAGCGGGGCTCGAACCCGTGACCATCAGTGATTACGTTATATCATTTGCATGCATTAAGAGTATGACCAGAACTATTGAATACTAAGCAAAATGTCTACTTGTAACTAAACAAACTAACACTACACACAGCTAGCAGGGACACGCACAACTACAAAATAACAGCTGGATAAAACATAAATGAACAAGAACATTGTGCATTGTCTTTGTACCCCTTCATGTTTTATTTCCTTTTTACTAATTTCCAATTAACACCTTCAACACGATAGACCTCTAAATAGGTTTACAAAAAGTGTACATCCACGAGCCGGCTCATCAGGATCTGCACTTTTTGCCAGTAATAGTACTATTTTAAGACAAATATACCCATTTTGATAAATGAACTAGTCCAAATGTAATTTTCTTATTAATTTATTGGTCTAAAAATATTGTGCACCAGTCCATGTCAGTTACTTGGTGTTGAATGGGCTAAATACTGCGTATTTTACCTAGAATGTGTGCATGTAGTGGTATTGTAAAGAGTGTATGCTTAGAGACATATTCCTGTTCAAAATTTTGTTTCGATAAAGCAAACCACAATATTTCTTTTAATGACTAATATAACAAGTTATTTTATCCACCCAAATTTCAATTTTCTTTTATGCTTTCCAATGAATGATAAGACTTCTTTCCCAGTGAAAGAAAACTGCATCTTACACCGATTTGAAACAGTGAAAGATGGCATTCTTTCTGCCACCGGTTGCATTTCGTATTCCTGCGCAGTTAGATGTACTTTTTGTATTTTAGCTATTTTCTAAACAAAACGTGACTTTAAAACCACTAATCTTTTTTGTTGCTAATTCAGTTCATAAAACGCATCTCGGAATATTTTAGTACAGTGGTTATAACAGGCATACATACAGTAGTCATACACTCTCCACCACATCTTAAAGCATAGAAAAACCTCACACGTTACTGTAAATTTCTCAAATATCAAAAGCCAAAATTATGTAACCCCATGCATGGATCAGTCAATGCACAATGTTGCAAAAACAAATATTTACAATTATATTTCTACGCGTGTACGCCGTCTTCCTCCTCTGATGTATTTGCTTCAAATTGAGCAACTTTCTCCTCTAACGTTTTGATTCGACGTTCATGAGCCTTAACTATAAGCTTCAGCTTACGAATATCCTCCATATGGGCTTGCGCGTCGAAATCCTGAACAAAAATCATTGTAAGGCAACTCAATACAAATGAACACATACATATATATTGCTTAAGTGTTAAAAGCAACCCAACCTAGAAGATGGTTTAAAATTTCTGCTGTTTTGCTTTAATCGTGTACTATAGATCTACGTACCGTAATTTGCTATGTATAACGCGCTATCATGTATAACGCGCACCCACTTTTTGGCACGAAATTCTGGGAAAAACGAAGTTCTGGCGTATACCGTGCACAGTAAAATATCATTTTCACAACCCAAAATTTCTCAAGATACGATATATTTCGATAAAAATAAAAGATGAAATCGTGGGGCCCTCCCTAAGTGCAGAAGTGCATGGTTCTGAAATATAATCATACTCTATGATTTTTGAATTCCCGTACAAAAAGAAAAATCTATGCGGTATGTTTTTTTTTAAATAGTACACATTACATGTATATGCTGCAATATTTTCAGTTTGTCAATATCAAAAACGATTCCAACATTTAATTAAAAGTCATTAGTTTTTCAAATGCATATCTTTACATCATTTATGCAGCAGTTAATAATTGTTGATCAATTACGAAAAATATAATTAACCCTTCTCCTGCTCAATTTTCAAATTGGAATGATCCTTTTTATGAATTGGATAAGTCCATTCCACTGTGGACAAAGGTATCTGACATGGATTCACACAGTTTCACGATTGGATAAGTCCATTCCACTGTGGACAAAGGTATCTGACATGGATTCACACAGTTTCACGATTGGATAAGTCCATTCACTGTGGACAAAGGTATCTGACATGGATTCACACAGTTTCACGATTGGATAAGTCCATTCACTGTGGACAAAGGTATCTGACATGGATTCACACAGTTTCACGATTGGATAAGTCCATTCACTGTGGACAATGGTATCCGACATGGATTCACACAGTTTCACGATTGGATAAGTCCATTCCACTGTGGACAAAGGTATCTGACATGGATTCACACAGTTTCACGATTGGATAAGTCCATTCACTGTGGACAAAGGTATCTGACATGGATTCACACAGTTTCACGATTGGATAAGTCCATTCCACTGTGGACAAAGGTATCTGACATGGATTCACACAGTTTCACGATTGGATAAGTCCATTCACTGTGGACAAAGGTATCCGACATGGATTCACACACAGTTTGACGACCCTGATCAAGCAGCCCAATGCCAGTTTATGTCCGACCTGGATTCCTACAGTTTGCTGACCCTGATCAAGTAACCCAATGCCAGTTTATGTCTCACCTGGATTCATACAGTTTGACGACCCTGATCAAGTAACCAAACCCAATGCCAGCTTATGTCCGACCTGGATTCATACAGTTTACCGACCCTGATCAAGTAACCCAATGCCAGTTTATGTCCGACCTGGATTCATACAGTTTACCGACCCTGATCAAGTAACCCAATGCCAGTTTATGTCCGACCTGGATTCATACAGTTTACCGACCCGGATCAAGCAGCCCAATGCCAGCTTATGTCCGACCTGGATTCATACAGTTTACCGACCCTGACAAAGTAACCCAATGCCAGCTGATGTCCGACCTGGATTCAAACAGTTTTACAACACTGACCTTCTGTCCGACATAGATCCACAGATTGCCGACAATGATCAGACAGCACAATGAAAGTTTCTGTAGGACAGAGATCAATACAGTATGCCGGTGCAATCTTGTGGCGCTTGCAAGAAAAGGGTTAATATATTTTGGAATAATATGGGCAGCAAGCAAATAACACACAACTAATATTGCGGATGTGATCTATTGTACTAAGAAGGGCAAATGTATTGTCCAGATTGAAATATTAGGTTTAACGGAAATTTACAAGATAAGATACATTAAACCAAACAACAACAGCATTATGTTAAACCAATCTTTAACTGATGGCAACTGACATGTATACATGGAATATGTTTTATATACAAACACTACACAGTACAGTGACTTACAACATATTTATAAGTACATTTATACATACATATATATATATACATTTATATAATTATATACATTAAGTAACCAGGATTGTTAAACTGGAGCACCATATACTCCAGACTAGCTCCCCTAATATTCTTTTGATGAAGTTGAAAATATAGAAGTTGGTGACCATGATTTTGGATCAGCAATATTATTAGTAGCTATATTTCATGTACCAGAATCAATAGTTTAACATTTCAAGCTAAATTGGGTGAAGGTGAAAATTGATTTTCAAAATGGCCACTATGGCAGCATATTGGATTTCGGATCGGAACGATTTGAAATATTTGTTTTATCAATAAGTTTCCACGATGCTCAAACACAAGTTTCATCCAATGGGACAAGTTAAAAATAAGGAATAAGATTTTGATAGATTTACTATGGTAGTTGCACCGATGCTTAATACCAATTTTCATAAAAACTGCCAAAGCGGTTCAAGAGATGCCCAAACGAAATTTTCAAGATGGTCACAGTATCGGTTATTTTGGATCGGAATTATTTTAGTTGTTTTTTTATCTACCATTTGACCCAATGCTCACCAAGTTTCATCAAAACTGATCAATGTTATATCTATTATGTTATATTTCGGGTTTTACGCCTGCATCAGCACAATTTTGGGCTATTTCGCCGATGGGCAATTTACCTAACAACACCTTTCCTGGGCAGGCTCCAGCGGTTAACCAGTACTTGGGTGCACCAACCTCCGTAAGAAACTGCCAACTTTTTCACATAAATGAGACACGGTCCGAGCATGGCTCGAACCCGTGAACATCAGTGATGATAGGTTACAGTGGTATACAAGTCAGCGACCTTAACCGCTCGACCACGGAGGCGGACTCAAAACTGATCAAGAAGATTCAGAGGCGATGTCATTTGAAACAATTGTGGAACCGTATTACCTACAAATACCAATAGGCCAGCCCGAGCATTGTTCCGGTTAACTACAAATACCAATAGGCCAGCCCGAGTATTGTTCCGGTTAACTACAAATACCAATAGGCCAGCCTGAGCATTGTTCCGGTTAACTACAAATACCAATAGGCCAGTCTGAGCATTGTTCCGGTTAACTACAAATATCAATAGACCAGCCCGAGCATTGTTCCGGTTAACTACAAATACCAATAGGCCAGCCCGAGTATTGTTCCGGTTAACTACAAATACCAATAGGCCAGCCCGAGTATTGTTCCAGTTAACTACAAATACCAATAGGCCAGCCCAAGTATTGTTCCGGGTAACTACAAATACCAACAGACCAGCTCGAGCATTGTTCCGGTTAACTACAAATACCAATAGGCCAGCCCGAGCATTGTTCCGGTTAACTACAAATACCAATAGGCCAGCCCGAGCATTGTTCCGGTTAACTACAAATACCAATAGGCCAGCCCGAGCATTGTTCCGGTTAACTACAAATACCAATAGGCCAGCCCGAGTATTGTTCCGGTTAACTACAAATACCAATAGGCCAGCCTGAGCATTGTTCTGGTTAACGACAAATCCCAATAGGCCAGCCTGAGCATTGTTATTGTCCGGTAAACTATCTAACAGAACATTAATTTAAATTTTGTCTACAAATATAACAGCTTAGATTTGATAACTGTTAAAGCTACATGTCTTTAATCGTCTTCTGGTAATGTGTCCAGTGTTGTTAAACAAATGCACTGTTTAAAGGGGTTCAACTCTGTATTACGGTATAGAATATAATATGACATGCAGTTATTATCCATTAATTTTAATTAACTCTTTGCACACTAGTAGTGAAATTAACAGTGAAGACGTCATCCAATTTCGTAGAATTAAATTCCAATGAAATTCCATGATATATTCATACAGTTTTCAGCTACAAATAAAAACAACACATTACTGAATTGTCGTCTTGCTACAATTATTTGAACTATTTATAACCATTATTTTACCCAGCGTGCAAAGAGTTAAACCAATATAGGTTATTTATATACACTATTGACAAATCAATGTGTCCCTTACTGTTAATATATACATGAACCAATTTAACGGAAGTTACACATGTATGTACGTTAATATTAATTTGACACAGCAATTGAAACTTCACTTTTCCTTTTGAAACACAAATTGGAAAAACAGCGTACGATGTAAAAGAAATGACGGTGCAGCACAAACATTAAAAGTTATGATTAAAAAACATTTTGGATGAAAAAGTGTGGCCAACCAGCACATATTAAAAGCAAATACAACAGTTGGACATTGGGGATTTCGAAATGGCCATTTGTACTTGAAATTATAAGCGAGGAAAGGCCATATGAATCTCTCCATGTTTCACTGAACAATTTAGGAAGATCCGAGCTCTCAGTATTTTTACTTCTTACCCAATCAAGGATGGCAAGGAATCAGAGCGAAGCATTGTGATGACTAACATTAAGCTGTGTGTGTTTTACATTTATTTATTGTCGCTACCGGTTGCCCATATGAGTGATGCCTCCTGAAGATATTAGTCATTTTAGATTTTTGGAGGATAGTGCAATGATACAGACAGAGACCCATTCCAGAGTATCCTCTGGTTCATTGCACAGTGTAAAGCAATGACACGAGAGCTCGGTTTAAAGTCCCATCTGAAAGACTGTTAATATTATTAGGGTCAGATGGGGGATCGAACCTGCAGTCCAACATTAAGCTAGTAGATGGAAGATATGCTGTAAATGTTTACTGCTATGATTCAAATATGAACACTGCATGGTTAGTAATAACATAACAATGTTCTGTTTTCGACATTAGTGTGATGAAAATTTCAAATTTACACATTTTGAAGATTGCTGTGTCAAGTGTTATCATAAATTTAAACAATCATAATATATACATGTACTCTAGTAACTTACTGCTGGAAGTGTTGGTCCTGCAGGAGCAGGTGCGGGCGCGGGCGCAGGCGCTGACACAGCCACTGGTGCTGGAGTTGGTGCTGCGGCCTCCCCGGCACCATTACTAGTGGCACGTGCTGGTGGTTCATGGTGCTGAACTGGACGGCTAGCCAACTTGTTTGGTGTGTCTAGAACATTGGACTTCCTAGCAGTTACAACTTTGTCCTTCTTTGTGGATGTGTAACCCGTCTTCAGAGACACCTAAACAAATGAAATAACACAAATCGATAGATGCAGCTGAATTTCTGTCCACACCAAATTACAACTACAGCCAAGCCGTGGCGGGGCTAATTTGATTGGGTTAGTAACGATGTTGGGGTTAATTTGAATAAAACCTCCTGTCCAGTCTGGCTAATAAGAGTCCCAGTCTAGCCTGGCTAGTAAGAGTCCCAGTCCAGCCTGGCTAGCAAGAGTCCCAGTCTAGCCTGGCTAGTAAGAGTCCCAGTCTAGCCTGGCTAGTAAGAACCCCAGTCTAGCCTGGCTAGTAAGAGTCCCAGTCCAACCTGGCTAGTAAGAGTCCCAGTCCAGCCTGGCTAGCAAGAGTCCCAGTCTAGCCTGGCTAGTAAGAGTCCCAGTCTAGCCTGGCTAGCATGAGTCCCAGTCCAGCCTGGCTAGTAAGAACCCCAGTCTAGCCTGGCTAGTAAGAGTCCCAGTCTAGCATGGCTAGTAAGAGTCCCAGTCCAGCCTGGCTAGCAAGAGTCCCAGTCCAACCTGGCTAGTAAGAGTTAGAGTCTAGCCTGGCTAGTAAGAGTCCCAGTCTAGCATGGCTAGTAAGAGTCCCAGTCCAGCCTGGCTAGTAAGAGTCCCAGTCCAACCTGGCTAGTAAGAGTCCCAGTCCAGCCTGGCTAGTAAAGAGTCCCAGTCCAGCCTGGCTAGTAAGAGTCCCAGTCCAACCTGGCTAGTAAGAGTCCAAGTCTAGCCTGGCTAGTAAGAGTCCCAGTCCAGCCTGGCTAGCAAGAGTCCCAGTCTAGCCTGGCTAGTAAGAGTCCCAGTCTAGCCTGGCTAGCATGAGTCCCAGTCCAGCCTGGCTAGTAAGAACCCCAGTCTAGCCTGGCAGGTAAAGAGTCCCAATCAAACCTGGCTAGTAAGTGTTCCATTCCAGTCCCGGCTAGCAAGAGTCCCAGTCTAGCCTGGCTAGTAAGAGTCAGAGTCTAGCCTAGCTAGTAAGAGTCCCAGTCTAGCATGGCTAGTAAGAGTCCCAGTCCAGCCTGGCTAGCAAGAGTCCCAGTCCAACCTGGCTAGTAAGAGTCCCAGTCTAGCATGGCTAGTAAGAGTCCCAGTCCAGCCTGGCTAGTAAGAGTCCCAGTCCAACCTGGCTAGTAAGAGTCCCAGTCCAGCCTGGCTAGTAAAGAGTCCCAGTCCAGCCTGGCTAGTAAGAGTTCCATTCCAGCCTGGCTAGCAAGAGTCCCAGTCCAGCCTGGCTAGCAAGAGTCCCAGTCCAACCTGGCTAGTAAGAGTCCCAGTCTAGCATGGCTAGTAAGAGTCCCAGTCCAGCCTGGCTAGTAAGAGTCCCAGTCCAACCTGGCTAGTAAGAGTCCCAGTCCAGCCTGGCTAGTAAAGAGTCCCAGTCCAGCCTGGCTAGTAAGAGTTCCATTCCAGCCTGGCTAGCAAGAGTTCCAGTCCAGCCTGGCAGGTAAAGAGTCCCAATCAAACCTGGCTAGTAAGTGTTCCATTCCAGTCCCGGCTATTAAAGTTTTCTCAGATCTCGGGGCCAGGTTTGACTAGAAAGCATCATATCTTTCACTGTCAAATTTGGCGTGTTAATAGTAATTGACCAGGCATAGGGCAGTCCGAGTGTTTGTTATATGTTATATTTCGGGTTTTACGCCTGCATCAGCACCATTTTGGGCTACATCGCCGGCGGGCAGTTTACTTAACAACACCTTTCCTGGGCAGGCTCCAGCGGTTAACCAGTATTTGGGTGCATCAACCTCCGTAAGAAACTGCCAACTTTTTCACATAAATGAGACACGGTCCGAGCATGGCTCGAACCCGTGAACATCAGTGATGATAGGTTACAGTGGTATACAAGTCAGCGACCTTAACCACTCGACCACGGAGGCGGACCCCTAGTGTTTGTTTGTGGATCTAGAGCCTAGAAGGCTATATACTATGAGCACACTTCAATCATTGATTTAATGATCTCTGTAAATTCATCTTTTAAAAGGTATTTTAGATACAGTTTACATCTACAAAAGCGTACCTCCAATTCAATTCAATTTAACAATTAAAATTATTAACTGTTTGTACAAGTATTCAATTGTATGTCGCCAGTTATATAATTCTGTATACTTTTCATTACTGGGAAGGGCTTAATGTAATGTTGTTAGAACGTGTTGCCCAACCCATTTCCTTGTGTTATGTTGTATTATTATTGTGTAACTATATGCATGTATATATAGGCAATACAATATGGTTAAACTAAAATTGATTTAACACACAGGTGTGTACCTGGAAACAACTACTGACTATCATCAAGCCAGGCAAGGCAGATATATAGAGGATATTTGTTTGTTTTGAGTGAATATGGAATATATCTCACTGAGAAAATATGAAATTTTTCTCACTTCGAGGTGAGATATATTCCATATTCACTCAAAACAAACAAATTTTATTTTTATTTTATGCTAATTGGTGAAAAACAAACACAAAATGAAGAAATTAAAATAGCTGGCCGCCGTGTTTTTGTGCGGATGAATACATTGACGATTATACGTCGTGAGTCGATACACAAATATGCCGCCATCTTGAATTTAAAGTTGAATCGATGAAAAATACATGAAAATATTTATTGCATTTATTGTTACAATTACAGTCTAAGCATTTAAAGGGAGAGTAATAGTGCAAGAATAGTGTATTGGGAAGGGAGATAATAACAAAAGTAGTCCGGCAAAATACAGTGAGTGATGCAGTGGTGATATGGATTATATTTCACTGATAGAACACTGTATTTCATCAATTAGCATAAAATAAAACTTTGTCTCGAACGCACAGTTGTGACCATCATGTGATTGCCAGTTAACAACCATTCAAAACAAATGAATTCATGTATGGAAGCAGTGGTAGCACGTTCGCTTCAGGCCCGGAGTACGAGCCCTGCTGGAGCCGTTACAATTGTGCCCTTAGGCAAGGCATTTAAATTCCACATTACCTCTTCTCTCTCACACGTGTCGATGTTTTCCATCAGGAATGAGGTCTCGAGAGTGGAGAGTGATTAATATTAAGTTGTAAGAACTTGTTTCGCAAATCGAGCTAAAATAAATTTGTATCATACACAACCAGGGTTCCCTCTGTCTGAATGTTTGTCTGCACCACTGCTGTCGCCAATTGAAAAACACTGGAGCCAATTTAAAAAACTAAGAGCCATATAGTTCACAAATAAATATTTGAAGCCAGCCATATAGTTCACAAATAAATATTTGAAGCCATGTATTTGACAAAACATATGCAAAAAAAAAAAAATGTTGCGCCAAATATTTCCGCCAATTCACAAAATTTAGCGCCCTTATTTGTTTTTTGTCGCAATTGATGCAATTGGCGACAGACAGTGGGAACCCTGACAACTGGGCGATAAACTGTCTATTACACAAAGTATGAATATAACTTACAAGTATGGGTGAACTTTTTGATCCAGCCATAAACTCATCAGCAGTACAGGCAGGTGTCTCCCCAGCTGTGTCCGGATATAGGTCGTCTTGGAACAAATCAGACTGAAATATAGTTGTGGCATACCTTGTATCTGGGAGTATAATAAAACATACCTTGTATCTGGGAGTATAATAAAACAATGTGTGATTCGTTTTGTGTTGTCATTATCTTTATACTAGTTTCTAAGCAGTAATGGTACAAACATCGCTGAAATATTACACAGTATATCTAAAATATCTGTTGTGCGTGTTTTACGTTTATTTATCGTCGCTACCGGTTGCCCATATGAGCGACGCCTCATGAAGAGATTAGTAATTTTTGGAGGATAGTGCAATGATACAGACAGAGTCTCCTCTGGTTCTTTTAAGTGCACGGTGTACAGCACCGACACGAGACCTCGGTTTAATGTCCCCATCTGAAAGACTGTTAATTTTATTATGGTCAGACGGAGGATCGAACCTGCGATCCCTGGATTATTACCAGTCCAGCGCGTTACCACTGGACTACAGATCTGTTGTTTATATATGCTGTAGTCAAATGTCTCCCTATGCGCACCTTCGCTATGGATCTATTTTGAGAATGTGTGTTTTTTTTTTGAATTTCGATGTTTTTTATTCAAACAATTGTACATATTACATAGTTATATACACGAACAACAATTGTACACAATGGTATAATACAAAAGTTTGCTTTTTAATAAATTTGTTTTGCGCTAAATGACTAATTAATACTCCAAAACTCATAATTCTCGAATCTATCTTCATTTTTCAAAAATGTGAACGTATACCTGGAGAAAATCACTGAGCATTAGTGAACACATACTGAAAGTATGGTCCTGTACTTGTATATATATAAGATTGCAAAATCATCAACATTTTCATTGTTTGAATTTGGGCTTAAAGTTGCACAAACAGGTCATATAGTGACTCTCCAGCTATTATTGGTGGAAAAAGACTCCGGAAGCCCCTCCGGGCAATATTTCATGCACAAGACTCCGGAAGCCCCTCCGGGCAGTATTACAGGCACAAGACTCTGGAAGCCCCTCCGGGCAGTATTCCAGGCACAAGACTCCGGAAGCCCCTCCGGGCAGTATTTCAGGCACAGACTCCAGAAGCCCCTCCGGGCAGTATTCCAGGCACAAGACTCTGGAAGCCCCTCCGGGCAGTATTTCAGGCACAGACGGACAACAGGGTAGAACCACCGATCTTCCATATGCCAGCGGGATAGCTTCCTACCATGAAAAATTTAACACCCCAAGTGAGATTTGAACCTAGTGGTGAGGGACATTTATTCCAATTTAACATAATTAAAATTGTGATACAGTTTAACCTCAAGCAGTGAAGTTCAGTAGGTAAATTATGTAACAGAGCGTCAGTTAGGGAATCTGGAAGCTGAATGCAGGTTGGCTGATCAACTCTTAAAATGCTGAATAAATTGGACGGAATGGGCAAACAACATAGATCCAGATTAGCATGGATCCCGTATCTGTGATCTATGTTGTTTGCTATTCAGTCAAATGTTTTAGCTCCACTATCTGATCAGCTCATAGCATAGAGCCTGATCAGAAAGCATGTTCTGTGGCACCTGATTTGGCTCTATGTTATTTGCAAATGCAACTTTAGTCGTGATTAGCAGGTTACGGGTTAATTGAGGTGACCTCCAACACGGGTTTGACTGTTCACATAACAAATTGCAGTTATAAAATCATAAATCTCACAATCATAAAATGAGACGAGAAGTTCACATACCTTTCTAGGTACAATAAATGGAATGACTTCACAAAGACCATTGTTCAATAACTTGTAGAACCTGCAAACAACAGAACTTCCATTACCATGTATAAAATACAGTACAGTCTTCCATTACCCTGTATACAATACAGTACAGTCTTCCATTACCCGATATACAATACAGTACAGTCTTCCATTACCCGATATACAATACAGTACAGTCTTCCATTACCCTATATACAATATAGTACAGTCTTCCATTACCCTGTATACAATACAGTACAGTCTTCCATTACCCTATATACAATACAGTACAGTCTTCCATTACCCTATATACAATACAGTACAGTCTTCCATTACCCTATATACAATACAGTACAGTCTTCCATTACCCTGTATACAATACAGTACAGTCTTCCATTACCCTATATACAATACAGTACAGTCTTCCATTACCCTGTATACAATACAGTACAGTCTTCCATTACCCTGTATACAATACAGTACATTCTTCCATTACCCTGTATACAATACAGTACAGTCTTCCATTACCCTGTATATAATACAGTACAGTCTTCCATTACCCTATATACAATACAGTACAGTCTTCCATTACCCGATATACAATACAGTACAGTCTTCCATTACCCTGTATACAATACAGTACAGTCTTCCATTACCCTATATACAATATAGTACAGTCTTCCATTACCCTGTATACAATACAGTACAGTCTTCCATTACCCTATATACAATATAGTACAGTCTTCCATTACCCTGTATACAATACAGTACAGTCTTCCATTACCCTATATACAATACAGTACAGTCTTCCATTACCCTATATACAATATAGTACAGTCTTCCATTACCCTGTATACAATATAGTACAGTCTTCCATTACCCTATATACTATATAGTACAGTCTTCCATTACCCTATATACAATATAGTACAGTCTTCCATTACCCTATATACAATATAGTACAGTCTTCCATTACCCTGTATACAATACAGTACAGTCTTCCATTACCCTATATACAATACAGTACAGTCTTCCATTACCCTATATACAATACAGTACAGTCTTCCATTACCCTATATACAATACAGTACAGTCTTCCATTACCCTATATACAATATAGTACAGTCTTCCATTATCCGATATACAATATAGTACAGTCTTCCATTACCCTGTATACAATATAGTACAGTCTTCCATTACCCGATATACAATATAGTACAGTCTTCCATTAACCTATATACTATATAGTACAGTCTTCCATTACCCGATATACAATATAGTACAGTCTTCCATTACCCTATATACAATATAGTACAGTCTTCCATTACCCTGTATACAATACAGTACAGTCTTCCATTACCCTATATACAATACAGTACAGTCTTCCATTACCCTATATACAATACAGTCTTCCATTACCCTATATACAATATAGTACAGTCTTCCATTACCATATATACAATATAGTACAGTCTTCCATTACCCTATATACAATATAGTACAGTCTTCCATTACCCTGTATACAATACAGTACAGTCTTCCATTACCCTATATACAATACAGTACAGTCTTCCATTACCCTATATACAATACAGTCTTCCATTACCCTATATACAATATAGTACAGTCTTCCATTATCCTATATACAATATAGTACAGTCTTCCATTACCCTATATACAATACAGTACAGTCTTCCATTACCCTATATACAATACAGTACAGTCTTCCATTACCCTATATACAATATAGTACAGTCTTCCATTACCCTATATACAATACAGTCTTCCATTACCCTATATACAATATAGTAGTCTTCCATTACCCTATATACAATATAGTACAGTCTTCCATTACCCTATATACAATACAGTACAGTCTTCCATTACCCTATATACAATACAGTAGTCTTCCATTACCCTATATACAATATAGTATAGTCTTCCATTATCCGATATACAATATAGTACAGTCTTCCATTACCCGATATACAATATAGTACAGTCTTCCATTACCCTGTATACAATATAGTACAGTCTTCCATTACCCGATATACAATATAGTACAGTCTTCCATTAACCTATATACTATATAGTACAGTCTTCCATTACCCGATATACAATATAGTACAGTCTTCCATTACCCTATATACAATATAGTACAGTCTTCCATTACCCTATATACAATATAGTACAGTCTTCCATTACCATATATACAATATAGTACAGTCTTCCATTACCCTATATACAATATAGTACAGTCTTCCATTACCCTATATACAATACAGTACAGTCTTCCATTACCCTATATACAATATAGTACAGTCTTCCATTACCCTATATACAATACAGTACAGTCTTCCATTACCCTATATACAATACAGTCTTCCATTACCCTATATACAATATAGTACAGTCTTCCATTATCCTATATACAATATAGTACAGTCTTCCATTACCCTATATACAATACAGTACAGTCTTCCATTACCCTATATACAATACAGTACAGTCTTCCATTACCCTATATACAATACAGTACAGTCTTCCATTACCCTATATATAATACAGTACAGTCTTCCATTACCCTATATACAATACAGTACAGTACAGTCTTCCATTACCCTGTATACAATACAGTACAGTCTTCCATTACCGTATATACAATATAGTACAGTCTTCCATTACCCTATATACAATACAGTACAGTCTTCCATTACCCTATATACAATATAGTACAGTCTTCCATTACCCTGTATACAATACAGTACAGTCTTCCATTACCCTATATACAATACAGTACAGTCTTCCATTACCCTGTATACAATACAGTACAGTCTTCCATTACCCTATATACAATACAGTACAGTCTTCCATTACCCTATATACAATACAGTACAGTCTTCCATTACCCTGTATACAATACAGTACAGTCTTCCATTACCCTATATACAATATAGTACAGTCTTCCATTACCCTATATACAATACAGTACAGTCTTCCATTACCCTATATACAATACAGTACAGTCTTCCATTACCCTGTATACAATACAGTACAGTCTTCCATTACCCTATATACAATATAGTACAGTCTTCCATTACCCTATATACAATACAGTACAGTCTTCCATTACCCTGTATACAATACAGTACAGTCTTCCATTACCCTATATACAATACAGTACAGTCTTCCATTACCCTATATACAATACAGTACAGTCTTCCATTACCCTGTATACAATACAGTACAGTCTTCCATTACCCTATATACAATATAGTACAGTCTTCCATTACCCTATATACAATACAGTCTTCCATTACCCTATATACAATATAGTAGTCTTCCATTACCCTATATACAATACAGTACAGTCTTCCATTACCCTATATACAATACAGTACAGTCTTCCATTACCCTATATACAATACAGTACAGTCTTCCATTACCCTGTATACAATACAGTACAGTCTTCCATTACCCGATATACAATATAGTACAGTCTTCCATTACCCTATATACAATATAGTACAGTCTTCCATTACCCTATATACAATATAGTACAGTCTTCCATTACCCTATATACAATACAGTAGTCTTCCATTACCCTATATACAATACAGTATTCCATTACCCTATATACAATATAGTACAGTCTTCCATTACCCTATATACAATATAGTACAGTCTTCCATTACCCTATATACAATATAGTACAGTCTTCCATTATCCGATATACAATATAGTATAGTCTTCCATTACCCTATATACAATATAGTACAGTCCTCCATTACCCTATATACAATATAGTACAGTCTTCCATTACCCTATATACAATATAGTACAGTCTTCCATTACCCTATATACAATATAGTACAGTCTTCCATTACCCTATATACAATATAGTACAGTCTTCCATTACCCTATATACAATATAGTACAGTCTTCCATTACCCTATATACAATACAGTACAGTCTTCCATTACCCTATATACAATACAGTACAGTCTTCCATTACCCTATATACAATACAGTCTTCCATTACCCTATATACAATATAGTATAGTCTTCCATTATCCTATATACAATATAGTACAGTCTTCCATTACCCTATATACAATATAGTACAGTCTTCCATTACCCTATATACAATATAGTACAGTCTTCCATTACCCTATATACAATACAGTACAGTCTTCCATTACCCTATATACAATACAGTACAGTCTTCCATTACCCTATATACAATATAGTACAGTCTTCCATTACCCTATATACAATACAGTACAGTCTTCCATTACCCTATATACAATACAGTACAGTCTTCCATTACCCTATATACAATATAGTACAGTCTTCCATTACCCTATATACAATACAGTACAGTCTTCCATTACCCTATATACAATACAGTACAGTCTTCCATTACCCTATATACAATACAGTACAATCTTCCATTACCCTATATACAATACAGTACAGTCTTCCATCACCCGATATACAATATAGTACAGTCTTCCATTACCCTATATACAATATAGTACAGTCTTCCAACAGAACATCCATTACTTAGGTCATATGGTGACTCTCCATCTTTTCTCGGTGGAGGAAGACCCCCGGTGCCCCTTAACCCTTTCAACAACACAGACCTCTAAATAGGCTTACAAAAAGTGTAGATCCAGATGAGCCGGCTCATGACGAGCCGTCTCATCAGGATCTGCACTTTTTGCCAGTGATATGACTATTTTTAGACATAATTACCCATTTTGATAAATGAACTTGTCCAAATGTGATTTTCTGATTCATTTATTGGTTTATGAATATCATGGACCAGTCCATGTGAGTTACTTGGTGTTGAATGGGTTAAATTAGAGCAGTATTTCAGGCATGGATGTATACCAGAGTAGAACCTCTGACCTTGTTTAGCAGGATAATTTTTAAAAAATGTGTCTGTCCACAAATGGAATGGTTTTCGACATTATTATCTGCAAATTACCTCCCTTTATAGCTCTTTATTCACAATACCGTCAATAACTTTGCAAATGATGGCTTGTTAAAAGTTAACACTAGCATTCATTTGCATATATGACCATCGGCCTTATTTCGTAATTTGAAATAAAACCGCATAAAGAGACTTTAAACAGTGAATCTTTGCCTGTGAAAAAACACACAAGCCGAAAATTTCAACATGTTACAGAACATAGTTACATATAGTAAACCCGTCAGGTATAAATCTGTTGTCCGCCTCCGTGGTCGAGTGGTTACGGTCGCTGACTTGTATACCACTGTAAACTCTCATCACTAATGGTCACGGGTTCAAGCCCGGTTCAGACCATATCTCTTTATATGAAAAACGTGGCAGTTTCTTACAGAGGTTGCTGCACCAAGTACTGGTTAACCGCTGGAGCCTGTCCAGTAAAGGTGTTGCTAGGTAACGCCCATCGCTCAAATGGGCAACCAGTAGCGACTTTAAATAAACTTAAATAAATTTTAAAAATTCAGTTTACCTATTAATCTCACATGCATTTACGTTAAGGCCCCTTTTTGGCATTTGACCAATACCCCTCTGACTATCCTTTGACTGGTAGAGGGTCAGGAAATGCACGTACGGTGCTTCTTCCGTCACCTCATAGTACCGGATTATACTGTCGCCCTGCAAACAAATGCATCATAAAATTTGGTCAATACAGTCAAACCTGTCTTAAGCAGCCAGCCAAGGGAATCACAGAAAGTGGCTGCTTAACACAGGTGGCTGCTTAATAGAGGTCAAATGTATAATAAAACAAAATATTGGGAATATCGAAACTGGCTGCTTAACACAGGTTTAACTGTAAATTTCAACCAGGTTCAGGTGTGGACACAATTTCAACATGGATTACTCGCGACTAGCGCAGTGGTTAGCATACTCGCTTCACACCAATGCAACCCGGGTTCGATGCCAGCAGCGCAGTGGTTAGCATGTTCGGATCACATCAATGCAACCCGGGTTCGATGCTAGGAGCGCAGTGGTTAGCATGTTCGGATCACACCAATGCAATCAGGGTTCGATGCTAGGAGCGCAGTGGTTAGCATGTTCGGATCACACCAATGCAATCAGGGTTCGATGCTAGGAGTGCAGTGGTTAGCATGTTCGGATCACATAAATGCAATCCGGGTTCGATGCTAGGAGTGCAGTGGTTAGCATGTTCGGATCACATAAATGCAATCCGGGTTCGATGCTAGGAGTGCAGTGGTTAGCATGTTCGGATCACACCAATGCCAGACCATGTTGGTAGCAAGAACGAAGAATGTAGATAACTCTGTTACCATTGTCTATCAAGAGTTACTTACCTTACCACATAACCAGACCATATTTGTATCTGGATCATAGAATGGGAAGATGACTCCATTACTATTATCTATCGTTTCTATATTTATTGGATCACTCAAATCGTTCTGAAAACAAATGAAGTAAATTTTACACATTATAAATGCTTTAAATGGCTATGCAACACCACATACAGGGAGAGGGTACATGAAATAATAGATGTCCGATTAGCAGAGTGGTTAACACTCTTATTTCTCACCAATATAACCATAGTTCAATCCCCGGGCCAAGAAGGATGCACACCGCACCATTCCTTGCACAATGTAATAGAATCTAAGCTGAACCGTTTGCATACTAGCGATGAGAGTAACGGAGCTAGACCTTCAACATGGACGTCTGCCTGCCTGCGCTAGACTCTCAAACATCTTCTCTTTCTTCTGCATTCTTGCCGGTATTACATTTCTGTCATTTCTACGCAATATGCATGCACACTTGGTATATATGTATTAGTTCCACACCGTCCAATATAAATAATATTACTGTGTACTTTGAACTGCGGGGAGAGAAACTATATAAGCTCTGCTTCTGTTTTAATCCTTTCCTATATACTTACTTCCTTGATTTTGTGTACATGTATTGTTTTGTGAATGTATATAGTGGAATAAATATGTTTAAACCAAGTATGTCATGCAATTTCTCCATGACCTATTTCTTGAGTTTTCAGTTTCAAATAATGAATTGCCATCTTCTACAATTATTTTAAGTATTTACAGCCTTTATTTTACCCAGCATGCAGAGTTAAGCAAATTTATAGTATGTTAAAGCACAATACAATTGCAATAGATTCATGGGGCTGTGGAATAATAAACACCAATGTTGGATTGCCATTTTGAAACATATTTATCGTCGGTCCCTGGGATCATTCTAGAGGGCGATGTGGGCGAAATATTCACCCTAGAGACCCCTTGGGGGGGGGGACTTCTTGTAACATAATGACTGTTTACAAGAGAGTTAATCCATTAGTTATACTGATTTCTAGTAACAATTTAATAGACCACTATACGAAATGAGAAATAGCTCGACTACGCTACATTTTTTTTACAATTTTCATACAAACTTTTGCCTAGTAAGAAGATACACTGGCCCATTATAAAGCACTCCTTCTATTCAAATGTTGTATTTAGTGGTCATACTGTGCATTTTAACCATATTTTGTTAAATAACACCATTTAAGGACGCGATCGCGCACGGGCTGAGCGACACCTCTGGAAATATATCGGTCCTTCTATCTTTTTGAGGAAAGTGGATATAGAAGACACTACAATTCCAGAAGCATCCCTGTATAACACAGATACATGTACACGAGACCTTGATTTATAGTCCCATCTGAAAGACTTAACACTATTAGGGCCAGTCCAAATGTGACGAGCTTTGAACAACTGACCTGCATCTGCGAGCAGAAAATTAATGTGCATCAATTGGTAGTCAGTTGCCATGATTCAATTTTCTACCTAGATTGTTACATAAAATGCACCGAAACACCGGTTGGGACTCCCTTCAGGGTGATCGGGGGACCTGCCCCTGAAATTTTTTATTTCTAGATTACAATTGGTTATATATTATATATTATATTTCGGGTTTTACGCCTGCATCAGCACCATTTTGGGCTACATCGCCGGCGGGCAGTTTACCTAACAACACCTTTCTTGGGCAGGCTCCAGCGGTTATATATTATATTTCGGGTTTTACGCCTGCATCAGCACCATTTTGGGCTACATCGCCGGCGGGCAGTTTACCTAACAACACCTTTCTTGGGCAGGCTCCAGCGGTTATATATTATATTTCAGGTTTTACGCCTGCATCAGCACCATTTTGGGCTATATCGCCGGCGGGCAGTTTACCTAACAACACCTTTCCTGGGCAGGCTCCAACGGTTATATATTATATTTCGGGTTTTACGCCTGCATCAGCACCATTTTGGGCTATATCGCTGGCGGGCAGTTTACCTAACAACACCTTTCCTGGGCAGGCTCCAGCGGTTATATATTATATTTCGGGTTTTACGCCTGCATCAGCACCATTTTGGGCTATATCGCCGGCGGGCAGTTTACCTAACAACACCTTTCTTGGGCAGGCTCCAGCGTTATATATTATATTTCGGGTTTTACGCCTGCATCAGCACCATTTTGGGCTATATCGCCGGCGGGCAGTTTACCTAACAACACCTTTCTTGGGCAGGCTCCAGCGGTTATATATTATATTTCGGGTTTTACGCCTGCATCAGCACCATTTTGGGCTATATCGCTGGCGGGCAGTTTACCTAACAACACCTTTCCTGGGCAGGCTCCAGCGGTTATATATTATATTTCGGGTTTTACGCCTGCATCAGCACCATTGTGGGCTATATCGCCGGCCGGCAGTTTACCTAACAACACCTTTCCTGGGCAGGCTCCAGCGGTTATATATTATATTTCGGGTTTTACGCCTGCATCAGCACCATTTTGGGCTATATCGCTGGCGGGCAGTTTACCTAACAACACCTTTCCTGGGCAGGCTCCAGCGGTTATATATTATATTTCGGGTTTTACGCCTGCATCAGCACCATTGTGGGCTATATCGCCGGCCGGCAGTTTACCTAACAACACCTTTCCTGGGCAGGCTCCAGCGGTTATATATTATATTTCGGGTTTTACGCCTGCATCAGCACCATTTTGGGCTATATCGCTGGCGGGCAGTTTACCTAACAACACCTTTCCTGGGCAGGCTCCAGCGGTTATATATTATATTTCGGGTTTTACGCCTGCATCAGCACCATTTTGGGCTACATCGCCGGCGGGCAGTTTACCTAACAACACCTTTCCTGGGCAGGCTCCAGCGGTTATATATTATATTTCGGGTTTTACGCCTGCATCAGCACCATTTTTGGCTATATCGCTGGCGGGCAGTTTACCTAACAACACCTTTCCTGGGCAGGCTCCAGCGGTTATATATTATATTTCGGGTTTTACGCCTGCATCAGCACCATTTTGGGCTATATCGCTGGCGGGCAGTTTACCTAACAACACCTTTCCTGGGCAGGCTCCAGCGGTTATATATTATATTTCGGGTTTTACGCCTGCATCAGCACCATTTTGGGCTATATCGCTGGCGGGCAGTTTACCTAACAACACCTTTCCTGGGCAGGCTCCAGCGGTTAACCAGTACTTGGGTGCACCAATCTCCGTAAGAAACTGCCAACTTTTTCATATAAATGAGACACGGTCTAAGCGGGGCTCGAACCCGTGCCCATCAGTGATGATAGGTTACAGTGGTATACAAGTCGGCGACCATAACCACTCGACCACGGAGGCGGACTAGATCACAATTGGTACAATGTGAGAGTTTCTGATGATATATAAATGAGTGATCTGTGGTCGAGTGGTTATGGTCGCTGACTTGTATACCACTGTAACTGATGGTCACGGATTCGAGCCCCGCTCAGATCGTGTCTATTTATATGAAAAAATTGACAGTTTCTTACGGAGGTTGGTGCACTAATTACTGGTTAACCGGTTGAGCCTGGTCAGGGAAAGTGTTGTTAGGTAAACTATCCATCGCTCAAATGGTAGTGACGCTAAATAAACTTAAAAAAATAAAAAACACTTTCAGGTTCAGGGACATATGTCCACTTTCAGGGGTGGTAATAAAAAATCCAGACCAAGTAAATGTCCAAATCCACACACTCCCATTTTGGCGTGTTAATTTTTGGATTTCGTAAATGTTTAGTAAGCAGCTGCGTATTATTAGCTTACAGTCAGCTATGCACCTGATATGGATGAGTGAATCTTTCCCAAGACATGCTACTGGACGTGTTGCTATGGAAAAAGTTTGTTAATACCCGCATTACATGTATATATAACATTTTATTATCGAGCTCTCTACAATATTGTGTTCGTGGAAGTCGTGATAGCGCAGTGGATGCACGTTCGCTTAAGGTCCGGAGTTCGAGCCCCGCTGGAGCCATTACGATTGTGCCCTTAGCAAGGCATTTCACGTTGCCTCTTCTCTCTCCTTCATTCCAGGTCTCGAGAGTGATCAGTATAAGTTGAAAGAACTTGTTTCGCAATCGAGCTAATATAAATTTGTATAAACTATTGTGTTGTCAGTTCAACATTCGGGATCATTCCGGATATCGCCCATTCTTCCACTTGGAACATTTTGCTGAATGCAATTTCGATACAGTCAAACTTGCTTGAAATACAATATCTATTAACAGACCACTTGTACTAAGATACCACTTGTCAGTTCCTGTTTAGAATTATGTTAACCGTTTCCTTCATAGAGATTTAGGTTAATATACTATTATATCTCCATACAAACGACAGCCATTTAGCTATCATGCAGTGGATAAGTAGTTGCCATATCTATCCCACCTCCATAGATATTACTGGAACTACACGAGATTGAACAGGCCTTTATTATGAACATTGGTTTGGCTACTACATTGTCAATGTATGTCATATTGGTAATGGCGTCAAGAGGTGCTTCTATGGGGGAAAGGGTTACAGAATAAATGAGCCTGTATTGACAATTCCTGCTTATAGACCCCTTTTTGCCCTTCCCGTTGGTGGTCTCTTAACACAAGTTTGACTGTATATATGTATTGGAAATAAAACATACCGTGTCCCATAATGCATACTGTCTTTCACTCATTCTGGAGAACCCTGTAGTGAATATTTTGTTGTTCTTTAGAAAAACTGCCTGGGATGGCTTGGAACCTTCATGACATTTTGCTTCCTGTAAGATACGATGGACAAAACATTAACAAGATGGCATCTCACCTGAAAGCTGGAGTCAGTTTAGTTACCTAATCTAATTCTGGACATCAGCATCCAATTTGTACAAACATAGTCGAAGTTGTTTTGTTTTTTATTCCTCATATTTTCATAGTATTATTAACATAATATATGTTATGTTATATTTCGGGTTTTACGCCTGCATCAGCACCATTTTGGGCTATATCACCGGCGGGCAGTTTACCTAACAACACCGTTCCTGGGCAGGCTCCAGCGGTTAACCAGTACTTGGGTACACCAACCTCCGTAAGAAACTGCCAACTTTTTCATATAAATGAGACACGGTCTGAGCGGGGCTCGAACCCGTGACCATCAGTGATGATAGGTTACAGTGGTATACAAGTCAGCGACCTTAACCACTCGACCACGGAGGCGGACAACATAATATATATACAGATAAGTACATAGCATGATGACAGTATAAACGTTATGCATTACATATACAATGTGGATAGTCATTATTTCTAGCGGTTGTTCTATATTTAAACAAATGAAGGTTTTTATATATGGTGTGGGGGAGAGTATATATATATATATATATATGTTTAGGGGATCAGTGTAGACATGAAAAATTAATGTCAGCCAAACGGGGTTATATAAGGTGTTTATGTAAACCATTATGATTGATATTTGTAGCTATATGGGTAGGTATCGTTAGTCGAAGTTGTTGCAAAGATGCAACATACAAAACTGTATGGATCCGTGGTGCAATGGGTACAGTGCCTGCCTCGCAATCTAAGAGGTTGTGAGTTCGAACCCTGCCAGAACCACGGTGGTGGTGTCGTTAGGCAAGACTCCTAAATCTACATTGCCTCTTCTTTCTGCCTCATGGCGATTGATACGCAATCGAGCTATAAATAATTTTCAATAAACACCAACACTGCCTATATTGATTCACGAGAAGAAGTTATTTCCATAAACATGACCTAGTGAACATCATTTATATGACCTAGTGACCATCATTTATATGACCTAGTGACCATCATTTATATGACCTAGTGTCCATCATTTATATGACCTAGTGACCATCATTTATATGACCTAGTGACCATCATTTATATGACCTAGTGACCATCATTTATATGACCTAGTGACCATCATTTATATGACCTAGTGTCCATCATTTATATGACCTAGTGTCCATCATTTATATGACCTAGTGTCCATCATTTATATGACATAGTGACCATCATTTATATGACCTAGTGTCCATCATTTATATGACCTAGTGACCATCATTTATATGACCTAGTGTCCATCATTTATATGACCTAGTGACCATCATTTATATGACCTAGTAACCATCATTTATAGGTTGGGGTAAGGTCATTATTGGCATGCATACATTTCATAGAGTGCTCTTTTTGAAACTTTGGTCAACGTCTGTTGAGAAAAAACCGTTGTAGATTTGGCCTGATGAGCAATTGGGCTGGAAACGTCGGCAAACCACCCCTCTGTTTGTGAGAGGCAATCTAGGGTGTTATTCTGTACGTACCTTAATTAAGTCCCCTGGGATGGAAACGACGGCAAACCACCCTCTGTTTGTGAGAGGCAATCTAGGGTGTTATTCTGTACGTACCTTAATTAAGTCCCCTGGGATGGAAACGACGGCAAACCACCCTCTCTGTTTGTGAGAGGCAATCTAGGGTGTTGTTATTCTGTATGTACCTTAACTAAGTCCCCTGATCTTGTGTTGAATATTCTGAGTTTCTTGTCCTTGCATGTTGTGACATACTCGGTGCCATCATAGTTGAAGGACATACTGAGGCATAGATCGGGTAGTTCTATCTCAACAAGCAGCTCACTCGTACCTGCATTCCACAGCATCAGCTTGTGGTCAGCCCCTGAAATACATCGAATGTGCGTTCACAGCAATAACCCATTCCTTCCTAGAAGCCGCACTAGTTTATATGCTTGGTCATAAATGGTTAGTCTGTACCTTCAAAGAGATAAATCGATGGTACACAAGGGAGAAGTTTTGTTGACTTTGCCAAGAAAGACTTCTCCCTGAACTAACATTAGGGAGAAGTGGGGGAGATTGGGGAGAAGTGGGGGAGCAAATGGTCAAGTGGAGGAGCTCAGGGCGAAGTGTGGAGATCCTGGTGAAGTTGGGGAGCTAAGGGAGAGATGGGGGAGCACAAGGCAAAGTGGGGAAACTAAGGGAGAAGTGGGGGAGCTAAGGGAGAAGTGGGGAAATTAAGGGAGAAGTGGCGAACTAAGGGAGAAGTGGGGGAGCTCAGGGAGAAGTGGGAGAGCTAATGGAGTTGTGGAGCAAAGGAAAAGATGGGGGAGCATAAGGCGAAGTGGAGGAGCTACGAGAGAAGTGGGGGATCCGGTGTTCACATGTAAAAATGTTGACACCTCCAGTGGGATTCAAACCAACAGTGGTGATGAACACGTGATTTGAAGTCAATGAACAAAACAGTTAGCCATGGTGGTCCTGCATCAAGTTGAATATAAAGATATGAACACGCAACACTGAAGTATATGTAGGAGGTGGATAGAGGAACCATGTACATTGTATATCACAGTGAAATGATGCCTGTATCTGAGCTAAGTATCATGTTCAAGGAGGTAGATAGAGTAACCATGCATATCACAGTGAAATGTTGCCTGTATCTGAGCTAGGTAAAGGAGGTGAATAAAGTAACCATGCATATCACAGTGAAATGTTGCCTGTATCTGAGCTAAGTATCATGTTCAAGAAGGTAGATAGAGTAACCATGCATATCACAGTGAAATGCTGCATGTACCTGAGCTAGGTAAAGGAGGTGGATAGAGTAACCATGCATATCACAGTGAAATGTTGCCTGTACCTGAGCTAAGTATCATGTTCAAGAAGGTGGATAGAGTAACCATGCATATCACAGTGAAATGATGTCTCACAGTCTGTACCTGAGCTAGGTAAAGGAAGTGAATAAAGTAACCATGCATATCACAGTGAAATGTTGCCTGTATCTGAGCTAAGTATCATGTTCAAGGAGGTAGATAGAGTAACCATGCATATCACAGTGAAATGCTGCCTGTACCTGAGCTAGGTAAAGGAGGTGAATAAAGTAACCATGCATATCACAGTGAAATGGTGTCTGTACCTGAGCTAATTATCATGTTCAAGACAGACGGATGCCATTCTATGTAATGAACTCTACGTTGATGTCCCGCTAGGTCTGCTACAGGCTCTGTGAGGTCCGCCGTCAGTCCATCTTCGGGCATCTTCCAGCATTTCACGGTACAGTCCTCTGAGCAACTGGCTATAACCTGATCATTGTGCGGACACCACTTAATGTCCAGTACTGCTGCTGTATGACCAATCACCATTGGCTGATCTCTTTCAACACGACCCGTCTGAAATTAATATGGTAAACGTTATTATGGTTTGAAAATTAAATGTCATTAACCCACTCAACACCAAGTAACTCACATGGACTGATCCATGATATTCATAAACCAATAAATGAATCAGAAAATCACATTTGGACAAGTTCATTTATCAAAATGGGTAATTATGTCTAAAAATAGTAATATTACTGGCAAAAAGTGCAGATCCTGATGAGACGGCTCGTCACGAGCCGGCTCATCTGGATCTACACTTTTTGTAAGCCTATTTAGAGGTATGTGGTGTTGATCCCATTGGCTGATCTCTTTCAACACGACCCGTCTGAAATAAATATGGTAAACGTTATTATGGTTTGAAAATTAAATGTCATTAAAACACAAAAGGGGACAACTCTTGCAGTACTTTTTATCAAGTATTAGGAGAGTAACTGTCCTTGCCACAGTTACAGCAGTAGCAGCACGTATCCAGCTGTAATAAGATGTGTCAGTGCTCCAGTGTTTACCACTTTGGACTGCGGGACATGGGTCGATTTTTTTATTTTACGTTTATTTATCGTCGCTACCGGTTGCCCACATGAGCGACGCCTCCTGAAGAGATTAGTTATTTTAGATTTTGGAGGATAGTGCATGATACAGACAGAGACCCATTCCAGAGTATCCTCTGGTTCATTGCACAGTGTAAAGCATCGACACGAGACCTCGGTTTAATGTCCCATCTGAAAGACTGTTAATTTTATTAGGGTCAGATGGGGTCGATCCACTGCAGGACCCTTCTAATAATATGAAATCGTTGAAATACTCAGTTTTTGAGGCAAATATTTGGAAAATAAATTATACCATATATGTTAATACTAATAGGAAATTACATTCTGCAGAAATTTGTATTTTCATTGATGCAGTAGTGTCGCTTTAACCCTTTCAACCCCACAGGCCTCTAAATAGGCTTATGAAAAAGTGTAGATCCAGATGAGCCGGCTCGTGATGAGCCGTCTCATCAGGATCTGCACTTTTTTGCCAGTAATAATTATTAATTTTAGACAAAATTACTCATCTTGATAAATGAACTGGTCCGAATGTAATTTTCTTATTCATTTATTGGTCTAAGAATATCATGGACCAGTCCATGTCAGTTACTTGGGGTTGAAAGGGTTAAGCAAACAAAGGTTAATAGGCATTTGATGATAGAAAACGATACTATCATGTGCTAAATGGCGATAGAATGTCGTGCTTAGACTATCCAAAAATGATGGTCATAATACAATGTCGACGTCACAAGTCACGTCACTAACAGCGCGAGTCCGAAAACTTTCGCGCTCACAACATTTCAGCATGTAATGGCTAGATACCACACGTCCAAGGTAGTCAGAACTAACAGTGTGTTATTCAATTGATGTCATTTAATTAGGAACAAGAGACAAGTGTTAAAAGAAGTAGTTTATTTTATAATGAACATACAGTCAAACCTGTGTTAGTGGTCACCTCTATTAAGCAGTCAACCTACATTAAGCAGCCAGTTTTCAGATTCCCAATATGGTGTTTACTATATATTTGACCTCTATTAAGCAGCCACCTGTGCTAAGCAGCCATGTTCTGTGATTCTCCTTGGCTGGCTGCTTAAGACAGGTTTGACTGTAGTCATAAACATTTTGTATTTCAAGATTATTTATGTTGAATGTTTATTATGAAAATATAAAGCAATTAAAATTTAAAAAATGTGTAACCATGAACCTGTGACCTTTTCGACTACAGGGAACCACAGTATTAGGCAGAGAGCCGTCAGGCCGTCTTTTCGATGGCCTATCACCTAATAAGACGGTCAATTATATTGGCGACGGTTACCGACGGCCAGTTAAAAAAATGGCTGATAACAGTTGTTTTTTCCCGGTTTTTTTCTCCGAGACCTCACTAGGTTTGTTAACATATATATGCAGCTGTAAAACAATGACAAGAACTGGACCCTATAATAGGCTAATATTGTTCGCAATTCCTTTTTGGAGAGGCTTTCCCAGTTTCTGCTGCATTTCGATCACGTCAGTTCGCCGTTCACACATCGAGTCCGTGCGGCAATTTCCGTCATCATTCGGGTCCCGCTCTGGGGCTGGACTTATTTTTTTAGACTCCCATTTGGATATTTCTGCCTAATACTATGCAGGGAACACACGCCACCAACCGGGCTAGCCAGGTAGTTTACGCATAGTATCATCAAGGATGTTATTAAACAAATCGGATTACATTGTAATCGACAGCAAATGTGAAAATTGCTCACGTTAGCTTACCAACCAACCAAAATGAATATCATTAGTATTGATTATTGTAATGTTATATTTTTTATATGTTATATGTTATATTTCGGGTTTTACGCCTGCATCAGCACCATTTTGGGCTATATCGCCGGCGGGCAGTTTACCTAACAACACCTTTCCTGGGCAGGCTCCAGCGGTTAACCAGTACTTGGGTGCACCAACCTCCGTAAGAAGCTGCCAACTTTTTCATATAAATGAGACACGGTCTGAGCGGGGCTCGAACCCGTGACCATCAGTGATCATAGGTTACAGTGGTATACAAGTCAGCGACCTTAACCACTCGACCACGGAGGCGGATTAATTGATTATTGTAAATATTGATATTTGATTTGTAATTAAGTTTTATGTTCATTTTCATGTACACATTATCTATAGGCGGTAAAACCCTAGCCGTGCATTTGGCATGGTCAGTCTTTCCACGTATTAACAGTCTTTCAGATGGGACTACAGTCAAACCTGTCTTAAGCAGCCAGCCAAGGGAATCACAGAACATGGCTGCTTAGCACAGGTGGCTGCTTAATAGAGGTCAAATGTATAGTATATATATAGCCTTGATTCCTTTGAACTTCAAACAAACCCCCAAAATAACTTTGAAGTACATGTAAGTAATTCCAAGAATTACAATGTAGCTACAGCACTACCATTAGTGCCTAAGTGCAAAACATGGTCAAATACAAGTACAATGTTGACATGTACACAAATGTACACTGTATTTACCAGATCAGAAGTCTTGTCTTCCGATATGTTAGTGTAAAGTTTTCAAACAAACTATCTACCAAAGCTATGTTCACTAAACTGAAGTGTGTTGATTAATGGTAAACGTTTATCAATAATTATCATCAATGATATTATAAACACTTCCTTGACCCAAGTTGAACAAACTTCCTTTAATTCAAGAGTGTGTAATAGGCATAAAAGTGTAGATCCTTTATCAACAAGAAACCAGCTATACAGCCGACATAGTCGCCTCTTAGGGACCCTGACTTCTTCCTAAATAATTTTTTTTTTTATAATTGTCATACAAAATTTTGTTCAGTAAGATACAATGGCCCATTATAAAGCACCCCTTCTATTCATATAATAATAATAAAGACTTTATTTAACGAGAAAACTCATTTGAACAATTATTTAATGGTGATATTGTGTATTTCAACTCTATTTCAAAAATGTTGAATTATATTAAAGCGACATTACATCGCAAAAAGCAAATAAAATGCATTTTTTCACGAATAAATGCATTGCTACTACAAATTCGTTCGAATACATTCGAACACTAACATTGAATCAATAAACAGTGTTTTTGTAGATTGAAAGTATGATTTCATATAACGGTCATCCATGCTCCTGAATTGACGTTTGTTTGTCATCGGAGTCAGTACTAAACGCGTGATACTGTCGTTCAGAGATAATTTAACTAAGAATAGTCTACAAATAAATAGGCACAAATGTGAGATATAACGGTAAATCTGTACCATAAATCGTGTTATTCAGAATACACAAGTTGTATTACGCATATATGTTTACATTATTGTGTTATGTCAATAAACCGTGTATACGACATTTGTTTATTAATTGAAATACTCAGTATTTGAGGCAAATATTTGGAAATAAAGGCAAATATTTGGAAATAAATTATACCATAATTATAATAGGAAAATACATTATGTAGACATTTGTGTTTTCACTTATGTAGTGTCGCTTTAAATAACACCATTTAAAGACGCAATCGCACAGGGCTCGACACTAACCACTGCCCGGGGCAGGTAAATGTTGGCGGTGGGCAAGTACTTGTTGTTACTCGCTTGCCCGACGGGCAACTAGTTTTAAAAAAAAAAAAAAAAAAAAAAAGTTTTTGTTTCAATATTTTACGAAACGATAGCTACTCTTGCTCGACAATAATAACGTAAGCCTTTTTTCTCAACCACCCAACTGAATAATGACATCAACCACGCGTTTTGACCCTAAGCCCAGTGTTTTGGCTCCAATATCTGAATAGCAAACAGCATAGAGTCTGATCAGATGGTATGTTCTGTGCAATCTGATATGGCTCTATGCTGTTTGCAAAAACGAGTATACTCGTTTCCAGCGCAGTAATGGTCAATGAATGATTTCATCATCATTTGATAATCAGCCAAATAGTTCGAGAGCTAGTCTATACTAATTTATTTTAAGCTCGATTATCAAACAAGTACTACAACTTCGATTAATCATGGCATGCTTACGTCTGTTCCTGGGACCAACCACAGTACTACACAATTTTGGATAAAGTTTCTTGCTCAAGGAAACAATGGTAGGGCTCGAACTCATTGGGATTGTTTGTGATACAGCTGCACACAGCATCACATAAGATTTAGAGTGGTGCAATATTAAGCACGATTTGGGATATCTTTGCTTTTTCTTCCAAAATGCACGGCCAGAAAACAGTAATGTTATGAACCTGTATACAGTGTTGAAAAATTAAATATGAACAAATAATCAGAAGTAAAACTTCGGGCAGGTGAAAATCTCATTCGGGCAGGTAAATCTGCAGTCATGGTTGCCCGAGGGGCAACCAAGGTAAAACATTAGCGTCGAGCCCTGTCGCATATTCTCATTTCTCCCAAAATTTCTGACCTAGAATGAGCCATACACTAGTATATATATATATACTTGATACATCCTCATTGGTAACATTATACCAGGTAGAGTAGCATTTCATACACTGTCAATATAAAGTGAAGACATTGGAGTCCAACATCCGCCAAAAGCAGGAAACAAATTCTCAACCAATCATAGTTTCATCTTGTCAAAGGTCATCTTTATGCATGGTATGTAACATGTATACAAGATTTTTCTAAATTTGATATAAAAGTGGTGTTGGAATGAATCAGGGCTCATTCATTCTAGGTCATAATTTTTGAGAGAAGTGAAGACAGTGGGGCGAGATTGCACGCTTAAATTGTGTTATTTACTAACAAAATAGGGCTAAAAGTCACAATTTGACCATTTTGAATAGAAGGAGTGTGTTATAATGGACGGCCGGTGTATCTTGACAATATTTTGTATGAAAATTGTAAAAAAGAAATTGTAGGGAGAAGTGGGGTCCCCAGGGGACGAAGTCAGGCTCCCTAGACCAGGGCGACTATTTCGCCCCAGTTTGATCCACTATGTAGCCAATATACTCCCTTGAATGGTACAGTTTTATCTGGTTATAGTGATCCATTTATTATGTATAACGGGGAATCTATATAGGTATATTATATAATACTGATCATGCTACAAATTGGGTTCATTCATATCTCTTGGTTTAGAATTAATTGAGTATTTTACGTTTATTTATCGTCGCTACCGGTTGCCCATATGAGCGACACCTCCTGAAGAGATCAATCATTTTAGATTTTTGGAGGATAGTGCAATGATACAGAGAGAGACCTATTCCAGAGTCTCCTCTGGTTCTGTTACGTGGTACGGTGTAAAGCACCGACACGAGACCCCGGTTTAAAGTCCCATCTGAAAGACTGTTAATTTTATTATGGCCAGATGGGGGATTCAACCTGCGATCCCTGGAATACCAGTCCAGCGTGTTACCACTGGACTACAGATCCTTCTGTAATTAATTGATACCCTGGGTCGAAGGTTATAAAACTTTTCTCAGATCTCAAACTCAAGCTCAAGTGATTTGATTGGTTGAGCTGGATATTTACACTCAACTGAACCAATCAGTAGCTTGAGACTGAGTTTGAGATTGGAGTAGTTTTATAATCTCGGGGCCAGATACATGTAAAAAAAGGTTATTGAAATAGAATATCTGAATTTGGTATAACTTTCTGACCATAGATTGTAGCTTTGCTTTAACTACATGAAATGATGTTACATTGTAAATACAATGTAGCTGAACAACAAATTATAAAACATGCCCAGTTAAAACAGCTTGTGGAAAACAATGCATGGACACATACATGTATACATGTATACAGGGATCATTCTAGAGGGCAATGTGGGTGAAATTGTCGCCCTAGGGACCCTGACTTCTCCCTCCGGGGGCCCCACTTCTCCCTAAAACAAATAAATTATTTTTTGGTTTTTACGATTTTCAAACAAAATATGGTCTAGAGATACACTGGCCCATTATAAAGCACTCCTTTTATTCAAATGTTGTATTTAATGGTTGTACTGTGCATTTTAACCCTATTTTGTAGAAGTATATTAAAGAACACCATTTAAGGAAGCGATCACGCGCTTTCTCACTTCTCCCATAAATTCTGACCTAGAATGAGCCCTGGTATACAAACAACAAATTATACAACCGGAGGAGGTGACATGCCCAGTTAAAACAGCTTGTGGAAAACAATGCATGGACACATACATGTATAAATCACAATGTTGCAGATACAGTTCTACTTATTGTGATCATTTATATCCATAATAAACAACAAAGAGGTTAGGCCACACCCCTTCGGACTCTTCCGGTCTAATTAAGAGGTTAGGCCACACCCCTTCGGACTCTTCCGGTCTAATTAAGAGGTTAGGCCACACCCCTTCGGACTCTTCCGGTCTAATTAAGAGGTTAGGCCACACCTCTTCGGACTCTTCCGGTCTAATTAAGAGGTTAGGCCACACCCCTTCGGACTCTTCCGGTCTAATTAAGAGGTTAGGCCACACCTCTTCGGACTCTTCCGGTCTAATTAAGAGGTTAGGCCACACCTCTTCGGACTCTTCCGGTCTAATTAAGAGGTTAGGCCACACCTCTTCGGACTCTTCCGGTCTAATTAAGAGGTTAGGCCACACCTCTTCGGACTCTTCCGGTCTAATTAAGAGGTTAGGCCACACCTCTTCGGACTCTTCCGGTCTAATTAAGAGGTTAGGCCACACCTCTCGGACTCTTCCGGTCTAATTAAGATTGGCCACACCTCTTCGACTCTTGGTCTAATTAAGAGGTTAGGCCACACCTCTTCGGACTCTTCCGGTCTAATTAAGAGGTTAGGCCACACCTCTTCGGACTCTTCCGGTCTAATTAAGAGGTTAGGCCACACCTCTTCGGGTCTAATTAAGAGGTTAGGCCACACCTCTTCGGACTCTTCCGGTCTAATTAAGAGGTTAGGCCACACCTCTTCGGACTCTTCCGGTCTAATTAAGAGGTTAGGCCACACCTCTTCGGACTCTTCCGGTCTAATTAAGAGGTTAGGCCACACCTCTTCGGACTCTTCCGGTCTAATTAAGAGGTTAGGCCACACCTCTTCGGACTCTTCCCGTCTAATTAAGAGGTTAGGCCACACCTCTTCCGGTCTAATTAAGAGGTTAGGCCACACCTCTTCGGACTCTTCCGGTCTAATTAAGAGGTTAGGCCACACCTCTTCGGACTCTTCCGGTCTAATTAAGAGGTTAGGCCACACCTCTTCGGACTCTTCCGGTCTAATTAAGAGGTTAGGCCACACCTCTTCGGACTTTTCCGGTCTAATTAGGGTTAGAGTTCAGTTTGTCTTCAGGGCGGTTTTAATCAATTTAAATACATTTAAAATTATTTATTATGTTATATTTCGGGTTTTACGCCTGCATCAGCACCATTTTGGGCTATATCGCCGGCGGGCAGTTTACCTAACAACACATTTCCTGGGCAGACTCCAGCGGTTAACCAGTACTTGGGTGCACCAACCTCCGTAAGAAACTGCCAACTTTTTCATATAAATGAGACACGGCCGTGACCATCAGTGATGATAGGTTACAGTGGTATACAAGTCTGCGACCTTACAGTGGTATACAAGTCTGCGACCGTAACCACTCGACCACGGAGGCGGACTATACATTTAAAAACATCTTTTATATTACATATATGGACAATCTACCACTTCTAAACAACAGCGCAGCAAATCATGGAAATGGGGTCAAAAATGTGATTCATGGCTCATTGTAGGTCAGAAATTTTAGGAGAAGTGAGAAAGCGTAACGCTGTGTGCTGATCAGGATCTATGTTGCTTGCTACATAGCCAAGTGTCTTAGCAAGATCGTCTGAATAGCAAACAGCATAGAGCCTGATCAGATGGCAAGTTCTGTGGCGGCTGATCTGGCTCTATGTTCTTTGCAAATACTGTTTGAACGGTATCCAGAATCAAATGGGTTAATAAATTTCAACAATATAGTGTTAAAATACACCATTAAATTAATACAACATTTGAATAGAAGGAGTGCTTTATAAATGGACAGTGTATATTACTGGACACAATGGGGGTGATGTCAGGGTCCCTAGGGCAACTATCTCGTCCAATTTGCCATATAGAATGAGCCATTTTGCTATTGCAACTATTCCTATGTTATGTACCATTCTTGAATCAAATATTGTTTAAACTGATGAACGCTGTGATTATATCAAAGTCAACAACATACCCTTGACAATGGAACAACAAGGAAAGCCCCGCCACCTGCAGCCTCTGTGATAATTGCTACAAATTTAGGGTTCACAGAACAAAATTTCGAGTCCAAGGAACTCTTAGAGATCCTTATATTGTCATAACATTGGTCTTTTTTATGAGCTTGTCCGAACACATGCCGAAATTTACTCTGTCGCATTTTGAACGCCATCTGAAAATATATAGCAATTTGTTACTACATAATTACAAAACATGACAACACCACCACTCCATGTCCATTGGACAATTTGTTCCGAAAGTATAGTAAAAACTGTATTAAATGGCTAGCCAAGGGAAGAAAAGAAAGAACAACCCTTTAACAGAGCATCCCACTGAACACCCGGGGGGATGTAACAGTATACCCCCACTGAACACCCAGGGGGATGTAACAGTATACCCCCACTGAACACCCCAGGGGGATGTAACAGTATACCCCCACTGAACACCCCAGGGGGATGTAACAGTATACTCCCACTGAACACCCAGGGGGATGTAACAGTATACTCCCAATGAACACCCAGGGGGATGTAACAGTATACTCCCACTGAACACCCAGGGGGATGTAACAGTATACTCCCACTGAACACCCAGGGGGATGTAACAGTATACTCCCACTGAACACCCAGGGGGATGTAACAGTATATCCCACTGAACACCCAGGGGATGTAACAGTATACCACTGAACACCCGGGGGATGTAACAGTATACTCCACTGTCACCCAGGGGGATGTAACAGTATATCCCAGTGAACACCCGGGGATGTACAGTATACTCCCCTAACCCGGGGGGATGTACAGTATACTCCCACTGAACACCCAGGGGGATGTAACAGTATACTCCACTGAACACCCGGGGGGATGTAACAGTATACTCCCACTGAACACCCCAGGGGGATGTAACAGTATACCCCCACTGAACACCCCAGGGGGATGTAACAGTATACTCCCACTGAACACCCAGGGGGATGTAACAGTATACTCCCACTGAACACCCAGGGGGATGTAACAGTATACTCCCACTGAACACCCAGGGGGATGTAACAGTATACTCCCACTGAACACCCAGGGGGATGTAACAGTATACTCCCACTGAACACCCAGGGGGATGTAACAGTAT
>CM026403.1:16367121-16418115 GCA_014843695.1 Archivesica marissinica | reverse complement strand
ACTGAACACCCCAGGGGGATGTAACAGTATACCCCCACTGAACACCCCAGGGGGATGTAACAGTATACTCCCACTGAACACCCAGGGGGATGTAACAGTATACTCCCACTGAACACCCAGGGGGATGTAACAGTATACTCCCACTGAACACCCAGGGGGATGTAACAGTATACTCCCACTGAACACCCAGGGGGATGTAACAGTATACTCCCACTGAACACCCAGGGGGATGTAACAGTATACTCCCACTGAACACCCAGGGGGATGTAACAGTATACTCCACTGAACACCCAGGGGGATGTAACAGTATACCCCCACTGAACACCCGGGGGATGTAACAGTATACTCCCACTGAACACCCAGGGGGATGTAACAGTATACTCCCACTGAACACCCGGGGGATGTAACAGTATACTCCCACTGAACACCCAGGGGGATGTAACAGTATACCCCCACTGAACACCCAGGGGTGTGTTTTGGGGTTGTTTGGGGGTGTGTTTGCCCAGGGGATGTAACAGTATACCCCCACTATACACCCAGGGGGATGTAACAGTATACTCCCACTGAACACCCCAGGGGGATGTAACAGTATACCCCCACTATACACCCAGGGGGATGTAACAGTATACTCCCACTGAACACCCAGGGGGATGTAACAGTATACTCCCACTGAACACCCGGGGGGATGTAACAGTATACTCTAATTGGACCTGAGAAGCAAAATAATATTAATATACATCTATCAACAGTGATGAATATTTTATTATCTTTATCAACACGAGCACATTATCCCTTAAAAACAAGCAGCATCACAAAGTATATATTTAACAGAATAATAATTTTAAAAAAGCATGTGACAGTCGAAATAATAATAATAATAATAAAACCACAGGGATTCGGCACGTTTGGGGGTACTAATATATATATTTATGTACAGGGATTCTACTCTGTGGGATGTCAGATTTCGCATTGATCTGAAACAATTTTGTACACATCTGTCCAAATATAACGCCTATCCCGAGTCTTTATATTGTTCTTCAAATAAAACACAACTTTAAGCTGCATGCATGTATACTTTGCAAACAATTGCCACAGACATTGGCCATAGCAGGTCACATTTCCATACTAGGACACGGGTTCTGTCAGCAACAAAAAAAAATCTTCGACAGGATAGTTTTAACAGTGAATAACATTATCAATAAAATGTGTTTCCACTAACATCTAACATTACGATATTTTCCAATATAGACAATTATTCGACTCCGGACACACTGCATCAACAATGTAATATTGTATCACATGGGGTAATTGCAGTAAATCTAACATACCGTAATCGTCTATGTATAAGACGCACATTTGTAAGAATTGTAATGTTACAGAAACGATCAGGGAGAATTACAGTCAGAAAAGTAACATTATCCAAGGAACCTTCTAAGAAATATTAAGATCAAAATACTTCCAATATATAATTGATGTACAAAGCAATGAAAAACGTTGCTCAGGGTGCCCTCTGTCGGTCGCCAATGGCGCCCAATTGCGGCAAAAAAAACAAATATTGGTGCTAAATTTTGTGAATTGGCAAAAATATTTGGCGCAATTTTTTGTTTTTTTGGCACATGTTTTGTCAAATATTTATTTATGAACTAATTGGCTCTTAGTTGGCGCCAAGTTTTTTAAATTGCGACAGAAGTAGTGCAGACAAACCCTGGTTGCTCCTAAATATATAGCAGAATGATAGTACTGTTCTCATACTGTAGAGCGAGTATTATTCATGTCACCTTTATTTTGCGATTTTAGAACTATCTGCAATTTTCGCGTATATAAGAATCATGCATCACCATAAATGATACAAATTAAAAAACAGACGGATCTGCAGTCCACTGGTTAACACATTGGATTGGTAATCCAGGGATTGCTGGTTCGATCCCCCGTCTGACCCTAATGAAATTAACATTTTTCAGATGAGACATTTAAACTGAGGTCTCGAGTGGGTGCTGTACACCTTGCACGTAAAAGAACAAGAGCAGACTCTGGAATGGGTCTCTGTCTGTATCATTGCACTATCCTCCAAAAATCTAAAATGACTAATCTCTGCAGGAGGCGTTGTATTTCTGGAAATGTTAATCTTTGCAGGAGGCGTTGTATTTCTGGAAATGTCCGAACTCCTGATCACTTATGAAATCCTATTAAATTTCGTACTGCTGGGCATTGGGATAAACATTCTTATGTGGGATAAACATTCTTATGTGGGATAAACATTCTTATGTGGGATAAACATTCTTATGTGGGGATAAACATTCTTATGTGGGATAAACATTCTTATGTGGGGATAAACATTCTTATGGGGATAAACATTCTTATGTGGGGATAAACATTCTTATGGGGATAAACATTCTTATGTGGGATAAACATTCTTATGGGGATAAACATTCTTATGGGGATAATAAAACATGATAACTCATTTACTCAACATTTAGTAGTAAAATGTATTTATATCTGTCTACGCGAGTTAGAAAGTGAAATACTGTTGATCTTTCACCTAGTAAACAATAACAGTATGTGACTTATTGTTGATCTATGACCTATATCAATCCGAAGCCACTAATTACTAGTGCTAGTATAGTTGCCTCGCTTAAATTAATGACGCATGCCTTTCGTTTTGTTCCAGCTATGTAACGTGCATCTCATCAGGATTCCCGCTGTCGCCAATGGCGCCAAAAAACAAATACTGGCGCTACATTTTATGAATTAGCGAAAATATTTGGCTCCAGTTTTTTTGGCTTCAAATATTTATCTGAACTATATGGCTCTTAGTTGGCTCCAAGTTTTTTAAATTGGCTCCAGTTTTTCAATTGCCAACAGAAGTGGTGCAGACAAACATTCAGACAGAGGGAACCCTGTGGTGCATGTCTATTAACATGATATCACGCCTTATACTCCATTGTTCCCCTGGTCACTTGCCAACCAGGTAATATTGTGTAGTCTGCTGATTACGACACGCAGCATGTGGTATATTGGGACGGTTATTTATGACGGGCCGTACTCGGTGCAAAAATGCATGAAACATTTTAGCCAAAATAATTTTTATAAAAATCTTAATCGGCTGAAAAAGTTCAGCTGGACCGGCGATGATGGCCTTGTAATAGTTTCACATATTCAACAATGTACATGTATTGAAAACACACATATCAATTTGAAATGACACGTGCTTATAACAGGCAATAATAACCCTTTCCAAGTCAGGCCTGTCTCTCTTTAAATCTGACAAGCCTGCGGGCATGTGTCTGAAACAATTGTCATCTGCTACAATTATTTATCTCCAAATTCCTCAAGCAATCACATGCAAGCAACCATTTCCATCTATCTTTAAATAACTTTCAAAGTTTAAACTATATTTATTTTACAACTATTGCGAAGCAAGTTTTAACAACTTGCAACTTATTTTAATCACTCTCGTTGGTGCGGATGAAAGCGTTTATGTGGTCATTCGTGTGGGAGGAAACCGGAGTACCCGGAGAATGACCACCTGTCCGATCTGGCGACCAACGTACCATCTCACATTCTTCCCAGTCCGAGGATCGAACCCAAGTTGCATTGGTGAGAAGCGAGCGTGCTAACCACTGCGCTAATCGGACACTTTCAAAGAAACAACAACGAACGATTTCATTCGATACTGCTCTTGCCAATTTGCACAGACAATAGACATTGGTGCAAAAAGTAACAGTGAGCTCACCCAAAACCATTGATGTTATTGAATGATCTAGCTGTGAGTCATCGAATTTTGGTAATGTCTGCTATTTAGCAGACCGATAAATAGCAGACCGATTTCCACCAATGTTCGGGCTGTGTATGCAAGTAACTGGTGCATAAAACAATGGTCCTTAAGTATGTATGTTCCATTAATGTCAAACTGCTTGCGGGGGACAATGACACGCATGTTTTCCCCGGACAGGCTTAGTCGACCTAAGCCGTTCTTCTTCTCTGTTAATGGCTAACAGTCAATAATTGAGCTATTATGGGGGGGGGGGGTAGAAAAGTGAGCTACCAGGCCTCCTCAGCTACTATAATTCCACCAAAGAGGACACTGATAGTGTGATAAAACAAGGTGCAAAAACATAACACTTTAAAAGCCCTTAAGCCTACAATATGTACATATACTAGAAGTGTGCAAAGAGAGGTTAGTATTTATTAAGAACAAGATAAAAACAAGTGTGTTCTGTTATGGCTTCATCATCGATGCAGCCAGCGCGGACTTAAATCCTGCGATAGAGTCAGCACTGACTACATGAGATGGCAGTATGTTCCATTGAACAACTGTTCTCGGAAAATATGAGCACTTGAAATAGTCAACTGTTGTGAATGGAATGTGATATGCCAAATGGTGGTCATGTCGTGCCTGTCTGCTGTAAGGTGTGAGATAGTATGATGGATTGACAGCCACATGATTATTTACCATTTTATAGAACAGAGTAAGCCGGTTTGTTTTTCATTTACTTTCTAAGGAGTTCCATTTCAGATCATTCATTATATTTGCGACTGTGCCCGGGGTCTTGCTGTATGTGTTGGTGACAAAGCGTGCAGCCTGTTTTTGAATATTTTCAACTTTGTCAATGTCTTTGTGTGTGCGGATCCCATACTGATGAGCAATATTCTAATGTAGGTCTGACAATAGAGTTAATAGCAGCTTGTTTAGTTGTTTTGCGTGCTGAATGAAAATTCCTTTTTAAGAAGCCTAAGCTCTGACTGGATTTACTGGTTATTTTATTTATGTGCAGAGTCCATGAGAGATTGGATGACATTTCTATACCAAGATAAGTTGCTTGGGATAATGGTAGATAAAGTTTGTTCATGCAGGGTATAAACTGTTGTGATCTTTCACTTTGATCGTGTGACATGCAAGGTATGGCATTTACTGGTGTTGAAGCTTATCTTCCATTTCTGCGCCCATTCTGCTAGCTTGTCTAGATCATACTGTAATTGCATGGAGTCTTGGGGCAGAATGAATAGCTCTATAAATAACGCAGTCATCAGCATGGAATTTGGGACATGGGACTTTACAGTTTACAGCTGGAAGATCATTTATGTAGGGCAGAAACAGAAGAGGCCCCAACACCGACCCTTGGGGGACTCCTGATAGTACAGGTGCCGAAGTAGATGTCGCCCCATCAACAACAACTTGTTGCGTTCTATGACCTAAGAAAGCTTTCACCAAAGAAAGAGCACTACCCCCGATGCCATAGTGAGCCTTACTAAATCCATTATGGCGACATCCATTTCGCCCTGCTGTATAGACTGTGATAGGTCATGTATGAAATCCACAAGTTGGGTTTCGCAAGACGGAGCACGGACACCATGTTGGTTGTCTACTACTACTAGGATGTTATTTAATTCTAAGTGATCTAGTATGTTACTAACTACTACGTGTTCGAGTAGTTTATATGCTATGCAAGTTAAGGATACAGGTCTGTAATTACTAGCTTTATACTTTTCTCCTTTTTTGAAGATGTATAAGATATTACAAAAGCTTGGGACCAGTCTGAGGGGAATAATATCAGTTTGTAATAAAATGTTGAAAAGTTTAGTGAAGATAGGTGCGATCTCATTAACACATTCTTTTAAGACAAGTGGTTTAATGGCATCAGGGCCAGCAGCCTTATGAGGGTTTAGATTTTTCCCAAATTCAAATCAGACGCTCTACTACCGGACAGTTGCAACGGACGCCACAATAAGTCAAATGCATACCGAAAATACGGAAGAGTGGTGGCCGAAGGCAAAACATGGTAATAATTATGAAAGTTTTTCTTAGCTCAGTTTTATTTTTCTTAAGTGCTAATGGTACACATGAGTTAATCATGCAATTACCTTGAAAATTAATCCCAACTGTGTAGGGAAAAAAGGGTTGGGACGGGTAAAAACTGTCAAAAACGCCCTCCGTTTCTTCCGTGCTTCTTAGGCAGGAAACAAAAGATTCCGCATGCGCAGTACACACAATGTATTCTGATGGTTCCCAGCGGGTATGACTAAAGTAAGAAAAGAGCCGTTTTCTAGAAAATGGCAGAAATTAGCGAACTTTTCTTTAAAATGGGTTCGCTAAACACCGATATCACGGGGATGCTATGGAAGCAAGAATCAACAGTTATGACTAGAGTACGGAAACGACCTCGTTTCGCGCGAAACGACATTCAACAACGGAAACGACATATAGCTTTTTTATTTTTAAACATTCCTTATTTTGTCTTGCAGTTTATAGTTTATTCAGAGTTAATAATTACACTATTGTACCAAGTTTTGTTAAAGCACATTACGATTTAGTATCATTTTAATCGATATATATGTACCCAATGTCGTTTCCGTGAAATTAACACACTATGATAAACGAGCTACAACTACGGAAACAGTTTAGGGAAACAATGAGTAGCCCTTGGGGAGGGCAGTTTACTAATGTTGCTAGAACTTGTTGCCCAACCCATTTTGCATTTTATCACATATAATGAATGTTAAGTCTATATGTACTACATGTATATATGTAAAATAGCAAATAAAATATGATTAAACGAAAGGGAAACAATGACACATCTATCTAGTAATATTTATGTAAAATATAAATTAAGATGCGAGCCCCACTGGAGCCGTTACGTTTGTGCTCTTAGGCAAGGCATTTAATGTCCACGTTGCCTCTTCTCTCTCCCTCGTGGCGATGGATTCCATCTGGATGAGGTCTCGAGAGTGATTAATATAAGTTGTAAGAACGTGTTTCGCAATCGAGCTCAAATAATGTTGTATAAACTAAATAACTAATGTGCGGCAAATACATATACTAGTCTGGGAACAACTGTTGACATAGGATGCATTGTGGGTATATCGCGGTACTAGCTATTTAAAACCAAACTACAGATATACTATTATGTACCTGAATATAAAACTCATTTTGCATCAACTTATGACTTCTCCACTTCAACATTACAAATACACAAAGAAGAAATACTATTGCGAATCACTTGTGTTTATCATGTTTTTGGCGCCATCGTGTCAGCAGTTACGTAGTCACTAGTTCCGAGTATACCGCGGCAAATGCCCGAGGCCCTGATTTGGGTGTTTATACAAAGGTAGTCATAATACAATTATGTGAGTATTTGATAGAGACCTTACTCTGTATAATATGTAAGTCTAGCAGTAAATTTGTCATTTTAAATAAAACATGATTATCTTTTTAATCTCCCACCAGAAAACAACAAACAGCCTTAGGCCAACGATGGGCCTACTTTTTATGAATAATAAAATGCGGAAATCTGGCTATATCACCACATGTCAATAGATGTACATCACGGAAGAAAGTTCCATATATATGAACATCAACTTGTTTTTAATAAAAATACTAAATTTGGGGGGGGGGCTGTTTTGAAAAATAATCATTCAATAGAAAAAGCGCGTCTCGGACCTTAAAATTATGCCCATATTTGGTAATACGGAAATTACGTAGTAACCTAAACACGTGACCAAAACAGCTTCATTCATAAATACCAGGTAGCAGACCGCCATTTTACAAAGTTGGAATGAACATAAATATATATTATGGACATTTGGAGCATTTTATCAGATAAAGGGGTGGGGTAATTTTGCATAGATCTTGATATTCAGGTAAGCATCTTGCATCAGTAATTTTCGAACCACTTACGTTGACAGTTTATGATTTCTTGTTTATCAACACATGCTTACCTTTCTGGGTCAACACTGATCCAATGGAAAGAATGATAGGTGGCGTTATTTTACCTCGTTCTGAAAAAATGTGGATGCCGCGGTATGTTACGACCAGCGGTATGTTAAGACACGACTATATATTTGCCTGGTCAGTCATATATTATATATGTTTACATAGTGGAGATAAATGCAATAAGCGTTTAGCTTTCATTTCAATCCACTTTTATTTATTATGTGCATAACTATTTGTTGTAAATTATGTTATATAATGTCGAATAAATATGCTTAAACCAATTTAACACTGAGACCTAGCCTGGCTTCCCGTCTGTCGATTTTTCACTTTTTTAACTTCTGACAAAATGACAGCTTGTGGAAACTTGATTTCCGATCGTAGCGCCATCTACTTACATTTGAAGAACGACAACTCTTCGCTACAAGATACTATCACTAAATATAGAAACGGAATTCTATCGGAAATCGCCGAACAGACACGATTATACACGATCATTTCCGAATATACACGAATGCTCCGTAGTGTTATTTACATTGCAAACATATCATTTCCCGTTTCTGTGTTATACCGACGAGATGGCGGATTTTAACTATTACGTTTAGGTGGTAATGGGTCGATTCGGCGTAATTGAACTAACGACAACTTAAATATTGAGTAAATATGTCAAATCAGACGCACATTGTACTTTTTAAAACTATGTGTCGTTCCGTTGACCCGTAAACAATGGTGGTCAATTAAAAAGTTTTATCAACATTGCAGTGCCTCGCTTTCGATTCAAGTATGTCATTAATTAGGTCACGTGCTAATAGGCCTATTAATAGGATTAATGCGAGTCAATAATTACATGGACAATCCCCCAAGTTTCCCCAGGCAGATGTCGCAGTTGACATATTTACTCAATATTTAATTCGTCGTTAGTTCAATTACGCCGAACCTTACACTTGTCGTTACATTATCAAATGTTTACTCGACAGTAAACAACGTCAAAAAACGCCGGGTCAGTGGAAATATCAAATCTGTTGGTAAGTAAACGATACTGGAAGAAGAGAGTCATTACATCAGAAGATAGAAAATAGCCTGACATATATATGTTAAATGATTGACAGGCGGATACGTAGTCCAGTGGTTAACACGATCTACTCGAAATCCAGGGATCGCAGGTTCGATCCCCCGTCTGACAATAATAAAATTAACAGTGTTTTAGATATGACTTTATACTAAGGTCTCGTGTCGGTGCTTTACACCATGCACGTAAAAGAACCAGATGGGATTCTGGAATGGGTCACTGTCTGTATCATTGCACTATCCTCCAAAAATCTAAAATTTCCTTCAGGACTAGTCGCTGATATGAGCAACCTGTAGCGACGATAAATAAACCTAAAACAGACGCACGTTAAATGAGTGGTCATTTTCATTGAATTTATTTAACGAGTCTTCTACTAACTATACAAACGAGCTTCTGGAACATAGGATTCTATTGATAACATAGTCTTCCAAAAAGCAATAAATTCACTGAATTGCAAACTTTCATATACATGTGCAATTCCAATCAATGAAGGCTGTAACATAATAGTAAGCGCAGCAAAACGTAGTTCACATTTTATTTGTAGTTTTACTCGTATTAGTTACGTGATAATCAGCTTTTTAATTCACTAAGCTACTATGAACAAAAAACTCGTAAATGCATACTACATGTATATTATTATATACCTTTGAGTCGGTTAACCTATTCAAGAAACAATTGAAAACTCACTTCTTCAGAGACTACTACGCATTGTTCTGAATATTCTAATGTGATTTCTTCATTGATGACTTGTTATTTAATGTTTGTGTCTGGATTGATGTACTGTTTTTATTATCTTTTAATTCATCATTGTACAACGTCATTGAATATGTATTTATATGTAGAAATAGGTGTTTAAACAAATAAACAAGTTTCAAGTATATTATTATGCCAATTGTACGAATGGAGCGTGCGCTACTATGACATCATAAGTACTTTACTATGATCCGCGTCAACGAGAGTGATTAATATAAGTTGATAAAACTTGCTTCGCAATCGTAGTAAAAGAAATAAAGCTTAAACTATTACAATTTCTAAAGTAGACTGATTCATATAAATTACGCCATGGCACGTGCAACTGTACTTATTACGAAATGACGTCATTATACGAGATATACCAATTAGGTTTCGTAACAAGTGATTGATGATCTTATATGCTTGCAGATAAGCAATTTAACATATTTTAAAAATGCGCTGGTATAATACCAAGTTTATAATGATAATAAGTTATAGTATCTGTAACAATTAGTAAATTAGCCTGACTTGAGCAAGTCTATGATTTCCCAGAATGCTGGGTATGACATCCGCCCAGAGCAACAGTTGAACTGAGATTCTTGAATAGAGTAGCTTGTAGCCAATATTATATTTACACACATGTATATATTAGTTCGTAGAATAACCAATAAAAATAATAGAACAACCCTAGTCATATCTTACACATAAATGTGACTAGAAATAGACCAGCATGTTCTGTTCTATTGCAAACTGATTTGAAAAATAGCCGGTGCTTAAGTAGTCCTTATTAAATCGTGGTTCGTGGTTTTAGACATTACACACGACATTTATTTCAATTACTTTGAAGCAAAGAAATGTACAAGATATGTACTTAAATGGACGTTTCGTTAATTTCTGTCCTTTTCTTCCCTCCAGACATAGAAAATAAACATATTTGAAAAATAGTCTGCATTTTAACGGATCCTTTTCTTAATATATGGTTGCTATATACATGTAATAGCATATATCTTATATATAACTTCGTATTTGTTCTTCTAATTATGTTGCTTAGTTGTGTGAACCATCGCTATTTATGCATCGACTTCAACTAATTTAAAGCATATTCATTTCCCCCAAGAACAATCAGGCTATGGAACAGTCTACCGACATATACACAGTCGGGTCCCAGTCTGCCGACCTTTGTTAGCAGACTGGACTCGAATTCTCTCTAATCCGTGTACTATCTTTTTTATCTGTAGCTTTGTAGATCATTTTATCTTTTTAACTTGCACATAACATGTTAGATTAACTAACTGTTCTAGACTGCGCCTGTCAATCATAATCATTACTGATTGTTTGGCAGTATGAAGTTGAAACCAGGAACCTAGATCATGTTTGAAGTAATGACATGTTTGTCCTTTTTAAATAACGGTTCGCCTTTTTCTGTCATGTTGCAGTCGAATATAATAATGTCTATATGTCTGTCTCATTTTCTGCACTTTTCTGTCCGTTTCTTACTTTAGTCATACCGGTTTCCCGCTTTACACTTGATTCCCACCTCTCAAAACCGAAAACCAGTAAAACCATGCAGTGCACACCATAAAAGGACATTAACAAGTTTTACTGAATAATATGTCCAATTTGAAGCTGTGCAACCTTGTCATTTCGTTCATGTTTTTAAATTGATTAAAAGTAAAGTCAATATATTGAAATAAATGACACAGAGTTTCTGAATAATCTGACAGAAAATGCATCTACATTAACAGCGTGAGCATTTATGGCAAGGGAGGTAACTGATTTGTTTACATACCTGTTAAAAGTACAAGCTTAGAGAGTTGAACTAGTTGGTGTATCAGACAAGGTTGTGGCAGTGCAACATGTCAATGACTAATCAATTAGATATGCTTAGTTCATTATTTACTCATCTCAATGCAGTGCAGCACTCGCATTGTAGATAAGATAACTTTTATTTTGAGTCAGGATATCAACACTAGCTCTGACTAGCTTGTTTAACCCATTCCTCCATAGAAGCACCTCTTGATGCCATTACCAATACGACATACATTGACAATGTAGGAGCCAAACCAATGTTCATAATGAAAGGTCAGAATCGCATGTAGTCTCAGAAATGTCTATAGAGGTGGGATAGATATGGTGCCTTTATATCAACTGCATGATTATAGTGATAGCTAAATGACTTTGTATGAAGATATAATAGTATATTAACCTAAATCTCTATGAAGGAAAGGGTTAACGTTTAGAGGGAGTACAAGTCCAGATGGCCAACAACAGTCTCTCCATTTCTCTCAATGCATGATCATCCACAACTATACAATACAAATTAAGGGATTGTACAGATATTTGTAACAGCTTATGTATATCTTCTTCATCCCCTTAAAACTGTTTAAGGACAGAACTCCCAAACATTGAAGTATACATTGTCCTAGATAGTAGATACAGGATACAACAAACTTTGTTTTGAGTCAAGACATATATAACAACATTAGCTTTAAGATATTCACTGACTAAAACATGGTATCACACAAACATAACAAACAAAACCTGTAAAGATCGTGTATTATTCTAAATGTATGTAAGTATGTTCCATTAATGTCAAACCCCTTGCGGGGACGTAGACATGTTTTCCTGGGCAAGCTTAGCCGACCTAAGTGGGTAACCAGTACTAAGCAATGTGTGTGAGGTGCCTTGCTCAATGACACTATATACGTGGCCTGACCGAGTATCGATCCCGGGACGATATATTCCAAATGGAGATACAACACAATGGGTGTCTTATGGATAAAATGCCATGCTCGTGTGGTCAGGCCATGCTCGTGTGGTCAGTATATTTTAACCCTTGTCATCAATTTTAACTCCATGCGCTAGACATGTACCTTTTCTTTCTGGTCAGTTCATCATCACAATCATGGTATGCCAAAGTTAAAAATGATTGGTGCTCATTGTAAATAAACAATCAATGTGTTAAACATGTCAAAATTCAAAAAAACTTTATCCAATTTTGTAATACCACAAGTTGGTTTCTTTCATTTATCATTTGTATCGTGTTAAATGAATTAGTGTTTGGTAATTACTGTAGAAACTCTGTTTTGATCCAATTTTGTTCAAAGTGTAGCACAAGTTTCGTGAAAGCTGGGTTTCGTTTGATAAACGTCCATTTCTATACAAAAATAAGTTACTTCGTAAGATTAAAGATAAACCTTAAACACGGTAGCAACTGTTGTATGTTTGTCCAATATGGTCACAATGTACATGTATGTGAACAATCTAGAACACAGGTTTATTTTTCATGTCTATTCATTCAATGGCAGCTCAGCAAACTGTTTGAAAGCAAGTACATATCTACCACATGTACTGAAAGCAAGTACATATCTACCACATGTACTGAAAGCAAGTAAATATCTACCACATGTACTGAAAGCAAGTAAATATCTACCACATGTACTGAAAGCAAGTACATATCTACCACATGTACTGAAAGCAAGTAAATATCTACCACATGTACTGAAAGCAAGTAAATATCTACCACATGTACTGAAAGCAAGTACATATCTACCACATGTACTGAAAGCAAGTAAATATCTACCACATGTACTGAAAGCAAGTACATATCTACCACATGTACTGAAAGCAAGTACATATCTACCACATGTACTGAAAGCAAGTAAATATCTACCACATGTACTGAAAGCAAGTACATATCTACCACATGTACTGAAAGCAAGTACATATCTACCACATGTACTGAAAGCAAGTACATATCTACCACATGTACTGAAAGCAAGTAAATATCTACCACATGTACTGAAAGCAAGTACATATCTACCACATGTACTGAAAGCAAGTAAATATCTACCACATGTACTGAAAGCAAGTAAATATCTACCACATGTACTGAAAGCAAGTACATATCTACCACATGTACTGAAAGCAAGTACATATCTACCACATGTACTGAAAGCAAGTAAATATCTACCACATGTACTGAAAGCAAGTACATATCTACCACATGTACTGAAAGCAAGTACATATCTACCACATGTACTGAAAGCAAGTAAATATCTACCACATGTACTGAAAGCAAGTACATATCTACCACATGTACTGAAAGCAAGTACATATCTACCACATGTACTGAAAGCAAGTACATATCTACCACATGTACTGAAAGCAAGTAAATATCTACCACATGTACTGAAAGCAAGTACATATCTACCACATGTACTGAAAGCAAGTAAATATCTACCACATGTACTGAAAGCAAGTAAATATCTACCACATGTACTGAAAGCAAGTACATATCTACCACATGTACTGAAAGCAAGTACATATCTACCACATGTACTGAAAGCAAGTAATATTACCACATGTACTGAAAGCAAGTACATATCTACCACATGTACTGAAAGCAAGTAAATATCTACCACATGTACTGAAAGCAAGTAAATATCTACCACATGTACTGAAAGCAAGTACATATCTACCACATGTACCTATACACAACTGTTATATTCAATGATATTCAATGTCTGCCTACTTCACAGTGAATTAAATTCATAACAATTCACATGTACAATTAACCAATATTGCATGGTGTGTCTGCTCAAAACAACTAAAAAGGATGTATGACCAATATTTTATAATCATATTCTATAATTCAACGGCAGGAACCAAGTTAATTAGCGGAGACCAAATTAATGAATGTATCTGGGTAAGTAGTCCGCTCTACAAAACAAATTATGTTTACTGTGAAATGTTTATACAATGAAACACAGAAAGTAGTCCATGTCTGTTATATCAGGCTGCATAGAGGTAGTCCATGTCTGTTATATCAGGTTGCATAGAGGTAGTCCATGTCTGTTATATCAGGTTGCATAGAGGTAGTCCATGTCTGTTATATCAGGTTGCATAGAGGTAGTCCATGTCTGTTATATCAGGTTGCATAGAGGTAGTCCATGTCTGTTATATCAGGTTGCATAGAGGTAGTCCATGTCTGTTATATCAGGTTGCATAGAGGTAGTCCATGTCTGTTATATCAGGTTGCATAGAGGTAGTCCATGTCTGTTATATCAGGTTGCATAGAAGGTAGTCCATGTCTGTTATATCAGGTTGCATAGAGGTAGTCCATGTCTGTTATATCAGGTTGCATAGAGGTAGATAGAGGTAGTCCATGTCTGTTATATCAGGTTGCATAGAGGTAGTCCATGTCTGTTGTATCAGGTTGCATAGAGGTAGTCCATGTCTGTTGTATCAGGTTGCATAGAGGTAGTCCATGTCTGTTGTATCAGGTTGCATAGAGGTAGTCCATGTCTGTTATATCAGGTTGCATAGAGGTAGTCCATGTCTGTTGTATCAGGTTGCATAGAGGTAGTCCATGTCTGTTTCATCAGGTTGCATAGAGGTAGTGCATGTCTGTTGTATCAGGTTGCATAGAGGTAGTCCATGTCTGTTATATCAGGTTGCATAGAGGTAGTCCATGTCTGTTGTATCAGGTTGCATAGAGGTAGTCCATGTCTGTTATATCAGGTTGCATAGAGGTAGTCCATGTCTGTTGTATCAGGTTGCATAGAGGTAGTCCATGTCTGTTGTATCAGGTTGCATAGAGGTAGTGCTTGTCTGTTGTATCAGGTTGCATAGAGGTAGTCCATGTCTGTTATATCAGGTTGCATAGAGGTAGTCCATGTCTGTTGTATCAGGTTGCATAGAGGTAGTCCATGTCTGTTGTATCAGGTTGCATAGAGGTAGTGCTTGTCTGTTGTATCAGGTTGCATAGAGGTAGTCCATGTCTGTTGTATCAGGTTGCATAGAGGTAGTGATTGTCTGTTGTATCAGGTTGCATAGAGGTAGTCCATGTCTGTTGTATCAGGTTGCATAGAGGTAGTGCTTGTCTGTTGTATCAGGTTGCATAGAGGTAGTCCATGTCTGTTGTATCAGGTTGCATAGAGGTAGTGCTTGTCTGTTGTATCAGGTTGCATAGAGGTAGTCCATGTCTGTTGTATCAGGTTGCATAGAGGTAGTCCATGTCTGTTGTATCAGGTTGCATAGAGGTAGTCCATGTCTGTTGTATCAGGTTGCATAGAGGTAGTGCTTGTCTGTTGTATCAGGTTGCATAGAGGTTGTCCATGTCTGTTGTATCAGGTTGCATATAGGTAGTCCATGTCTGTTGTATCAGGTTGCATAGAGGTAGTGCTTGTCTGTTGTATCAGGTTGCATAGAGGTAGTCCATGTCTGTTGTATCAGGTTGCATAGAGGTAGTCCATGTCTGTTGTATCAGGTTGCATAGAGGTAGTCCATGTCTGTTGTATCAGGTTGCATAGAGGTAGTCCATGTCTGTTGTATCAGGTTGCATAGAGGTAGTCAATGTCTGTTGTATCAGGTTGCATAGAGGTAGTGCTTGTCTGTTGTATCAGGTTGCATAGAGGTAGTCAATGTCTGCTTCATCAGGATGCATAGAGGTAGTGCTTGTCTGTTGTATCAGGTTGCATAGAGGTAGTCAATGTCTGCTTCATCAGGATGCATATAGGTAGTGCTTGTCTGTTGTATCAGGTTGCATAGAAGGTAATCAAGGTTTCTTATTTTCAGTTCAAACATGGGAATTAAAATCAAAATAGAGAAATGGGACAATGGAATGGATGGAGCTCTTTCTGTAGAAACGATGGAAGAGAAACTTTGTAAACAAGGATATGACTGTACAATGTACACGTTCTCACCAGGAACAACCTTTCCTGATCATACACACAATATTTCTAAGAAGGATTCGATAGTTACAGGACAATTCCAGTTCAGTATGTTTGGAGAAACGGTCGTGTTACAGCCAGGAGACATGGTAGACGTACCAAAGAACACTGTGCATAACGCCAAAGTTGTTGGACATGAGAGTGTTGTCTTCTTTGATGCAACAAAATAACATACTTTTGTAGACTACAAATTGCCAATGAAGCCTCTTTGACTCTTTGTATGCTGGGTAAAATAAAGGCTATAAATAGTTCAAATTATTGTAGCCGACGACAGACAATTCATTAACGTGTTTTTCTGATAATCTGGAAATATGTTGTGGAATTTCATTGGAATTGTGTCTAATGGAATTGTACAACATATTTGACAGTTATTTTCACTGCTAGCATGCAAAGAGATGAAAACTAACTTAACTAACTGGAGTGTGTGTTTTATGTTTATTTATTGTCGCTACTGGTTGCCCATATGAGCGACGCCTTCTGAAGAAATTAGTCATTTTAGATTTTTGGAGGATAGTGCAATGATACAGACAGAGACCCATTCCAGAATATCCTCTAGTTCTTTTGCGTGCACGGTGTACAGCACCGACACAAGATCTCGGTTTAAAGTCCCATCTGAAAGACTGTTAACTAACTGGAGTAACTGCATGCCATATTATATTCGTTTCTGTAATACAAGTAAAGTCTTAAGAGTTGTACCCCTTTTGTTAAAGCAGCATTACATCGTAATAAAGGATGTTTTGGGTAAAATATAAATACTAATGTGTGTGTGATTACAAAAATCTTAAATAGTCGCTCAGAAACGATACAATTCCAATAAATTTAAACCGTCGTATATGCGAATTTGTTTATCAACACACGAAATGTAAACACGCACAGCGCGCATGCGTGAAACAACAGAGGAATGTAGAAAACAACGTATATATTTTGAACATGAAAGACTCTATCTATCTTCCTCTAATGTCGAACCCCTTGCGGGGATGTAGATATGTCCCTAAAAGACTTAGCTAACAGAGGTATGAATCAACATATCAAGTAATTTAATTAAAAAGACAACGTGGGACAAATGGGGAAGATGCATTCCGAATGTAAACAAGTGCGTGACCGATCGACTCGGAAAGTCCTACTTTCGGTTTCGAGTTTGTTTTATCGCAAAACAACACTGTTTACCAAATGAACATAAGCATACAAAGTATAATGTTAGAATGTGTAGCAGCATTGCTACCAGTCTTCCCGAAATCCGTAGGACCGCCTGACATGTCAGACAAAAAATCCTGCGGTCAGACAAAATATATTGAAAGTTTAAGTGCATTTTAATCATTTGTCTGACCGGTGTCAGACAAACTCTGGCAAAGTTTCGTGAAGACTATGCTACCCATACGTAAAATTTGAATTTTTCAATTATCTTTTATTTCATACAATGTAATGCTGCTTTAAACAACAATAGGGAAATTATTGCCAATTTACACATAACTGAAAACTATGAAAATACATCATGGCATTTCAATAGATTTGTGCTGTTTGGACACAATTCTAATGAAATTTCATGACGTATTTGATTGTTAGAAGAATTATCAATTGGAACTTGAACTAGTGTTGTACTGGAACTAGTTGTATAGGTTGTTGCCAATCTGTGACATAAATACCGAGTCTTTCACTATGGGGAGGTCTTTTCTTTTTTGATTTAACGTTGCACCAACAGCTTAGGCCATATGGAGATCCTCCAGCTATTATTGGTGGAGGAAGACCACGTATGAGCAGTATTGTAAGCACATATGGCCACCCAGGTTGAACCACTGACCGTCCGCAAGCCAACTGGATAGTTTCCTGCTGGGAAGGTGTGATTAAGAGAGGTTCCACTATAATTACATCACATACAGTGCTTGCCCCCTATGATAGATTATTACACTGGGTACAATTATTGCATGAATGAATTGTATGAACAGCATATTAGGTGAACATCATACAAAGAATAGTGGATAGGGTCACAGAGCATACAAAGAATAGTGGATAGGGTCAAAGAACATACAAACAATAGTGGATATGGTCAAAGAACATACAAACAATAGTGGATATGGTCAAAGAACATACAAACAATAGTGGATAGGGTCAAAGAACATACAAACAATAGTGGATATGGTCAAAGAACATACACACAATAGTGGATATGGTCAAAGAACATACAAACAATAGTGGATAGGGTCAAAGAACATACAAACAATAGTGGATATGGTCAAAGAACATACAAACAATAGTGGATATGGTCAAAGAACATACAAACAATAGTGGATAGAGTCAAAGAACATACAAACAATAGTGGATAGAGTCAAAGAACATACAAACAATAGTGGATAGAGTCAAAGAACATACAAACAATAGTGGATAGAGTCAAAGAACATACAAACAATAGTGGATAGGTTCAGAGAACATACAAAGAATAGTGGATAGGGTTACAGAACATACACACGACGATTGGATAGGGTCACAGAACATACACACGACGATTGGATAGGGTCACAGAACATACACACGACGATTGGATAGGGTCACAGAACACTTGTTTTCTTAGAGGTTGACAGCAAAATCTATGTTACAGTCAATGGGAAAGAAAGAATACCAGAGATGATAAAAGTCTTTGTATTTCATTTATGATATGTAATTTTATTACAATTTAGTACATATACATCAAAAGAAATGCAGTTTGGACGGCTAATTGTAAAATTTAACTATTCGATGACAGTAACTTGTAAATTCAAATAAATACAGCACATATTGTTGCTACATGCAGGACTTGTGATAAATATATAACACATGTACATGAGAAGTTTGTTTATATTTAAATGTAAATGAGACGCGAATGCAATATGTTTAGTCCTGTTCCGAGACTGCTGTGATATAATAAAATGTACATAAATGCATGATTGGTCCGCTGTAAAACCCAGCTAAACAACAGTATACATTTTTAAAATGTATTACACCTTCAATTTCATCAATTATACTAGGTTGTTTTAATTTGTCTTAAAGTGACATTACATTGCAAAAAGCACAGTAAAAAGGTTGTTTTTTTTAAGTATAAATAACATTGCTACTACAAATGCTACCCAAATAATTCGAACATTAACTTTATATACATAAACAGTGGTTTTGTGATATACAAACTCTCAAAAGTGAAAGTAGGATGTCATATAACTGTCAGCTATGCTCTTGAATTGACGTTTGTTTATTATTGGATTCTATACCAAATGCGTGCTACGAGATATGTTAAATCGTATTAGTCTAAAAATAAATATGCATAGGCACAAAGGGCGAGATATAATGGTAAATCTGTACCATAAATCGTGGTATTCCGGATGCACACATTGCATTACGCATGGATGTTGACCCTATTTACATTAGTTTGTTATGTCAACAAACGTCTTATATGACGTTTGTTTATTAGTTGAAATACTCGGCTTGTGAGGCATATTTTTGGAAAACAATTATACAATATAATAGGAAATTACATTCTGTAGAAATTCGGGTTTTCACCGATGTAATGTTGCTTTAAAAGTAATGTTGCTGCTCAGAAAGACAAAATTGCACTGTATACGAGTGTCCCATTTTTAATTTTATTACAGTATAATTAATACAGTACAGTTATTTAGCTATTTAACGCAAACCAAACTATCATACTCTTTCCCTCATAGAAGCACCTCTTGATGCCATTACCAATACGACATACATTGACAATGTAGTAGCCAAACCAATGTTCATTAACCCTTTCCCTCATAGAAGCACCTCTTGATGCCATTACCAATACGATATACGTTGACAATGTAGCAGTCAAACCAATGTTCATAATAATGGCCAGAATCTCATGTAGTCCTAGTAATATCTATGGAGGTGGGATAGATATGGCGACTACTTATCCACTGCATAATAGCTAAATGGCTGTCGTTTGTATGGAGATATATTAGTATATTAACCTAAATCTCTATGTAGTCCCAGTAATATCTATGGAGGTGGGATAGATATGGCAACTACTTATCCACTGCATGATAGCTAAATGGCTGTCGTTTGTATGGAGATATAATAGTATATTAACCTAAATCTCATGTAGTCCCAGTAATATCTATGGAGGTGGGATAGATATGGCGGCTACTTATCCACTGCATGATAGCTAAATGGCTGTCGTTTGCATGGAGATATAATAGTATATTAACCTAAATCTTGCGTAGTCCAGTAATATCTATGGAGGTGGGATAGGTATGGCGACTACTTATCCACTGCATGATAGCTCAATGGCTGTCGTTTGTATGGAGATATAATAGTATATTAACCTAAATCTATGAAGGAAAGGGTTAATATTAGAGTATTTTGCTGCACAATACACCAATGACATCATATTGCATGCAACAATGTTTACAACAATATAATTAAGGCACACAATTATACATGATTGAAGATATCGAGGAAGGATTTATATATATCAATAAGTCTTATACACTATGAAATTTTCAAAAATAAAATTATCCACACATATATATATATAATCATCTCGATGAAATGTCACGCCCTACGGTACTTTCTAGGAAAAATCTGCTTATTTCGTCTACAGCGTGCTGGAGGTTAATAAAACTACAATAGACCTAGAATAATAGTTACCTCCGCCAGGAGGCTATGTTTTCACCCTGGTCTGTCTGTTAGCAGGATATCTGTCTGTCTTGTCTGTTAGCAGGATATCTGTCTGTCTTGTCTGTTAGCAGGATATCTGTCTGTCTTGTCTGTTAGCAGGATATCTGTCTGTCTTGTCTGTTAGCAGGATATCTGTCTGTCTTGTCTGTTAGCAGGATATCTGTCTGTCTTGTCTGTTAGCAGGATATCTGTCTGTCTTGTCTGTTAGCAGGATATCTGTCTGTCTTGTCCGTTAGCAGGATATCTGTCTGTCTTGTCTGTTAGCAGGATATCTGTCTGTCTTGTCTGTTAGCAGGATATCTGTGTCTGTTAGCAGGATATCGCAAAAGTTTGCAGATGCTATGTTCATGATTGGTTCTAAGCCAATGACGGACCTTCCCATAAACAATCAATTAACGTTTGGTGATAATCTGGATCACAACGTGGCGGAGGTATACACTCTACCGAGTGTCATTTAGTTTATTTAGTTTTCGTTTGGACATCTGGCTACGGGCTACATTAACCCATTTCATTCTGGATACATTTAAAGGCTTTTGCAAACAACATAGATCCAGATCAGCCGCAGCGTAACGCTGCGTGCTGATCAGGATTTATGTTGTTTGCTACATAGCCAAGTATCTTAGCAAGATCATCTGAATAGCAAACAGCATAGAGCCTGATCAGACGGCACGTTCCATGGCAGCTGATCTAACTCTATGTTTTTTGCAAATACTGTTAGAACAGTATCCAGAATGAAATGGGTTAACAATACCACTGCTTTAATAATATATTTTTTTTTTACAACAAACGCGTTAATTTATTATATATGTCTAACATCCGAGTCCGTGGCTCGAAATACATTGCTTACATGGCAAATGGTCTTCTGACCGAAGATAACCGGGCTGCCTACATGCATATTAGCTCACATCATGTATCTCACACCATTACACATGCATACTATTAAAAACAATGTTAACACCACATATGTATTAAACAAATGCACTGATTAAACACCACATATGTATTAAACAAATGCACTGATTAAACACCACATATGTATTAAACAAATGCATTGAGTAAACACCACATATATATTAAACAAATGCACTGATCTGATTAAACACCACATATGTATTAATTAATATAAGTTGTAGGAACTTGTTTCGCAATCAAGCTAAAATAAATTTGTATAAACTAAATGCATTGATCAAAGTTCTTGAGCATTTTCTCACGGCAACAATGCGACTGTTAAATATAACAATAAAGCTTCATTAGTAAATGCAGTATTCAACAGCCTCCGTGGACATGGTGTGTGTGCCATAATCGAGAGGTTATGAGTGTGAGCCTCGTTAGAACAATGATGGTGGAGACCTCAGGCAAAACTCAATCTGAAACAAAATCTACAAGGCCTCTTCAATCCCCCACATGGTGATGGATTCCATCAGGAATGAGGTATCAACAGCTATTAACCATTTGCCTGCTGAGTAAAATAAAATCACATTTGCAAGCAACATAGATCCAGATCAGACGCCGTAGCAACATAGATCCACGGCATCTGATCAGGATCTATGTTGTTTGCTATTCAGCCAAGTGTTTTTAGCTCAACTATCCGAATAGCAAACAGCATAGTGCCTGATCAGACGGCACAAAAGTAATTTGATCTGCCGGTAATGGCAAAGTGTTAAACTAATATCGAAAGAAATGGTTTCACAATCAAGCTAAAAAAAATTGGAATGAACTGAAGAAATTTGTATACACTTAATCAGTATTCCCATTTCAAGTTTTCAACGGTCCGTATTTCAATATTGGGTCCAAAAGTAGGCGTAGCATTGGTTTCAATATACACTTGTACACTTTAGTATCAAAACTAACATTCTTGTAAAATACATTTTCAATATCAAACAGTAATGTTAAAATCTAATAAGTTAATAGTTAATATTACTTACTGATTTATTATCCATTACTGGTTGCAGTAAGCTTCGAAACACAAAATAGACAAAAGATAAACTGTGTCTGACAAAGATCTGTATTGTTCTGTGCACACTACTTCCTCATACTTGCCAGTATCTTCCTCATATTTAATTCAACTGTTGTAATATACAATTTATCTTCTGAATCAGGGAAGTTAGAAAAATGGTTATCCATGTGTAAACGAGTTATTGTAAAATTCTATTGGTTGCACCGGTATCTTGTTACACGAAAATAGAATAGAATATCGTGTGGATAAGCTATATATAGTCAAACCTGTCTTAAGCAGTCAGCCAATGGAATCACAGAAAGTGGCTGCTTAGCACAGGTGGCAGCTTAATACAGGTCAAATGTATAATAGAACAACATTTGGGAATCTGGAAACTGGCTGTTTAATACAGGTTGGCTGCTTAATGGAGGTGACCACTAACACAGGTTTGACTGTAGTTCATGTGGTTTATGATTCAAGCGAAGGCACATTTTTAAGCGGATGATAATAATATGCGTATCTTCACCTACCCATAGCAATTAATTTTTGATTGAGGGGTGAGGTGAGGTGTTAGTAATTATCGTTTTACAGGGGAGTGGATTGGTTCAGCTGTAGTAAATATTGTGGGGAGAATTCTCAAACAAATTCAGTAGTGAATCTGTCTTATACTCTTACAAGAGTTAAAGCTATCCCACAATTATGATAATTGTAGCCTGACACTGAAGTTGACCTTGATGAGAGTATGGGGAGTTTTTTTTAAGGATGGCTTTTATGTTTTAAACAAAGTCCAATGTATTTATTTTAAGATATCCGAAAGTGCTTTAACCCATTCAACACCAAGTAACTGACATCTCAAACAAATTCAGTAGTGAATCTGTCTTATACTCTTACAAGAGTTAAAGCTATCCCACAATTATGATAATTGTAGCCTGACACTGAAGTTGACCTTGATGAGAGTATGGGGAGTTTTTTTTAAGGATGGCTTTTATGTTTTAAACAAAGTCCAATGTATTTATTTTAAGATATCCGAAAGTGCTTTAACCCATTCAACACCAAGTAACTGACATGGACTGGTGCATGATATTTTTTAGACCAATAAATTAATAAGATTTGGACCAGTTCATTTATCAAAATGGGTAATTTTGTCTTAAAATATTACTAGCAAAAGTCCTGATGAGAGCCTCTGGATCTACTTTTTGTAAGCCTAATTAGACGTCAGTAGTGTTGAAAGGGTTAAATGTAAACCAAAGCGGCACAAGAATAAATTGTCTCCCCCACCCCCCAAATGGAGTTTTTTCATTTTTCGGAAAAACTTTCTTTAAAATCTTAAGATGGAATGTCATGAAAATACGAGATTGTAATTCAGCCATGTGGGGTTTTGTCCTATATTCAACTTCATTCTAGCTATCCCATAATTTCTTGTTTAAGTTTATTTAACGTTACTACCGGTTGCCCATTTGAACGATGGACAGTTTACCTAACAGCACCTTTCCTGGGCAGGCTCCAGAGGTTAACCAGTACTTGGTGCACCAACCTCCGTAAGAACCTGTCAACCTTTTCATATAGAGACACGGTCTGAGCGGGGTTCAATATCCCATTGTCTATTACCAAAGTTCTGTTATTCCACATTGGTTGTAATTGCACACCGGGCTTTACATGTATATAATGTGATGTGGGAATACATGTATATAATGTGATGTGGGAATACATGTATATAATGTGATGTGGGAATACATGTATATAATGTGATGTGCGACTACATGTATATATCGCCGTCAACTCAAATGTTAGGCTAATTTATTTAAAAATCCTACCAGCGACTTGAGAGATGGAGACAATACATACTATACTTTAAAACATGTTAGTGACCACCTCTATTAACCCGTAACCTGCTAATCACGACTAATGTCGCTTTTGCAAACAATATAGACCCAGATCAGACAGCACTCTGATCAGGCTCTATGTTGTTTGCTATTCGGATAGTGAAATTAAAACATTTGTCCGGATAGCAAACAACATAGATCCTGATCAGACGTGGCGTAACGCTGTGGCTGATCTGGATCTATGTTGTTTTCACATTCATTTCAATTTATTCCGCACTTGAGTTAAGCAAACTGCTTGTACATTCATGACCCGACATGAAACATTAATATTGTCTCTACTCTATACTTCTGAAAGGCCCCAAAAGTACCAACGAATGGGGTGGGTAGACACTATGGCGGGATAGACACTATGGCGGGATAGACACTACGGCGTGGAGTATATACGCTAACTATAATACATCACAACATTTTATAATAGAACATTAAATTTTAAAAACTCACAACCTGTTTTCAGAAATATTCCTGGTCAGTAATATGAAATTGTACTGTATGCGAGTTTTTTTCGAGCTGGCAAATTTATTAACACAAGCTAAAAGTGAGTTTTGTGTACATGTCATGTATACAGTAATTTTGGCCATTATGATTTGTTACAGAAAAACGAAGCTATGAAGAGTTGAACGAAGGAAAGATTCTCATAAGCAAAGTAAAATGATGTATTTTTTCCCCAAGTACATTATACCCGTTTGCTTTCATTACTGGTTCTGTAACGAGTACAATTACATGATAAACAAACTCTTCAGAAATTGTGTGATTTTCATCAGGAATAATATTATATGTCGTCGGTAAAATTCCACTATTTCATTGGCTGAAACCATCCTGATCACGTTGAGGTGAGTAGTTTTGTACTATTCGACCTGTTTTCCACAATTTTGTTCCGGTCAAATTCAGCAATTTCATTGGCTGAAACCCGTTCACATTTTTAGTTTTTGACTGACTATTCGACCTGTTTTCCACAATTTTATATTCAGGGTCAATAGTTCAGCGAACGTTTTTGCAATGTACATTTTGGGTGAGATTGTGTACAAGTTTCTACAAACAACAATGGCCGATTTATTCGGCAATTTAAAGTCGAGAGGAATAACTAGATTTAGTTCTAAAGCAACAAAGTGTTTTCAAAGTGTACGAGAATCTTCTTTATCAGTACACACAAACCGACATTCCAAATAATACAATAATTATTCAAGGTCAATAGTCTTCTGTTTCGGGATAACAGTCCCTCCCTTGGAAGAATAGTTTGAGCTAATGAACTGAAGAGAGTATTTATTATATGGAATAAATTAAAATCTTTACATTTTTTCGAAATTAGTATCGGTCAAACATGTCATAATGATTAGCACGGTTTGACACCTCTGCATGATCGGGTTTCAGCCAATCAAATTGTTGAAATATCAATGATAATATATATAATAACTGCAATAAAATGACAAAAAATAAGCAGGAAGCAATTGAGAAAAACTATGTTTGGCAAATAAACCAAAATAAAATGTGTGAAACGACGTTACACAATATCTACTTGATTAGAATACTGAAAGCAGCTTGTAGCATGGCTATCTATCCATCAGGAATGTTATAAATGCTGGTCTTAACCCTTTAGTCCACAACAGACAAGGCCACTTACTCCTTTACCTCCATACTGCTGATAAGCAACAGGCTCACTGTACTACATACTCAATGGAATATATAAACGGTATTATTCTGGAATGGCAGGGTGCGTAGCCCGGCCCTTTTGCCCCACCCTGTTGCCTTTCTTTTTACTGGACAGGTGCCTTCGGCCGGGCAGACTGATATAACTTAGATCTACGACCTCTTTGATCAATAACCATAATTTAGCTAAGTTTTCTAGGGGCTTACCCCAAAATACCCGCGCACGCATCTCACTGAGGCTCAAAATGCACCCTGGTGCTTTTCTGACCTACAATGCCCCTTTTTCACACTCTAGAATAAAGGCTAAGATAACGGTGTGCAACAGCAGCTATAAGTAAAGTAAAGTGTTTATTATAGTGTCACCCCTATTTAAAGGGCCAGCCATTTCTGACTTATGAGACACCTCTTTTTACGAACATCAGTACTTCCCGAATCCTATGCTTGTATGCCAGACGCCAGGCTGGTAGGCAATCGGTAACCATTATTTAACTAGCTGGCGGCTCACCAACCGGCCATATCAGAACGAACCCCTGACGAGATTCGAACCTTCGACCTCCCGCTCCGTATGCAGACGCCTTAACCACTGGGCCGCGGAGACGGTGGGAAGCGATGAAGGTGTTGTTGTATGTGGAGTAAAGGGTCAACGAGATTCATGTACAATCTCTTCATACATGTACAGGAAGAGACCTATAACAAGTCCAACAATAATACATCACAGACACACAAGTATGACACCCACAGACACACAAGTATGACACGCACACGGGTAACATTTCTGTTAAGCATTACAACAGTCCACTTTGAGCTTCTTCTTTCGTGATTCATATAAATCTGTTCTCTCTCTGTCTACTTCTGTAATAAACAAATGAAACATATCATTCCTCTTCATGTTACTGACAGGACATTGGAATTTAGTAAAATAATGTACAATGGGGCCAAGATGACCCAGGATCGCTCCCATGTATGGCTCAACCGTGTCCTAGGATGACTCAATAGAGCACATGGACTCAACTACGTATGTGTACGGCACAACTTAGTACATGTATGGCTGAAATGAGTACAGGTCCATGGACGGCTCAACTACGTATGTGTACGGCACAACTTAGTACATGTATGGCTGAAATGAGTACAGGTCCATGGACAGCTCAACTACGTATGTGTACGGCACAACTTAGTACATGTATGGCTGAAATGAGTACAGGTCCATGGACGGCTTAACTGTTCTTTTTTAATAATCAACACAACCAACTATTGGTAGAGGGTTGGTCATCCAGGGAGCCTTCCTGTGAAATACAGACTATCAGTTTCAGATAAGATTTTTTAAAATCTACAGTATATATATATACAGTCAAAAAACTGTGATAGTGGTCACCTCTATTACGCAGCCAACCTGTATTAAGCAGCCAGTTTCCCGATTCCCAATATTTTGTTTTATTATACATTTGTCCTCTATTAAGCAGCCACCTGTGCTAAGCAGCCACTTTGTGAGATTCCCTCGACTGGCTGCTTAATGCAGGTGGCTGCTAGAAGTCAAATGTATAGCAGAGTAACATATTGGGATAGAGGTGATAATAGAGGTGACCATGGAAACAGGTTTGACTGTATACCAGAATAACTGGAATGGTTGAGCTTGTACAAGTGTGGGTATGCACAGCTTCATGTTGGTGCATTACGGTCAGCCAATACATTCATGTATTACTGGATCAAACAACTGGTCTTTGCACATATCACATCAGGATCATATCCAGCCTGTATGTAAATAAAACACCTCTAGGTCAATACACACCCAGGTCAATACACACCCAAGTACATACACATCCAGGTCAATACACATCCAGGTCAATACACATCCAAGTACATACACATCCAGGTCAATACACCTCCAGGTCAATACACATCCAGGTCAATACACATCCAGGTCAATACACCTCCAGGTCAATACACATCCAGGTCAATACACACCCAGGTCAATACACCTCCAGGTCAATACACATTCATGTAAATACACATTCATGTAAATACACATTCATGTAAATACACATCCAGGTCAATACACCTCTAAGTAAATACACACCCAAGTAAATACACACCCAGGTCAATACACACCCAAGTAAATACACACCCAAGTAAATACACACCCAGGTCAATACACATCCAGGTCAATACACACCCAGGTCAATACACATCCAGGTCGAGGGTGTGTTTTATTATCTATTGACGCGGGCTATATATTGTATATAATAATGTGCATTATAATTAACCCTGCCAAGAGGCACCTTGTCTCGTGGCTAATCACATTGTCAATGCTATTATATATAAGATATAAGCAAATCTTCTGCACATACTTATAGTGCCTATCTTCTGTGATGCGATTCCGGAGGATTCGGTCTCCCGCAATACTGCTGCATCAAACGTCAGTGACACACATCGGAATGAAAACTCCTGGACATTTTCACCTACAACCACAACAATATATACACATGTACTGCAGATAGATAATAGGGCATTGATGCACCAGGAAACGTTTCTTATACCACTGTAATGTACAACTCAGATCATTTCCAATTCCCAGATAATTACCAGTGTTTTCACAAATACAATGAAACCTGTATTAAGCAGCCACTCCGGGGATGAATTATATATTTATTTATTTTTACGTTTATTTATCGTCGCTACCGGTTGCACATATGAGTGACGCCTCCTGAAGAGATTAGTTATTTTAGATTTTGGAGGATAGTGCATGATACAGACAGAGACCCATTCCAGAATCTCCTCTGGTTCTTTTACGTGCACGGTGTAAAGCACCGACACGAGACCTCGGTTTAACGTCCCATCTGAAAGACTGTTAATTTTATTAGGGTCAGACGGGGGATCGAACCTGCGATCCCTGGATTACCAGTCCAGCGTGTTACCACTGGACTACATATCCGTCTAAATTATACCAGCCACAGACATCTGCTAATACCATGTGTACTACAGAGATATTTTAATTGGGGGGAGAGACTTCAGTCAGGAAATGGTATACCTTGGAGAGGTGTCCGTCCCCCTTCAGTCAGGAAATGGTATACATTATGACAGGTGTCCCCCTTCAGTCAGGAAATGGTATACATTATGACAGGTGTCCCCCTTCAGTCAGGAAATGGTATACATTATGACAGGTGTCCCCCTTCAGACAGGAAATGGCATACATTATGACAGGTGTCCCCCTTCAGACAGGAAATGGTATACATTATGACAGGTGTCCCCCTTCAGTCAGGAAATGGCATACATTATGACAGGTGTCCCCCTTCTGTCAGGAAATGGCATACATTATGACAAGTTTAAACTTTATTTATTTTAAGATTGAGAAGCAAGTTTTAACAACTTATATTAATCACTCTCGTTGGCGCGGATGAAAGCGTAAATGTGGGAGGAACCCGGAGTACATGGAGAAAACCCACCTTTCCTATTTGGCAACCACCGTACAATCTCACATACTTCCCGGTCCGAGGATCGAACCCAGGTTGCATTGGTGAGAAGCGAGCGCGCTAACCACTGCACTAATCGGACAGCCGAATAGTGAACAATAGAGAATGGAAGAATATTGTCAAATGTTGGTTCCTTGAGACTTATTTATAAAAAGAAGCATTTTCCGATTTCTTCCATGGTTCAGCAGATGCTTATACATGTACCGGTATACATGTATAAGGTTGTGCCTTTCAAGCGACAGTACAACACAATCTTGGTTCAAATGGACCTTTTTTCTTGCACAAAGGTCGTTCCTGGATATATAGGATGTGAAACAAAGCAAAGTGAAAGTCGTGATAGCACAGTGGATGCACGTTCACTTCAGGTGCAAAAGGTCCGGAGTTCGAGCCACGCTGGAGCCGTTACGATTGTGCCCTTAGGCACATTTAAATTCCACGTTGCCTCTTCTCTCTCCCTTGTGGCGATGGATTCCATCAGGAATGAGGCCTCGAGAGTGATTAATATAAGTTGAAAGAACTTGTTTCGCAATCGAGCTAACATAAATTTGTATAAACTAAACAAAGCAACTCTATTTTGTGTATACGGGTTTTAGCTGAACAGCCTCCTACAATGCAAGTCTATCAAAAATGAATCAATTTAGCTTTTCCTATAATAATATACAGTAGGCAATATCAAACTACATTGTACTTCCACCTGGCAATTTCATGGCATATCTTATTCAAAGATGTTGTTGTTGTTATGTTATTTCGGGTTTTACGCCTGCATCAGCACCATTTTGGGCTATATCGCCGGCTGGCAGTTTACCTAACAACACCTTTCCTGGGCAGGCTCCAGCAGTTAACCAGTACTTGGGTGCACCAACCTCCGTAAGAAACTGCTAACTTTTTCATATAAATGAAGACACGGTCTGAGCGGGGCTCAAACTTGTGACCATCAGTGATGATAGGTTACAGTGGTATACAAGTCAGCTACCGTAACCACTCGACCACGGAGGCGGAGTTTTCCAAAGAAGGATGTATAGCAAAAAATATGGTATCAAATGATGAATGGTTACAGACCTGTTTTTGCAGAGACAGACCAGTATTCAGCACCAAGAGACAAAGCTACCTGCTTCACCCTCTCCTCTACAGCTTTACACGCAGCATTTGACTGAAATATACAGCATTATACAAACAACCGTGAACCATTACTATGTCCCCCCCCTCGCCCACATCTCTACAGCTTTACACGCAGCATTTGACTGAAATATACAGTATTATATAAACAACGGTGAACAATTACTATGTCCCCCTCCCACCCACATCTCTACAGCTTTACACGCTGCATTTGACTGAAATATACAGCATTATACAAACAACGGTGAACAATTACTATGTCCCCCTCCCACCCACATCTCTACAGCTTTACAGGCAGCATTTCACTGAAATATACAGTACTGTACAAACTTTTTAGTTCCTGATAACCTATTGGTTATTGACTTATCAGTGAAACTTGTCACCACCAAATCCTACTTAGTTCAGGATAACCTATTGGTTATTGACTTATCAGTGAAACTTGTCACCACCAAATCCTATTTAGTACAGGATAACCTATGGGTTATTATATATTCTTTATTCTTATTTCAGGATAACCTATACATAGTTCCCGTGTGACGTCATCATTCCTACTGTGGCTGCCATTTTGAATGGCAAAGTTGAGCAGATATTATATACAATATAATTTTGTTTTCTTCATAAAATATTTATTTATCATCCTATCACCATGGTTCATACATTGTTGGAAAGCTCTCAATGGACATATATTTTGTATCGTTTCACAAATTTAGTATCAATAACGAATACATAATAATTTACCTGTATATTAATATTTCAACTGTGAAAATAGACTTTCAAAAATAGGTGCAAGTTAAGTTCTTATAATTTATAATCCATACATCATTGTCAAAATATAAATTAATATTTCAAAAGTACATTTCAATACCTTTAAAATCATACCAAATTTTATATTAAAAAACCAAAATGAATAAAGTTATTGCAATTAAAGAATTACTAGTAAAATCATGAAATTGCCGTTAATAAAACTTGCCAGTCAAAATGGCTGCCAAGATAAGATCTTATCAGTGTTTTTGACTGCCGTGGGAACTATGTATTGGTTATTGACTTATTAGTAGGGATGGCAACGAATATTCGAATATTCGTTCGGACATCCGAATACTATTACGGTATTCGAATATTCGTAAAAAAAGAAGAAATTGAAATAAACTGTCATAAAATCAGATGCATCGGTGTTGTTTTCATTTGAATCCATCATAAAACCTTGGAAATTCTAAGTCAGAATACAAAAGAAATCGCCCCAGGATGTGTGACTAAATCATGCATGTTGTGGTCCCCTCGATCGCAGGTGTTTATTCACTTAATTGATACTCTCCCAGGTAATCGGATAATTACAGTAAATTGGTGTATATACGGTAGGTACGTCGTGTTTGATTTAATGTTATCAAGGGGTAATATAATTAATTTGTTTGCAAATTATTGTTTATAAACATTTAAATAACAAGTCAAGTCAAAATCCTTTATTTCTCTCAATTCATGTTAGCATGAACACATGAGGTTATACATGTAAATATGTTACAAGAGGCTCTTTGAACGACATTACAAACAATATATAAAACACACTGATTTACATGTAATGCAAATATAAGTACAAAGGAATTATCCCGATATCATATCCCAAGCAAAATTGTTTTCATGAATTTGCACAGTTTCAGAAAGTCTGATCTGTTCGTAGTATTTATGAGCTGTTCCATCTTAAATGTGTTTGGACGACGGTAATAATATGGCTTTATATACTTTTTCCTGTTATCAATTAAATTCGGACATTCTAATAAATAATGTAATTCGTCTCCAATGTTGTCATTACAAAAATTGCAAGTTCTAAGGTTAATAGGGATTCTGGCCCAATTTCCTGTTTCAATTGGAAGACGGTGATTTCTAGTCCTAAATCTAATTATATACGGTAGAACTGCCTTAGGAGTAGATGACAAATAACTTTCAAATCCTTTTTGAAAATCCTATAGAAGGTACTATTGCTTGAGTTGTCAACTTGTGAGTACCACTCATTTATGAACAGGTCCGGCAGTTTTTGCTTAACTGTCAATCTAAGCCATTTAGTGTTTTGAGGGTAATGGTCATACCAAATATTGTTTAGACCGCATTTATACAATATATTTCTGACATTAAAAAGCCATGGGGATTTTTTCTTAAGTGTCTCGTTCGTGTAGTTATTTGACATTACATATATGCTATTATACATAACGGTGCAAAGTTTTTCTGTTACGTTGTTTATGTTATAGTTGATTATACGTGTCCAGAAGGCTATTATTCGTGATTCTATCTCTATTCGTAACGGCATACTACTAGTTTCCCCATAGACCATGTAATTTAGTGAGGATCTTTTCATATTTAAAATAACAAAGTTCTAACACATAATTGTAATTAAAGACAAATTAGAAAATTGTTTGCCAATTATTGTTGCTTGGTTAATATCGGTAGTCTTTGAAATGGTTTTAAAAACGTTTAGACAAGAAACTTCTTTGAAATATCACAGGAAGTTTGCAACAACATTCACGCCCATGTTAATTTTCAATTAACTGCTCAATATTACAAAAGGTCAACATATTATATAAGTACGATTTTTATGATATTGTCCATATTAAATGTTGATGGTTAAGTTATTGTCAAAAACTTAAAATTCTAAAAATGCCGCCTGCTCAGTCACACGTTTGGAAATACTTCACTCGCTCTGAGAAAACTGCTAGGTGTAGTTTGTGCAAATTGGACTTAACATATTCTGGTACAACGTCAAATCTAAATAATCATTTGAAAAACAAACACCCTTCAACGGAAAGCAGTTCAAATTACTCTAAAAAGCAAGTGACGATGTCTTCTTTTGTGAAAACGCCCAGGAAATTTGATGTTGGTGAAAGTGAACGTGTTACACAGGCAATTGCGGATATGATCGTAAAGGATTATTTGCCCCCGAGTCTTGTTGAAGGAGATGGATTTCGCCACTTAATGGCAATTGTAGCTCCAGATTATAAAGTTCCATGTCGAAATACTATTCGCGCACGCGTCGTGAAACGTTACGACAGCGAGAAGGACATTCTCATAGCTGAACTAGAGTCGATTCAGTCAGCATCCATCACCACGGATACATGGACATCAAATGCTACGGAAAGCTACATAACGGTCACCGAGCATCATATCACCAATGACTGGGAAATGAAGGCCAATGTCTTAATGACTAGGTCTATGCCAGAACGACACACTGGGGAGAACCTCGCCAATAAGTTGAAGGACTGTGTTTCGGAGTTTAATCTAGATGGGAAAGTGAACACTTGTGTCCACGATAATGCAAGGAACATTATGAGTGCTGGTGAAAAGTGTGAGGAGTGGGGAGACTTAGGGTGCTTTGCACACACCTTGCAGTTATGTATCAAGCCTGCATTAGAATTGCAAACAGTGACAAAGACCGTCACCAAGGGCAGGAAATTAGTAGGTCATTTCAAACACTCTACAACCCTGACAGCTGAGATGAGGAAACGCCAAAAACTTTCTTGAAGAGCCTGAACATTCATTGATTCAGGATGTTCCAACTCGCTGGAATTCAACATGTTAGAACGACTAGTGGAACAACTATAAATGTATACGGATGCCTCATGTCAGATATCATCAACAAATAGCATGTCCGACTGGATTCTAGTGATACACTGTTTAATTAATCTATGACTTTCCCAATCCCTCGGCACAGTAAATTCCAATGGGAAATATGTGTAAGAAACACAGGCCATATTTTATTTACATACTTTATTCACTCCGGAAGTAATACATGCATGTATCAAAAATGTATGTTTACTATGCATATATGCAGTCCTATTCATACACCAGTTACGTCGAATGTAAAATTATAATTATGCATAGCGAGGTGACTGGTGTTAAATACAATGTGTACAGAGGATGATAACAATAACTGATTGAGTTGTCGCCATATTTACACGGCCATACCCGGAAGAAGTCACACTGAAACAGAAAGTAGGTTTTGAATCTTTTGACAGAATCATGATCGAATATTCGAATACTTTCCAAATCGAATATTCGAATAGCAAAATTGCTATTCGTTGCCATCACTACTTATTAGTGAAACTTCTCACCACCAAATCCTTCTTAGTTCCAACGACAAACTTGAATGGATTATCGGCATTGGCTGTAGCATCCTCCATCCAGCGGGGAATACTCGCTATAGACCTCTCATCTGACAGGTCGAACACAACGATTACCACTATAACATGAAGAAAAATGTGATAAGCAGTGACCGAGGAGTCCGCAATTCAGTAGTGACCGAGGAGTCCGCAATTCAGTGTAATATACAGTCAAACCTTTTTTGCAGTCAAATCTGATTCTATGTTAGCGGTCACCTCTATTACCTGTGTTAACTCTTTGCATGGTGGGTAAAGGATATAAATAGTTTAAATAATTGTAGCAGACGACAATTCATTAATATGTTATTATTAGTTGTAACTACAAACTCTGGAAATATGTCATGGAATTTACGAGACTAGAGTCTGTGTGTTTTACGTTTATTTATCGTCGCTACCGGATGCCCATATGAGCGTTGTCTCCTGAAGAGATTAGTCATTTTAGATTTTTGTTTGGAGGATAGTGCAATGATACAGACATAGACCCATTCCAGAGTCTCCGCTGGTTCTTTTACTTGCACGGTGTAAAGCACCGACAGAAGACCTCGGTTTAAACTCCCATCTAAAAGATTGTTAATTTTATTATGGTCAGACGGGGGATCGAACCTGCGAGCCTGAGATTGGAGAAAAGTTTTATAACCTTGGGCCTAGGTTCATAAGTGTAATACAGTGAAACCTCTTATAGCAGACAAACAATCTATAATAATTTGACCTGCACCAGCAAACAGTTTCTGTGGTCGAGTGATTAATGTCGCAGAGAGGCAATCATCTGATTGATTAGCGCAGAAGTGTGGTGGTTCTACATGGGCACTCACCAAATTCATCAAACATTTGCTGCAGGGGTACATGGAGTCATCCGCATTCATTTAAAACGAAAATGCAATTTGACGATAGCTGTTGGCGTGACTCTGACACACACCCGACACAAGTTTATCCTCTGGACAAAACCAGGTACTCAAAATCATATTAATAAAACAAACCAGCAGAGTGTTTAAAGGCCCTATATGTGTTTACTTAGAATGTGCTGCACACCGAGATATTGTAAGAAGCGGGTGAAATTGTGATTATTGTCTTATATTTTCATTTTTCAATAAATTAATGACAAAATGTAAAATTTGGAACATATGGCCATAAACGAACATCTTTTTGTGAAATTACCAGTTGTAAATTACCTCCCTTTATTGCTATTTTTTAACATATTTACTAAGAACTCTGTAAATGGTGGTTTACTAGAGTTAACACTAGGAACAAGTTGCATATGAATTACAGTATTATTTTTCCAACTGAAGGTAAAAACAATGCATATAGAGACTTTAAGAACTGAAAGTCATTCATTGTATATTAGATTTCAAATCTATCTATTTCCTTAATAGTCTGCCTCCGTGGTTGAGTGGTTACGGTCGCTGACTTGTATACCACTGTAACCTATCATCCCCGACGGTCACCGTGTCTCATTTATATGAAAATGTTGGCAGTTTCTTACGGAGGTTGGTGCACCCAAGTACTGGTTAACCGCTGGAGCCTGCCCAGGAAAGGTGTTGTTAGGTAAACTGCCTGTCGCTCAAATGGGAAACCGGTAGCGACGTTAAATAAACTTATTTAAAAAATGCAGATTGTGAAATGAGATATTTGTAGACTATAGCACAGACACTTTGTGAAGTGCTTCAGAACAGTCCAATAGGTTTCAAAGATGAGCGGACACAAAAGGTTGCCCTTCTGATATTTAAATATAAAAAAATTTCCATAATTTTAGACAATTGAAGGTTCCATATCGGTAATAAGTAGTAAATGCTGTGCCAACTTACGATGAGATCCTCTGTAGTACGATGAAGCAATGCTCTTGAACCTTTCCTGGCCCGCCGTGTCCCAGCTGAAATAAAAGTTTATCACATAACATGTGGGGGTGGAATTCATGCTCACTTCCAGTCAAGGTGTAGGTTAAGTCATGTAGCTCGCTTCTCACCAATACAACCCAGGTTCGATCCTCGGACCGGGAAAGCATGTGAGATGGTACGGTGGTCGCCAGATCGGACAGGTGGGTTTTCTCCGGTTTCCTCCCACACGAATGACCACATTTACGCTTTCACCCGCGCCAACGAGAGTGATTAATATAAGTTGTTAAAACTTGCTTCGCAATCGTTGTAAAATAAATAACGTTTATAAGTCCTATAGGTTGTAGAGCGCACAAGAAATGACTAGAGATATGTCGGACTGATCCGCCAAGAATTATATTAACCCATTTCATTCTGGATACCGTTCAAACAGTATTTGCAAAGAACATAGAGCCAGATCAGCCGCCATGGAACATGCCGTCTGATCAGGCTCTATGCTGTTTGCTATTCAGATGATCTTGCTAAGACACTTGGCTATGTAGCAAACAACATAGATCCTGATCACCATGCAACGTTACACTGAGGCTGATCTGGATCTATGTTATTTGCAAAAGACTTTAAATGTATCCAGAATGAAATGGGTTAATTATATAAATGTTTTTTGGTGAATTTAGAATATTACATGAGGCACCTCTTGTTCTTCTATGTGAATAGTGTGAAGCACCGAAACAAGACCCGTGTTCATTGTGTATGTAGCAGAAATATGGGGAAGTCGTAATAGCGCTTTTGCTACAGGTGCGAAAGGGCAGGAGTTCGCGCACAGCTGTAGCCGTTACGATTGTGCCCTTAGACAATACACTTAAATTCCACATCCACCCACCCCTCATGGCTATGAATTCCATCAGGAGTGATTCATTTAACATTGTAACAACTAGTTTCACAATCGAGCTAAAATAAATGTGTATAAACTAGCCGGAATAAATTACACAAAAGTATCCCTAGTTAGATTTTAGCCCAGACTTTATCGTGACACAGTCATAAAGTATTTACCAGTAAATACAAAGCAATCTAATTGCAACGTAATCAAGACTGCGAGTGGTTTAAGGGTCGCTGACTTGTATATAACTGTAACCTATCATCACTGATTGTCACTGGTTCGAGCCCCGCTCACACCGTGTCTCATTTATATGAAAAAAGTTGACAGTTTCTTAGGGAGGTTGGTGCAACAAGTACTGATTAACCGCTGGAGCCTGCCCAGGAAGGATGTTGTTAGGTAAACTTCCCGTCGCTCAAATGGGTAACCGGTAGCGACGTTAAATAAACATAAATACATGTAATAAAAAAAAAATTCAAGATATAATATTATAGCAGTAATAAACACTTACATCTGTAAGGTGAAAAATGTATTTAATATACTGAACTTCTCCACTTCAAAATCAACTCCTATTGTTGCTTTATAGTCTTTGTCAAATACATCGTGGCAGATCCTAAAACAGAACAATCAATGAATGCTGGTAATCAACTAGGCTAGGTTCAAGTAGGTTGTATCAGTGATATCCTAAAATAGCAGAAATTTATCCAACACATGTTTTCATATCTTAACCCTATCCTTCATAGAGATTTAGGTTAATATACTATTATGTCTCCATACAAACGACAGCCATTAAGCTATCATGCAGTGGATAAGTAGTGGCCATATCTATCCCACCTCCATAGATATTACTGGGGCTGCACGAGATTTTGATGAATGAATAGTGTGCTGATTAAAGTCTTAAAGTACCTTGAGAACTAGGTGCACCATCATACTTGAAAATGATATATATTAGCATCTTTTTTTTACTAGAATAGCCGAATTTACGTTTGTCTTCCACCATACAAATCAAAATAACAGCTTAGCAAAGTTTATTAACCCTTTCCTTCATAGAGATTGAGATTGATATACTATTATATCTCCATACAAGCGACAGCCATTTAGCTAACATGCAGTGGATAAGTAGTTGCCATATCTATCCCACCTCCATAGATATTACTGGGACTACATAGAGATTTAGGTTAATATACCATTATATCTTCATACAAGCGACAGCCATTTAGCTAACATGCAGTGGACAAGTAATTGCCATATCTGTCCCACCTCCATAGATATTACTGGGACTACATGAGATTCTGGCCTTTATTATGAACATTGGTTTGGCTACTATAGTGTCAATGTATGTCGTATTGGTAATGGCGTCAAGAGGTGCTTCTATGAGGGAAAGGGTTAAAATTGCTGGTATAAAACATGGGACACTACAATACAGTGCAATATCATTGTTCTGAAGTTGATTAAGTGACATCACTTGAATTTCTGCATACAGACACAAATCATCTGTACCAAATCTCACAGATCTTCAATATTTTGTCCTTGCTATGTTAAAGTCACTTTATGTATTTTTACCTTGAAAATAGAAAAATAAGACAAGATGCCATTCTCCTGGTTAGCTTTAGTAAACTACTATTTACATTAACAATGGTGATATTGAAAATAAATATCTAACAGAAGAAGGAACGTATAATTATGAACAGCATAATTTCACAAGATAAATAGTTAATTTGTGGACATATTTTAATTAACCCTTTCCCTCATAGAAACACCTCTTGACGCCATTATATGCATTGACAATGTAGTAGCCAAACCATGTATGTGAGATGGTAACGGTGGTCGCCAGATCGGACAGGTGGTTGTTAGAACTTGCTTCGCAATCATTGTAAAATAAATAAAGTTTAAACAAAATAAGGGCCAGAATCTCATGTAGTCCCAGTAATATCTGCAGTGGGATATATATGGTGACTACTTAATATCCACTGCATGATAACTAAATGACTGTCGTTTGTATGGAGATATAATAGTATATTAACCTAAATCTCTATGAAGGAAAGGGTTAATATCACAGTAGTTTGTTAGTGGAAAATGGATATCTATATTAGACATTAATCACAAATATCAACACTTAGACAATATCGATGTGCAACACATCCAAGAATAGCTTACCTGTTAACCAGACACGTTTTTCCTACTGCAACATCTCCCACCAGCACTGCCTTACATATCTTACAACTGCAACATACACACACAAAAATGTAATTAATAACATTACAACATACCTACATTGTAATACAAGCAAGGTTAGTAGAGATGGCGTGTAATCTAAAAACAATTCTTGTCTCAAGCAAAAACTGTAAGGTTAAAAATTCTTTACAGATCTACTTGCCCTGTAGGACTAGTGACCTGGAAAATCTTATCACTCTCTGTAATAAACACGTCACTGATCCATATGATACTGTTTTTGTGGAAGTCGTGATAGCGCAGTGGATGCGCGTTCGCTTCATGTGCGAAAAGTCCGGAGTTCGAGCCCCACTGGAACAATTACCATTGTGCCCTTAGGCAATGCATTTAAATTCCATGTTGCCTATTCTCTCTCCCTCGTGGCGATGGATTCCATCAGGAATGAGGTCTCGAGAGTGATTAATATAAGTTGTAAGAACTTGTTTCGCAATCGAGCTAAAATAAATTTGTATAAACTATAGTTTTTGGTAATAAAATGTTTGTCTGTCTGTTTTGACATTATTGACAGATTACGGGGAAAATGTGGTGTATACGTTAACAATCCTGTCGGTAATTTAACGTAATCACTAACTACCGACAAAATTCACAACAATATTCCTACCTAAGCCAAAATGATTTTATGAAACAACATAGTCGATGATGACTGAGCTTATTTACCCTCGCCGCCGGCGAACCATGTGGGCAAGCGTACTAGGATGTTTTACAGTTTAGAACAACATAGTCTTGAACATGCCACTGCCTCAAGCATGGATTGCACATACAGTCAAATCTGTGTTAGCGGCCACCTCAGTTCAGCAGTCAACACGTATCAAGCAGCCATTTTATGATTACCCGATTCCAAGAGAGGCAATTTGTTCTACAATTAATCTATATTATACAACCACCTATAGATGAAGCAGCCATTTTTGTCACTCCCTTGGCTGGCGGCTTAAGACAAGTTTGATTGTATATATATGATATGCTAATTTTGAATCTACATGTCTAAAGATAAGTGGAAGTTGTGATTGCGCAGCGGTAACTTGTTCGCTTCAGATGCGAAAGGCCCGCAGAGTTTGCCCCCAGCTGCAGCCGTTACGATTGTGCCCTTATGCAAGGCATTTAAATTCCACATGCCTCTTCTCTCTCCCTCATGGCGATGGATTCCACCAGGAATGAGGTCTCGAGAGTGCTTAATATTAATTATAAGAACTTGTTTCACAATTGAGCTAAAATAAATTTGTATAAACTAAACTAAAGATAAGATGTTTTCTTAATACTAGTCCTGTGTGTGACAAGTGGATGAATGGATTATGTAATCCCAGAAACAACAAATATATTTTTTTAATTATTACTTGTTATAAGTAAAAGTAAAGTGTTTGTTTATTATAGTATCACCCCTATTTAAAGGGCCAGCCATTTCTGACTTATGAGACATCTCTTTTTATGGACATCAGTACTTCCCGAATCCTATGTTTGTATGACAGGCGCCAGACTGGTAGGCAATCGGTAATCATTATTTAACTAGCTGACGGCTCACCAACTGTCGAGATTCGAACCTTCGACCTCCCGCTCCGTAGGCAGACGCCTTAACCACTAGGCCACAGAGAAGGTATATAAGACTGGTATTTCGTGGTCACTATTGGTGTTCAACATAGATGCATAACGTATAATACAACCTACAATATCGTATGTAATATTGTATTGTCCAATGTATTACAAATGCAATAAAATATGGTTAAATCAAAGAACCTATCCAGTTATGTCAGATTAGATGATCAGCCCAACACAGCACACTCTGGTTCCACTAGTCAATAAGACTTCACTGATATAAGTCGCTATGGTTTTCTTCTTATGCTTGACCATTACATTATGTCCAATTCTCTAAGTGGACTTACCTCACACAACCTGTTTTTGCTTCGGAACATGCAGACTTGACTTTGGGATGGAAGTTGGCTTTCTGGTACGGTGTAGCCTGTGCATCATATGCCTGGAAGATATAAATAGAAATTGACATTCTGGTACGGTGTAGCCTGTGCAGCATATGCCTGGAAGCAAGAATATTTCAGCAAAGTTTTAACTTACTTCCATAAACTTAGTACAATAATTTAATTAAATTAGATATAGATCTCTATTTCCAGATTGACAACCACATTTTAGGTGTTTATGAGACACATTGCCAAAAGAAGCGCATTTGGCTTTGGAAAACATGTCTCCTCTTTAACACATTTTGCTGAATTTAATGTTTTATTTGGATCAAATTTATCTGGTTAGTTGTCGCCATTTGAAAATATTTGTCGCCACTTCTATGAATATATATACTGTCCGATTGGTGCAGTGGTTAGCGCGCTTGCTTCTCACCAATGCAACCTGGGTTCGATCCTCGGACCGGGAAGTATGTGAGATGGTACAGTGGTCACCAGATCGGACAGGTGGGTTTTCTCCGGATTCCTCCCACATGAATGACCACATATACGCTTTCATCCGCACCAACGAGAGTGATTTAATATAACTTGTTAGAACTTGCTTCGCAATCGTAAAATAAATAAAGTTTACAACTTTTTTGTGAATATACATTTGGTGCCAATGGCGAAAGGCAGAGGAGGCAAATATTAACTTACATGTGAATAATAGGTACTCGGAAACTCTCTTTCTTAAATTATGTCTAATAGCTGGAATTGCATGAAATTTGGCAATTTTACAATTGCAAAACAATCCTAGGTAGAATCACCAATGTGTACTGAAATGAATTTACCTGTGGAAATGTTGATATTACACGGTTGCTTGGAATATGCTGGGCTATCATCTTCCTAGTAGCAGACATTATACACTACTCTATTGTATTGCTCTTAGATATCGGTATACTGGTAGATTTTGCTACCAGCTTCGTGCTGTAAAAATTATAAACATTCTCTAAATGTTGAGGGTTGAATGGGAAAGCATTGTATGTGAAGTCAAACCTGCATTAAAGGCAACTTCTCAAAAAAAGACCACAGTCCTGTCTCTAAAGACCTGCATTTTGGTTTCTTGTCTAACAATTATCAATGCATTTTGGTTTCCTGTCAAACAATTATCAATGCATTTTGGTTTCCTGTCAACTATGACAACCTTTCTCGCTCTCGTGGGTGGTCTCTATAGACCCGGGTAGAACCACCAATCTCTATAGACAGACTGCACTATGAATAATTAATATTTTGTAGGGATGGATACGAGTAGCAATTTTGATACACAAGAACTCGGACACATTTTCGTTTGAGTACTCGAATACTCAGAAACGATAATTTGATTCTTGGCTAAATGTACATTGAATCAATGGGAATATGCATTTGCAGGCACGGAGAACCACCAATCTTCTGCAACCCAGCTGGATAGCTTTCTCACATGAAAGAATTCAACATCCCCAGGTATCCAGCCAAGTGCATACCATTCACAATATAAAACATATAAACTATATAGAGGGGTATTCTATAATATATGTACAGGGCTCTGGGTGCCCAAAACAGGGTTTTGGTGAATAAAACATGGTGTATGGTGCCTTATGGATATCAATTCCTGTGCTGAAATAGAGAAACAATGTCACTAATATGTGTGTTGTTGATTACAAATAATATTTGATTGGTGATACCATTAATTATAATGTTGGGCTGGGCGGATTAATCCGGGTGTCCAGTGTAAAAATCACAAGTATTTACCCACGCAGCCGACGAACCAAAGATATGTGATTACGACTCAATATAAATACAGATTTAGAGAAGTGGTATATTTAGATGCCATGAACAAATTAACACGTATATGAATTAACAGATAGTTAACTTATCGGGCCGGGGCGTACCAAGCAAGAATATATACAATATATACAATAATTATCAATGCCAGTCTGATATTGTTATACCCGAAAACTATTGCACTTCGTTTAATAGTTTAGTTTAGCAATAACATGCAGACAAATACAAAGATTGACATTATTTCATAATTTAACTTGCTATACTACCTCAGGATTTCTCAAAGTATGAGTTCTCGTGCAGATCATGTAGGAAATGCCTACATTTGACAAAAAAAAAAATTTCAGACAGGAAAATTTCACTCTGGTATTTGGATTGGTTCTCAAGTTCACAAAATGGGCTGGATACCAGCCAAATTTAGACGGGTGTGCAAGACTGTCTGTTCTGTCTCGATTCTGCACAGATAACATTGTACACCCGACACAATTGCTCCATGCAGGAACACGTGTGAACCCTGTTACACTTCCTTTTTTCTGTCAACATGGCTCCTAAAAAGAAGGGAACCGAGAGTGAGTATAGAAATTGAAGCAATTTTGGTGTTTCGAAGCACAATTGAACTTTGCTTTATAAAAAGAATAATTTACTATGTTCTTTTATTGAAGAAAAATCAATGCACAAAACTAGCCGTTCACAAATGTATGTAAGTTACTGAAAATTAGATTCTCTTCACGCGACGAAAGAAGCGTATCATATACCACCTACACCCTCTTCGTGAACCACTACACACGCTTGTGTGTTTTCGTTTATTTATCGTAGCTACCGGTTGCCCATATGAGCGACGCCTCCCGTAGAGTTTAGTCATTTTCGATTTTTGGAGGATATTGCAATGATACATACAGACATAGACTCTAGAGATCCGTTCCAGACTCCTCTGGTTCTTTTACGCACACAATGTAAAGCACCGATAAGAGACTTCGGTTTAAAGTCCCATCTGGAAGACTGTTAATTTTATTAGTGTCAGGTGTGCGATCGAACCTGGATTACCAGTCCAGCGTATTAACCACTGCATTACATATCAGTTTGCACACGCATAACAATTAAAGACTAAGGAAGATGGGAGGATATTTGAGGTGTTAATAGCTCGATCAATGGTTGCTAGCAGTTAAATTGAATATGATTACGCAAATTTGAACATCCAAGGTAGGAAACGTTCAGGGTAAACTCTGGACAAATTGTTTAAGGTTCCAAAACCAAGTTATTGGGTTCCAGTCAAAACGTACCCACCAAGAAGTCAAAACGTACCCACATTTTAAGTCAAAACGTACCCATTTGGTTATAATAAATAAAACAAATGTTCTGTATATACTTGTTTATTTCTTTTTAAAATTCCAAATGGCCAATGTTTTACTTCTTGAGTGAGTACGTTTTGACCAAAGAATTGGTACGTTTTGACTTATCGTTTGTTACGTTTTGACTTAAAATGCGGGTACGTTTTGACCAAAGAATGGGTACGTTTTGACTTATAGTTTGGTACGTTTTGACCAGCACCCAAGTTATTTAGGTGTTTTCTAAAGAATATTATGTTGCACTATAGGCTTGACACTACATCTTTATGCAGGGATCATTCTAGAGGGTGATGTTGGCGAAATTGTCGCCCTAGGGAAATTTTTGTTTTTACGATTTTCAAACAGAATTGTGTCTAGTAAACAGGGTTCATTCTAGGTCCCAATTTTTGGGAGAAGTGAGAAAGCATGTGGTCGCTTCCTTAAATGGTGTTCTTTAATATACTTCTGCAAAATAGGGTTAAAATGCACAGTAAAACCATTAAATACAACATTTGAATAGAAGGAGTGCTTTATAATGGGCCAGTGTATCTTACTAGACAAAATTTAGTTTGAAAATCGTAAAAACCAAAAAATATTTTTATTTTTTTTAGGGAGGAGTCGGGGCCCCCAGAGGGCGAAGTCAGGGTCCCTAGGGCGACCATTTTGCCCCCTAGAATGATCCCTGCAAGTGTCTGCATAATTATGACCCAGGATTCGAAGCTGCAGAAGTTTTGTAATTGAAAATTTTCCTCGCCTTTTTCAATTTTCAAACTTTAAGAGCACCTTTAAAGTCAAACTCTTGCAGCTTAGATCCCTGGATCATGATTCTCAGAAGTTGGCGACAATGATCCGGTGAAAGTCTATTTCTCAGGGGGGCTGTTAAGGAGTTCTGAGCTGAGAAGGCCCTTTCACAATCACTTGTGTGGACAGGATGGGTCAGGGCAAGTGTGGCCAGCTTTGTTAGATTTGGAAATCAACACTGGAATTTCATAATCAGGGACCACAGTACATAAGTACTATCACTTTGGTATTGCTGGCATTTCACAATTTTCTTCGGGGACCATTTTCTTCAGCTGCAACCACTCTTTTAAAATTTGACAGTGTGTTTGTGAAGTTCAACTTACGACAAATGTCGCAATACATTTGAGCCTTTTCCGCATCAAATTTCAACCCAAAATATGATTGCAGCCACTTCTGCTGAAAACAGGCTCTAGGCCTTTTAATGAACGATGCGTTGTCATTGGAGGGTTTGTCCGTCGCAACCACTAATTTATTATTATTTCCATCTGTCCGTTTCAGAAACGAAAGTAACGTTTTTTTACTCATGTTGACGTGAGCTGGTTATTCGTTTATGCACTAGGAAACGTCGATTCTTCCGGGATGAAAGAAAGCTTGAAATGCAATGAGCGGAAAGTTAATTAAATAGCGCAATGAATTGACCTTTCTGCAAACGCTACTTAAGGCACACCCCCCATAGTTACAGGTGCTCGCTGTAACCACGCGAGACAAGCTATCTAACAAAATGGCGTCTAACGCAGTCCTGCATCGAGTTAATCTAGATAAAATTCCGTCGAATTTATCGGTTTTATTTCACCCAGATAAGAATATCTCGTTGAAAGCAAGACAGCAATGGTTTAAGTTTTTCAGTGAATGTTATTTCTCTAAAGTACAGTTATATTTAACGGATGAGGACGTGTTAAGTGTTCGTGGAAAATGCTTTCGCAGTCAACGGAAGAGTGAACAACCATATCGTGTCAACTTTGACATCAAAAGAAATGAAATATGCCACCGTATTGAGAGACTCGACCCTATGCCTCCTAGAAGACTCAAACATTAGGCCCAATAACTGAACACCAGTACGTTCACTGAGCTAATATGGGAATCCCACAGCTCTGCACATGCATGGGTACTATTACTACTATCTGATCCCTAGTCCACCATCCACGACAATATGTATGAACCACATGTATAATTTTAATCACCATTATACTCACATATCTCTTGTAGGGTCAATATATGGCCAAGACAGCCCTACCCCAAAAAAAGTGCAACAGTTTGTTTTTTGATTGTTTCTTGCAGTTTAGGATGTGCAAAACACCACATCAAAAGTTTACCAAGCCTGACCCACGGGAAAGTGCCTAAAATGACGTCATAAACAAGATGGCCACCAAACATAAAAATGTACTAGAAATCAGCCTTTTGGACATTATGTGGGCTGAAGATACATTTTAAACAGCCAGAAATACATTTTTGGACACAAACAAACCATCCAAGGGCGCAAGAAAGCTAAATTTAACCATAACGGTTTGATTGGTGGCGGCCATTTTGAATTTCAGGATGGCCGCCACCGTCAACATAGAATCATCATTATCTCAGTAATTAAGGCAGATAGGACGATGATTCCAGTGCCTATACCCACATCTGTGGGGTCAAGGAATACAATAACATCAGTTTCAGTAATTAATGGGCTGCCCTAATGTCTGTGTTGTAAGGCAGCCATCTTGGATTTCAAGATGGCCGTTGGCGATTACCTGGTTTTGCTTCTATCTCGGTAATCAAGGCACATATAACGGTGTTTTTGGCACCTTCACTTAAATGTCAGGGGCAAGGAATACAATGATATTAACTCAAGTGATGATTGGACTGTCCCTGTGTCTGATTAGTAAGGCAGCCATCTTGAAATACTTCGTAATTGTTTCCTGCAGTGTTTGATGAGGAGAACAACATATCAAAAGTTGGACAATTTTGACGTAAGTCCAAAGTTCATAAAATGACATCAGAAAACCAGATGCCTGTCAACAGAGAAACCTCATAACCATCAGATCACCAGTTTGTTTAGGTAAAATTACCCTCAGAAGTGAATGTTAATTTTGAAATGATGCCATGATGTCATCAGGGAGATCATTAAGTTACCACTTATGTGTTGCTCAACATTGACACTAAGACGATAGTATGCAACTGTATGCCTACTCAAATGTCATTTTCTTCCTCATCGTCCTCCTCTATCACTGGTTCATTGCTCGTATTGTCACAGTTGCCATCTTGGCAATGTCCGCATGCATCGGTGCATTCTAACCCATGCTTTCTGCAGGTACACCTCAGAGTTTTGCACCCTCCTGAACAGTTGCAGTGAATCATCTTGAGGAGTAGATCTGGAGCAGGGTTTTTGTCTGTCATCACTGGAACAAGCTTTTGCCCTTCTTCCCTCCATCCCCACTGAGTTGCTTCCATTTCACCACAATGGCCCATCCACTCCATGACCTGGTAATAGGTCCGCAGGGAATGAAACTTGCAGGCAGCTGATGTTGGGGGCAGTCTTTCTGGCGTAACAAAAGCCTTAGCTCTTGCAACTTTCTTGCAGAGAATGTTATCTGATAGATGCCAGGGAATCTTTCTGATTTGCATGAAACAATTCCACCATTGCCCTGCAGCCTGTGGTTTCCACAACATCCTGACCTTGTTGTGGTGTACAGAACACTTTTGAACAACTTTTGAGTCCATTTTCTTTCTTCATGATTCTTTGGAACACTGACTTCTTTCCAATCCCAAATACTCTGGACGTTGAGTCACAGCCCGTGAAGGCATGAAGGAACAAGAGATCTCTACAGACTGTTTCTCCAAGTATCCGCTTGAGGACCTTGATATTATACACATTGGATTTTGCCTTGTCAGAGCGGAAATAGAGTTCAGTGCAGTTTGTTGTCACCGAGTAGAAGAGCAACAGCACAAGGAGATCTGTGTCCTCTCCAACGAGCGTGGTAGACTTGAAAGCAGACTTTGTGACGGCTGCTTTTGCGATCTCAATGTCGGCATCTCCCTCAGCTTGCATCACCTCGCAGCCTCTCTGGCGCAAACATTCCATGATGAGCTGGATAAGTGCTTGCTTATTTGCGTCATTCGATAGGAAGTCCTCCTTTTTGCCAACAAATTTTGTTGACTCCGTGATGTTCACCTTGTTTACATTCTTATTTTTACTACGACGCTGATGAGTGCAATCCTTTGTATGAGTGCAATCCTTTGTACTCGGCCCAACTTCATAACCATCGAACACTACAGTGGCTTTGCCATAGTGGTTGACTGTGAATGAGGCATACTCGTCAGCAATTGAACTGTAGGTGCATCCTTCCTTCCACTTTAACCGGTGCAGAAGTGATCCCCCATCGAGAACATAGCAGTCTGTTCCGGGAACTGTCTGGGTGATGGCATCGTCAGATTTGGGTGAAGCATAGTCTTTTATTGCTTCTGCCAATTGTGGCTTATCTGGCTGGCGCAAGATGTTCTTTGCTTCGAACAGAGAGATTGGGTATGGACAGAGTTCATAGTTCATCACTTCGTCTATCTGGAGATTGCCTGTCCGTGACACAACTAAGAACCTCTGGAATAACAATGCATGATCTATGGTTCGGTCCTCAGAAACTCTGACTTCCCTGCTTGATGTAAGTGTCTTGGCTTTTGAACTCCTTTTGTGCGAATAGGAGAAAACAGAATGACCATCCATCTTCTTGACAACGCCATTTCCTACTGTGAATAGGTCATGAACATTGACATCCTCATTTGCAGTGATACCAGTAATGATATTGCGCAATGACTTGTCATCCGAGAATGGCGTGAAGCTATTCAGTTTCGCTGCAACCTTCTCACGGTCAACTTCATCTCGACTAATTCTGGAGCTGGGCAACACTTTATGCTGTGCACCTGTTGTGAAGCTATTCGCGGTCAGTTCTTGCATTGCGAGGTTATAAGAGGATGATACACTAGACGACATTGTCCAAACTGCTCTCTGGTGCTCCGACATCCCACTACCTCGCGTGAGACCACCTTGGGCTTTTAGTGACCGCATTAGTGTCTGTTCTATCACAAGATCAGAGCCAAGGCCAGCCCAGTATTAGTTGCTGCGCCTGATGACATGAAACCCAGACTTGAACATTTGATGAACCTTAGGGTTGTCTTCTTCTAATGCTATCATCTTCTCGAGATAGAGACGCGCTGACTTCAGATAATTGGGATGACCAGCGGCTGCAAATATCGGCAGGCAAGCTGAGATACTTCGGAGGTGCATCTCCCACGACCCCATCCGATCAGCCGCCACAAGTCCCCTTGCAACTTCTACCATGCGCTGGTATTTGATCCACAGTGCACTGGTTTTCGATGTTGTTGCAAGTTTATCCCTTTCCTCGGTCAACCTTTTATCGATACAACGAATGCAATCTGATTGCAACACTGAGTCAAGGTCCCTTCTGCCAGTCTCCATGAGTGCGTGAAGTCTCTCCAATTCCTCCACTTCTTCTTGAAACTGAGGGTTATCCTCAATGATTTTAGTCACAATCTGACGTGTAAGACACTGATCCACCAGCAGGTGTCCACGGAATGCTCGTTGCACCGCCTTTCCGCTCATCATGTGCACAATGGCATTTTCACCATACACTGCCTCCAGGATCTCCTTCAGTCCACTGCCGTCCATCAAACTTCCAATGGAGCCCAACAGATTCATGAAGGTATGGAAGCTACCAAGCAATAGCACCGCATTCCTGATTGGGTTATCATCTGGAAGACCATTGACTATCTCAGAGGCTTTCCAAAACAGTGGTTGATCGAAGGTGATGACAGCTGGCATCTTGTGCTTTGATGCAACTTTGCAAAGGTAATCTAGAGTGGACAGAATGCAGGTTTTGTCCCCTGGATTCATGTCAATCATCGGGAGAAACTGTACCGAGGATTTCCCTGGGTGCTCACACTCTTCATGCAGAAAATGCATCATACCTTGCCAACTAGGTGCACTCTTGCTGAAGCGAAAGGACATTTCCCAGAAGATGTCAACTGTACGGTCACAACTGGATGAGGAGGGGAGGGGCTTAAATTTGACATCACGGTTGACATGCTCTGCATAGCGGTAGTCTATTATATCAATCTTTGTCAGTTCAACAAGCTTCAAGT
>CM026403.1:16353502-16366121 GCA_014843695.1 Archivesica marissinica | reverse complement strand
ACACTCTGGTCTATATATCGGAGATCAATGCCACACTCTGATCTATATCAGAGATCAATGTCACACTCTGGTCTATATATCAGAGATCAATTCCACACTCTGCTCTGGTCTATATATCGAAGATCAACGCCACACTCAATGTGACGGCACCAGAGTGTGGCATTGATCTCTGATATATAGACCAGAGTATGACATTGATCTACGATATATAGACCAGAGTGTGGCATTGATCTCCGATATATAGACCAGAGTGTGGTATTGAACACCGATATATAGACACGCGTGTGGCATTGATTTCCGAGATAGTAGAGTAGGATTTCACAGTGGTCCACATAAACCAATGGTTGCCAGTTGATGTTCGTATGCAACAAAATGTGTAGAGTGAACACATTTGATCATACCACACAGAGTGTGGCATTGACCTCCGAGATACAGATCAGAGTGTGGCATTGATCTCCGATATATAGACCAGAGTGTGGCATTGATCTCTGATATATAGACCAGAGTGTGGCATTGATCTCCGATATATAGACCAGAGAGTGGCATTGATCTCTGATATATAGACCAGAGTGTGGCATTGATCTCCGATATATAGACCAGAGTGTGGTATTGATCACCGATATATAGACAAGCGTGTGGCATTGATTTCCGAGATAGTAGAGTAGGATTTCACAGTGGTCCACATAAACCAATGGTTGCCAGTTGATGTTCGAACGCAACAAAATGTGTAGAGTGAACACATTTGATCATACCACACAGAGTGTGGCATTGACCTCCGAGATACAGATCAGAGTGTGGCATTGAGCTCCGATATATAGACCAGAGTGTGGCATTGATCTCCGATATATAGACCAGAGTGTGGCATTGATCTCTGATATATAGACCAAAGTGTGGCATTGATCTCCGATATATAGACCAGAATGTGGCATTGATCTCTGATATATAGACCAGAGTATGACATTGATCTACGATATATAGACCAGAGTGTGGCATTGATCTCCGATATATAGACCAGAGTGTGGCATTGAACACCGATATATAGACCAGAGTGTGGCATTGATCTCTGATATATAGACCAGAGTGTGGCATTGATCTCTGATATATAGACCAGAGTGTGGCATTGATCTCTGATATATAGAACAGAGTGTGGCATTGATATCTGATATATAGAATAGAGTGTGGCATTGATCCCCGAGATATAGAGTAGAGTGTGGCATTGATCTCCGATATATAGAACAGAGTGTGGCATTGATCTCTGATATATAGACCAGAGTGTGGCATTGATCTCTGATATATAGACCAGTGTGTGGCATTGATCTCCGATATATAGAACAGAGTGTGGCATTGATCTCCGATATATAGACCAGAGTGTGGCATTGATCTCCGATATATAGACCAGAGTGTGGCATTGATCTCCGATATATAGACCAGAGTGTGGCATTGATCTCTAGATATAGACCAGAGTGTGGAATTGATCTCCGATATATAGACCAGAGTGTGGCGTTGATCTCTGATATATAGACCAGAGTGTGGCATGATCTCCGATATATAGACCAGAGTGTGGCATTGATCTCTGATATATAGACCAGAGTGTGGCATTGATCCCCGAGATATAGACCAGAGTGTGGCATTGATCTCTGATATATAGAACAGAGTGTGGCATTGATCTCTGATATATAGACCAGAGTGTGGCATTGATCTCTGATATATAGACCAGAGTGTGGCATTGATCTCTGATATATAGACCAGAGTGTGGCATTGATCTCCGATATATAGACCAGAGTGTGGCATTGATCTCCGATATATAGACAAGAGTGTGACATTGATCTCTGATATATAGACCAGAGTGTGGCATTGATCTCCGAGATATAGACAAGCGTTCGACATTGATCTCCGACATATAGACCAGAGCAGAATGTGGCATTGATCTCTGATATATTTACGAGAGTAATGACATAGCTCTCTGAGATATAAACCAGAGTGTGGAATTGATCCCCGAGATATAGACCAGAGTGTGGCGTTGATCTCTGATATATAGACCAGAGTGTGGCGTTGATCTCCGATATATAGACCAGAGTGTGACATTGATCTCTGATATATAGACCAGAGTGTGGCATTGATCCCCGAGATATAGACCAGAGTGTGGCATTGATCTCTGATATATAGACCAGAGCAGAGTGTGGAATTGATCTCTGATATATAGATCAGTGTGTGGCATTGATCTCCGATATATAGAACAGAGTGTGGCATTGATCTCCGATATATAGAACAGAGTGTGGCATTGATCTCTGATATATAGACCAGAGGGTGGCATTGATGTCTGATATATAGACCTGTGTTGCATTGATCTCCGATATATAGAACAGAGTGTGGCATTGATCTCCGATATATAGACCAGAGTGTGGCATTGATCTCCGATATATAGACCAGAGTGTGGCATTGATCTCTGATATATAGACCAGAGTGTGGCATTGATCTCTGATATATAGACCAGAGTGTGGCAATGATCTCCGATATATAGACCAGAGTGTGGCATTGATCTCCGATATATAGACAAGAGTGTGACATTGATCTCTGATATATAGACCAGAGTGTGGCATTGATCTCCAAATCCATATCTAATAAACCAATGTGGATGATCTCTGTATACGAGTATGACTCTATATAACAGAGTGTCATGATCAATATAGACCAGAGTGTGCATTGATCTGATATATAGACCAGAGTGTGGCATGATGTCGATATATAGACCAGTGTTGCATTGATCTCGATATATAGAACAGAGTGTGGCATTGATCTCATATATAGACCAGAGTGTGGCATTGACTCTGATATATAGACCAGAGTGTGGCATTGATCTCGATATATAGACCAAGTGTGGCATTGATCTCGATATAGACAGAGTGTGGCATTGACTCCGATATATAGACCAGAGTGTGGCATTGATCTCCGATATATAGACAAGAGTGTGAATTGATCTCTGATATATAGACCAGAGTGTGGCATTGATCTCCGAGATATAGACAAGCGTTCGACATTGATCTCCGAGATATAGACCAGAGCAGAATGTGGCATTGATCTCTGATATATTTACGAGAGTAATGACATTGCTCTCTGAGATATAAACCAGAGTGTGGCATTGATCCCCGAGATATAGACCAGAGTGTGGCGTTGATCTCTGATATATAGACCAGAGTGTGGCGTTGATCTCCGATATATAGACCAGAGTGTGGCATTGATCTCTGATATATAGACCAGAGTGTGGCATTGATCCCCGAGATATAGACCAGAGTGTGGCATTGATATCTGATATATAGACCAGAGTGTGGCGTTGATCTTCGATATATAGACCAGAGTGTGGAATTGATCTCTGATATATAGATCAGTGTGTGGCATTGATCTCCGATATATAGAAAGAGTGTGGCATTGATCTCCGATATATAGAACAGAGTGTGGCATTGATCTCCGATATATAGAATAGAGTGTGGCATTGATCTCCGATATATAGAACAGAGTGTGGCATTGATCTCCGATATATAGAACAGAGTGTGGCATTGATCTCTGATATATAGAACAGAGTGTGGCATTGATCTCTGATATATAGACCAGTGTGCGGCATTGATCTCCGATATATAGAAAGAGTGTGGCATTGATCTCCGATATATAGACAGAATATAGACCAGAGTGTGGCATTGATCTCTGATATATAGACACAGAGTGTGAATTGATCTCTGATATATAGATCAGTGTGTGGCATTGATCTCCGATATATAGAACAGAGTGTGGCATTGATCTCTGATATATAGAACAGAGTGTGGCATTGATCTCTGATATATAGACCAGAGTGTGGCATTGATGTCTGATATATAGACCTGTGTTGCATTGATCTCCGATATATAGAACAGAGTGTGGCATTGATCTCAGATATATAGACCAGAGTGTGGCATTGATCTCCGATATATAGACCAGAGTGTGGCATTGATCTCTGATATATAGACCAGAGTGTGGCATTGATCTCTGATATATAGACCAGAGTGTGGCAATGATCTCCGATATGTAGACCAGAGTGTGGCATTGATCTCCGATATATAGACAAGAGTGTGACATTGATCTCTGATATATAGACCAGAGTGTGGCATTGATCTCCGAGATATAGACAAGCGTTCGACATTGATCTCCGAGATATAGACCAGAGCAGAATGTGGCATTGATCTCTGATATATTTACGAGAGTAATGACATTGCTCTCTGAGATATAAACCAGAGTGTGGCATTGATCCCCGAGATATAGACCAGAGTGTGGCGTTGATCTCTGATATATAGACCAGAGTGTGGCGTTGATCTCCGATATATAGACCAGAGTGTGGCATTGATCTCTGATATATAGACCAGAGTGTGGCATTGATCCCCGAGATATAGACCAGAGTGTGGCATTGATATCTGATATATAGACCAGAGTGTGGCGTTGATCTTCGATATATAGACCAGAGCAGAGTGTGGAATTGATCTCTGATATATAGATCAGTGTGTGGCATTGATCTCCGATATATAGAATAGAGTGTGGCATTGATCTCCGATATATAGAACAGAGTGTGGCATTGATCTCCGATATATAGAATAGAGTGTGGCATTGATCTCCGATATATAGAACAGAGTGTGGCATTGATCTCCGATATATAGAACAGAGTGTGGCATTGATCTCTGATATATAGAACAGAGTGTGGCATTGATCTCTGATATATAGACCAGTGTGTGGCATTGATCTCCGATATATAGAACAGAGTGTGGCATTGATCTCTGATATATAGAACAGAGTGTGGCATTGATCTCTGATATATAGACCAGAGTGTGGCGTTGATCTTCGATATATAGACCTGAGCAGAGTGTGGAATTGATCTCTGATATATAGATCAGAGTGTGGCATTGATCTCTGCTATATAGAACAGAGTGTGACATTGATCTCTGATATATAGACCAGAGTGTGGCATTGATCTCTGATATATAGAACAGAGTGTAGCATTGATCTCTGATATATAGACCAGTGTGCGGCATTGCTCTCCGATATATAGAACATAGTGTGGCATTGGTCTCTGATATATAGAACAGAGTGTGGCATTGCTATCTGATATATAGACCAGAGTGTGGCATTGATCTCTGATATATAGACCTGTGTTGCATTGATATCCGATATACAGAACAGAGTGTGACATTGATCTCCGATATATAGACCAGAGTGTGGCATTGATCTCCGATATATAGACCAGAGTGTGGCATTGATCTCCGATATATAGACCAGAGTGTGGCATTGATCTCTGATATATAGAACAGAGTGTGGCATTGATCTCCGATATATAGACCAGAGTGTTGCAGTGATCTCTGATATATAGACCAGAGTGTGGCATTGATCTCTGATATATAGACCAGAGTGTTGCATTGATCTCTGATATATAGACAAGAGTGTGGCATTGATCTCTGATATATATAACATAGTGTGACATTGATCTCTGATATATAGACCAGAGTGTGACACTGCACTCTGATATATAGACCAGAGTGTGGCATTGATCTCTGATATATAGACCAGAGTGTGACATTGATCTCTGATATATAGACCAGATTGTGACATTGATCTCTGATATATAGAACAGAGTGTGACATTGATCTCTGATATATAGAACAGAGTGTGACATTGATCTCTGATATATAAACCAGAGTGTGGCATTGATCTCTGATATATAGACCAGAGTGTGGCATTGATCTCTGATATATAGACCAGAGTGTTGCATTGATCTCCGATATATAGACCAGAGTGTTGCATTGATATCCGATATATAGACCAGAGTGTTGCATTGATCTCCGATATATAGACCAGAGTGTGTCACCTCAGCCAAAACCTTTGCGTGGATATCTCAAATAAACCGTCGTGGGAAACTAGGTCAACTCAAAAAGGTCAACTAAGAAAGCAAACCAAACATTAGGATTTCTAAGTAGAAACCTCCAGGTCAAATCTGAACCCCTTAAGACCATGGCTTACCAGACACTAGTGAGACCCCAGCTTGAATATGGCTCCGAGATCTGGTCGCCCCATACCCAAACATTGATAGACCAACGTGAAGGTGTCCAGCGAAGAGCAGCCCGTTGGACAAAGACTGACTTCTATCGTACCTCTAGTGTTACAGACATGCTACATTCCCTAAATATACGCAGACTAGATCAACTGGGTATTGACAATAGGTTATCCCTTATGTATTAAATTCATAATGATCGTGTTGCTATTCCCATTGAAAATTGCTGCTCGCCATTGCCATGCCTTAGGCTATAGGTTAATTACAGCAACTGCAGACTACTACAAGTTTTCCTTTTTTCCAAGAACAATCTACCATTGGAACCATCTCCCTCCTGACATTGTCCATCTCCCTACCATAGAGCAATTCAATACGGCAGTTTGCCATATTGATCATGCCAGTTCCTAGTTGTTCTGCGCGCTGCTTTTAAACTTTTACTACAACTTATTTGTCATTACTTTCTTAAATTATGCGTTTAACTACTCATTGTGGCGCTTATTGAACAGTATTTAGCATAATATACGCCCTGCAGGCGCATTGTGACACTTATTGAACAGTATTTAGCATAATATACGCCCTGCAGGCGCATTGTGACACTTATTGAACAGTATTTAGCATAATATACGCCCTGCAGGCGCATTGTGACACTTATTGAACAGTATTTAGCATAATATACGCCATGCAGGCGCATTGTGACACTTATTGAACAGTATTTTAACATAATATACACCATGCAGGCGCATTTAGATGTTTTAGCATAATATACGACATGCAGGCGCATTGTGACACCTATTGAACAGTATTTAACATAATATACGCCCTGCAGGCGCATTGTGACACTTATTGAACAGTATTTAACATAATATACGCCCTGCAGGCGCATTGTGACACTTATTGAACAGTATTTAGCATAATATACGCTCTGGCCCTGCAGGCGCAGCATAATATACACCATGCAGGCGAATTGTGATGTTTTAGCATAATATACACCATGCAGGCGAATTGTGACATTTATTGAACAGTATTTACCATAATTACGCCCTGCAGGCGCATTGTGATGCTTTAGCATAATATACGCCATGCAGGCGCATTGTGACATTTATTGAACAGTATTTAACATAATATAAGCCCTGGCCCTGCAGGCGCCTTAGCATAATATACGATCTGCAGGCGCATTGTGACACTTATTGAACAGTATTTAACATAATATATGCCCTGCAGGCGCAGTGTAACGCATTAACATATAATACACCCTGCATGCACAGTGTAACGCATTAACATAATATACACCCTTCATGCACAGTGTAATGCATTAGCATAATATACACACAGCATGCACAGTGTAACGCATTAACATAATATACACCCTTCATGCACAGTGTAATGCATTAACATAATATACACCCTGCATGCACAGTGTAACGCATTAACATAATATACACCCTGCATGCACAGTGTAACGCATTAACATAATATATGCACTGCATACACAGTGTAACGCATTAACATAATATACACCCTTCATGCACAGTGTAACGCATTAACATAATATACACCCTGCATGCACAGTGTAACGCATTAACATAATATACGCACTGCATGCACAGTGTAACGCATTAACATAATATACACCCTTCATGCACAGTGCAACGCATTAACATAATATACACCCTGCATGCACAGTGTAACGCATTAACATAATATACACCCTTCATGCACAGTGTAATGCATTAACATAATATACACCATGCATGCACAGTGTAACGCATTAACATAATATACGCCCTACATGCACAGTGTAACACATTAACATAATATACACCCTGCATGCACAGTGTAATGCATTAACATAATATACACCATGCATGCACAGTGTAACGCATTAACATAATATACACCATGCATGCACAGTGTAACGCATTAACATAATATACGCCCTGCATGCACAGTGTAACACATTAACATAATATACACCCTGCATGCACAGTGTAACGCATTAACATAATATACGCACTGCATGCACAGTGTAACACATTAACGTAATATACGCCCTGCATGCACAGTGTAACGCATTAACATAATATACACCCTACATGCACAGTGTAACGCATTAACATAATATATGCCCTACATGCACAGTGCAACGCATTAACATAATATACACCCTACATGCGCAGTGTAACGCATTAACATAATATACACCCTACATGCGCAGTATAACACATTAACATAATATACGCACTGCATGCACAGTGTAACGCATTAACATAATATACGCCCTGCATGCACAGTGTAACGCATTAACATAATATACGCACTGCATGCACAGTGTAACGCATTAACATAATATACACCCTGCATGCACAGTGTAACGCATTAACATAATATACACCCTGCATGCACAGTGTAACGCATTAACATAATATACACCCTGCATGCACAGTGTAATGCATTAACATAATATACGCCCTACATGCACAGTGTAACGCATTAACATAATATACGCACTGCATGCACAGTGTAACGCATTAACATAATATACGCCCTACATGCACAGTGTAACGCATTAACATAATATACGCACTGCATGCACAGTGTAACGCATTAACATAATATACGCACTGCATGCACAGTGTAACGCATTAACATAATATATGCCCTGCATGCACAGTGTAACGCATTAACATAATATACGCCCTGCATGCACAGTGTAACGCATTAACATAATATACGCACTGCATGCACAGTGTAACGCATTAACATAATATACACCCTGCATGCACAGTGTAACGCATTAACATAATATACGCACTGCATGCACAGTGTAACGCATTAACATAATATATGCCCTAAATGCACAGTGCAATGGATTAACATAATATACACCCTACATGCGCAGTGTAACGCATTAACATAATATACACCCTACATGCGCAGTGTAACGCATTAACATAATATACGCACTGCATGCACAGTGTAATGCATTAACATAATATACGCCCTGCATGCACAGTGTAACGCATTAACATAATATACGCACTGCATGCACAGTGTAATGCATTAACATAATATACACCCTGCATGCACAGTGTAACGCATTAACATAATATACGCCCTGCATGCACAGTGTAACGCATTAACATAATATACACACTGCATGCACAGTGTAACGCATTAACATAATATACACCCTGCATGCACAGTGTAATGCATTAACATAATATACGCCCTACATGCACAGTGTAACGCATTAACATAATATACACACTGCATGCACAGTGTAACGCATTAACATAATATACGCCCTACATGCACAGTGTAACGCATTAACATAATATACGCACTGCATGCACAGTGTAACGCATTAACATAAAATACACACTGCATGCACAGTGTAACGCATTAACATAATATATGCCCTGCATGCACAGTGTAATGCATTAACGTAATATACACCCTGCATGCACAGTGCAACGCATTAACATAATATACGCACTGCATGCACAGTGTAACGCATTAACATAATATACGCACTGCATGCACAGTGCAACGCATTAACATAATATACACCCTGCATGCACAGTGCAACGCATTAACATAATATACGCCCTACATGCACAGTGCAACGCATTAACATAATATACACCCTACATGCGCAGTGTAACGCATTAACATAATATATGCCCTACATGCACAGTGTAACGCATTAACATAATATACACCATGCATGCACAGTGTAACGCATTAACATAATATACGCACTGCATGCACAGTGCAACGCATTAACATAATATACGACCTGCATGCACAGTGTAACGCATTAACATAATATACGCCCTTCATGCGCAGTGTAACGCATTAACATAATATACACCATGCATGCACAGTGTAACGCATTAACATAATATACACCCTACATGCGCAGTGTAACGCATTAACATAATATACACCCTGCATGCGCACAGTGTAACGCATTAACATAATATACACCCTGCATGCACAGTGTAACGCATTAACATAATATACGCCCTGCATGCACAGTGTAACACATTAACATAATATACGCCCTGCATGCACAGTGTAACACATTAACATAATATACACCCTGCATGCACAGTGTAACGCATTAACATAATATACGCACTGCATGCACAGTGTAACGCATTAAAATAATATACACCATGCATGCACAGTGTAACACATTAACATAATATACACCCTGCATGCACAGTGTAACACATTAACGTAATATACACCCTGCATGCACAGTGTAACGCATTAACATAATATACTCTCTGCATGCACAGTGTAACGCATTAACATAATATACACCCTGCATGCACAGTGTAACGCATTAACATAATATACGCCCTGCATGCACAGTGTAACGCATTAACATAATATACTCTCTGCATGCACAGTGTAACGCATTAACATAATATACACCATGCATGCACAGTGTAACGCATTAACATAATATACACCATGCATGCACAGTGTAACGCATTAACATAATATACGCCCTGCATGCACAGTGTAATGCATTAACGTAATATACACCCTGCATGCACAGTGTAACGCATTAACATAATATACACCCTGCATGCACAGTGTAACGCATTAACGTAATATACACCCTGCATGCACAGTGTAACGCATTAACATAATATACACCATGCATGCACAGTGTAACGCATTAACATAATATACACCATGCATGCACAGTGTAACGCATTAACATAATATACGCCCTGCATGCACAGTGTAACGCATTAACATAATATACGCCCTACATGCACAGTGTAACACATTAACATAATATACACCATGCATGCACAGTGTAACGCATTAACATAATATACACCATGCATGCACAGTGTAACGCATTAACATAATATACGCCCTGCATGCACAGTGTAATGCATTAACGTAATATACACCCTGCACGCACAGTGTAACGCATTAACATAATATACACCCTGCATGCACAGTGTAACGCATTAACGTAATATACACCATGCATGCACAGTGTAACGCATTAACATAATATACACCATGCATGCACAGTGTAACGCATTAACATAATATACGCCCTACATGCACAGTGTAACACATTAACATAATATACACCCTGCATGCACAGTGTAACGCATTAACATAATATACGCACTGCATGCACAGTGTAACACATTAACGTAATATACGCCCTGCATGCACAGTGTAACGCATTAACATAATATACGCCCTACATGCACAGTGTAACGCATTAACATAATATATGCCCTACATGCACAGTGCAACGCATTAACATAATATACACCCTACATGCGCAGTGTAACGCATTAACATAATATACACCCTACATGCGCAGTGTAACGCATTAACATAATATACGCACTGCATGCACAGTGTAACGCATTAACATAATATACGCCCTGCATGCACAGTGTAACGCATTAACATAATATACGCACTACATGCACAGTGTAACGCATTAACATAATATACGCCCTGCATGCACAGTGTAACGCATTAACATAATATACGCCCTGCATGCACAGTGTAACGCATTAACATAATATACACACTGCATGCACAGTGTAACGCATTAACATAATATACACCCTGCATGCACAGTGTAATGCATTAACATAATATACGCCCTACATGCACAGTGTAACGCATTAACATAATATACGCACTGCATGCACAGTGTAACGCATTAACATAATATACGCCCTACATGCACAGTGTAACGCATTAACATAATATACGCACTGCATGCACAGTGTAACGCATTAACATAATATATGCCCTGCATGCACAGTGTAACGCATTAACATAATATACGCCCTGCATGCACAGTGTAACGCATTAACATAATATACGCACTGCATGCACAGTGTAACGCATTAACATAATATACACCCTGCATGCACAGTGTAACGCATTAACATAATATACGACCTGCATGCACAGTGTAACGCATTAACATAATATACGCACTGCATGCACAGTGTAACGCATTAACATAATATATGCCCTAAATGCACAGTGCAACTCATTAACATAATATACACCCTACATGCGCAGTGTAACGCATTAACATAATATACACCCTACATGCGCAGTGTAACGCATTAACATAATATACGCACTGCATGCACAGTGTAACGCATTAACATAATATACACCCTGCATGCACAGTGTAACGCATTAACATAATATACGCCCTGCATGCACAGTGTAATGCATTAACGTAATATACACCCTGCATGCACAGTGCAATGCATTAACATAATATACGCACTGCATGCACAGTGTAACGCATTAACATAATATACGCACTGCATGCACAGTGCAACGCATTAACATAATATACACCCTGCATGCACAGTGCAACGCATTAACATAATATACGCCCTACATGCACAGTGCAACGCATTAACATAATATACACCCTACATGCGCAGTGTAACGCATTAACATAATATATGCCCTACATGCACAGTGTAACGCATTAACATAATATACACCATGCATGCACAGTGTAAC
>CM026403.1:16280779-16352502 GCA_014843695.1 Archivesica marissinica | reverse complement strand
AGTGTAACGCATTAACATAATATACGCCATGCATGCACAGTGTAACGCATTAACATAATATACGCCATGCATGCACAGTGTAACGCATTAACATAATATACGCCATGCATGCACAGTGTAACGCATTAACATAATATACACCCTGCATGCACAGTGTAACGCATTAACATAATATACGCCCTGCATGCACAGTGTAACGCATTAACATAATATACACCCTGCATGCACAGTGTAACGCATTAACATAATATACGCCCTGCATGCACAGTGTAACGCATTAACATAATATACACCATGCATGCACAGTGTAACGCATTAACATAATATACACCATGCATGCACAGTGTAACACATTAACATAATATACGCCATGCATGCACAGTGTAACGCATTAACATAATATACGCCCTGCATGCACAGTGTAACGCATTAACATAATATACGCCCTGCATGCACAGTGTAACGCATGAACATAATATACACCATGCATGCACAGTGTAACGCATTAACATAATATACACCCTGCATGCACAGTGTAACACATTAACATAATATACGCCATGCATGCACAGTGTAACGCATTAACATAATATACGCCCTACATGCACAGTGTAACACATTAACATAATATACGCCATGCATGCACAGTGTAACGCATTAACATAATATACACCCTGCATGCACAGTGTAACACATTAACATAATATACGCCCTACATGCACAGTGTAACGCATTAACATAATATATGCCCTACATGCACAGTGTAACACATTAACATAATATACGCCATGCATGCACAGTGTAACGCATTAACATAATATACACCCTGCATGCACAGTGTAACGCATTAACATAATATACACCCTGCATGCACAGTGTAACGCATTAACGTAATATACACCCTGCATGCACAGTGTAACGCATTAACGTAATATACACTGTGCATGCACAGTGTAACGCATTAACGTAATATACACCCTGCATGCACAGTGTAACGCATTAACATAATATACACCCTGCATGCACAGTGTAACGCATTAACATAATATACGCCCTACATGCGCACTGTGACGCGTATTGAATCTATGCTTGACAACCTTTGTCGGAAAAATCAGTTCATGTACAAGTAAAATTAGAAAATAAATGTTTAAATTGTGTGAAGCTACATATCAATAAGAACTGAATCTAGAAATTATGATAAGTTCATAACGGAAAGTCATAACATGGCAAGAGTAAAGTCATTTATACATAGACACGCTGCCCGTCCTGTGGAAACAGGTTTACCACATAACTACCCAGCACTGATATATATTTATTTTTTTTCATTTTGAGGCCCCTATCCGGGTAACCCCATTTATTTCTATATACATGTACATTCACATATTATGGAAACACTTTTCATGAATCGAATTGTATACAATTATCTATATGTATAAAGAAATATAGTTTTTTGTTTAGAGTGTTGTGTCCCTTGATGATGAATGCATAACATAATTATTAGCTAAGTTTATTTGAATAAATGTGTGAATCTGGGTATATCAGCTGAATGTTAAGGTATGGAGATAGGTGTAATGAGTGATGGATCGTTTCTACTTGCTATCTTTTTTTATAGGATAAAAGTTTGTTAATTATTTACCTGGGAATTTTGGGCTACGGGGTTCTTTTTAATATCAGTTGAATTTATTGTTTGTGCCGTATTGGTACAAAATTAATTGGTATTCATGTATATTTTCTTAGCTTGTCGGAAAGAATTTTGACCATTTCAAATTGTGTCTATCTATTTTTCCTGAATACATTGCAATATCCTTTTCTATTTCGATCCTTTGATGCAAATAATGTTTGAATGATTCAAACTTTGGTAAGATTTTGTTATACTTCATTCTGGAGATGAAGTATTTGCACAATATTATTATAAAATTAACTGTGTTATTGTTTTCATATCCGAAACAGATGTCTTTAAAATTTAAGGAAATGTTTATATCAATGGTTCGTAGGTGATTTCGAATGTTTGTCCATAGGTCCTGTATGACTGGACATTCCCAAAACAGATGCTCAATACTTTCTATGGACATATTACAAAAGTCACATAAGGAGGTTTCAGTTAATTTACACATATAGAGATACTTGTTTGTTGGAATTAGTCTCATTAGAAATTTATATTGATAATTTCTCAGTTTGGTGTCAATCGTTGCGTTATATGCCATACAGTAATTTATTTTCCATTTGAGATTTTCATCACTAAACACATTTGACCATTTTTGCTCAGATGTTCTATGTTCTATTTTCCTTGAGTTTACTTGTGTCTGATATAATAATTTATTGGGTTTCATTAGACTTTTTATTCTTTCTAACATAGATTCTGGTCTTAGCATGGTAATAATTTGTTGATTTACTTTTTGTTTGCATTTGTTAGGAATGCTATTGACCAAAGAGTGATATTTTAAAAAGTCATTATTGTGTAGATTATATATTTGCTGTACGTTTTCAAAAGTGTAAAAATTGTTATTTCTAAAATCATACAGATTATCAACATATTTTATGCCGTTATTGTACCATTCTTGAATAAAAGCTGGTTTTCCAGATATTGTGATGTCAGAGTTATTCCAAATAATGGGACGAAAAACATTTTCATTATCATGTTCATACATAAGCTTTATTTTAAACCAGGAATTCAAGACATCTTTTAGAAATGGTTGTTTTTGACACATTCTATTTATGTCGTTTGGTGATAAATTACATTCAAATAATAGATTTCCACCAAACTGTTTAAATATTTTATCATAAAAGCATTTCCAAGCACCTGTGCTATTATTGGTTATCCTTTTTATCCAGCTTGCCTTAATTGAGTACAGAAATGAGTGTATATCTGTTAATTTTATTCCTCCATGTTCATAGTTTTGTATAAGTATACTGCGTTTTATTTTATCTGGTTTACCATCCCAAATGAAGTTAAATATTGCATGATTTATATTTTTTAGCACTTTTTCTGATGGGTTAGGTAAAACCATAAATAGATACACCAATTTTGGAAGAGCAAAAGTTTTTATTACTATAACCTTACCTAGAAGTGTTAGTTTACGGTGTTGCCATTGTTTAAGACAGTTATAAAATTCATTCAGTTTTGGTTCTAAGTTTAGATGCAAGGTCAGTTCATTACTGTTACTAAAAATTATGCCAAGAGTTTTTGTTTTTTCAGAAGTCCATAGAAATTCGTTATGGTTTACCACATAACTACCCAGCACTGATATATTTGGATAAGTTGCTTAGCAACAATCTGAATCATATGTCGGCATTTCTATGGTGTCGATAGCAATACATTCAAGTACGTGAATGTTTGTACATTCCGAATTTCGATATTGTTTTTTACCTTACGGTCCTGAATGCACGTGTCTCATTAATGTGCACGTGTTTTACGTGCACACTTCTTTTAGAGGCCGGAAAAAAACACAATACGAATATTTTGTTTTAATTTCTTTGCTTTATTTAAATATAACTACGAGCTAGAATAAATTACATATAGCCATAAATTGCTCCTGACCGTGTGTACTTTGGTACTTTAATGTTAGAACACGTTTTCTTCATTAGGCGTGTTGAAACCCGCACTAGCAAACAATTCAACAGGGTGAATAGAAGTGTCAGAGCGCCCAACAGGATCCAGAATTCGGATGCAGTAATGTTATTCAAGTACGCTCTACAAAGCCAACATAACAAGGGTTTTGATTGAGCCATTCCGACTTGCAGCATTATTCCATAGTAGACGGTCGCACCAACCAGCTTCCATGTCACTCTTCCAAGACGCTTGGAAACTCTTTTCCTTGGCGAAACAGGACGACTGTGGCAGCGGTGATGGGTCCCGTTTTGGGTACTAGATCTGTAAATAAAACGTGACATTTCCGTTAAGTTTATCGTCACCATCTCTGAAGGCCTAATTGTAAGCAAACTATATTTTATATTATTTTATGATATAACTGTATGGGCTACTTTATTTAACGAGAGAATCCATATGAACAATTAAGTCAATCTGCCATGAGGCCCTCAACAAATTAAAACATCAAATAGCACAATGAAACATGTAAACAAGGACCAGTAAAACTTTCATAAGAAATATGGTATAAGGTGCAATAACTAATACTTATAATATTAGCATGTACAATTATTCTTTAGTCCGCCTCCGTGGTCGAGTGGTTAAGGTAGTTGACTTGTATACCACTGTAACCTATCATCACTGATGGTCACGGGTTCGAGCCCCGCTCAGACCGTGTCTCATTTATATGAAACAGTTGGCAGTTTCTTACGGAGGTTGGTGCACCCAAGTACTGGTTAACTGCTGGAGCCTGCCCAGGAAAGGTGTTGTTAGGTAAACTGCCCGCCGGCGATATAGCCCAAAATGGTGCTGCACGATGCAGGCGTAAAACCCGAAATATAACATAACAATTATAAATCTGTTTATTAGGTTAACTACCTGGTTTATAAAGAATGGGCTTCTTTTGGCTAGCCCTTTCTGGAAAAGTCACCATATTGAGTGTTGAGAACAGTTCGGAAGAAGAATATATATACATCCATCTACTAACAAAACGAAAACTAATAAAGATTCACTTGTTTAGAATATCATATATCATGAATGTGTCGTACATGTTGGCCATAAAACTACTACAGATATTTATAATCGGTTGAGAGAATAGAACAAACGTGCGTTTTGACCATTAATATCTAGTTAAAATATTACCTGGAATATCCCATTGCTTTATAAGCCTTTCTGGTGAAACAGTTTGTTGCTGGAATGTTTCTTTCTGTGGAATTTATTAATGTTTGGTCAACAAATCTGGTGACACTTTGTCTCAGTTCAGTGTTTAATAAATTGACGTTATGTCGTAACATAGAAACGACGTTTCTTCGTAATATTTCCGCTTCCGCCGGACGCTATTCTAGTGACGTAATAGATGCCATTACGGGCGTCCAGAAATGACGAAGGCCCGTTAACCCTTTCAACACCACATACCTCTAAATAGGCTTACAAAAAGTGTAGATCCAGATGAGCCGGCTCGTGACGAGCCGTCTCATCAGGATCTGCACTTTTTGCCAGTGATATGACTATTTTTAGACATAATTACCCATTTTGATAAATGAACTTGTCCAAATGTGATTTTCTGATTCATTTATTGGTTTATGAATATCATGGACCAGTCCATGTGAGTTACTTGGTGTTGAATGGGTTAATTCAAAAACAACATAAAATCACCTTTCATGGCTTACGTAAGTTCTGTGGTTCTGTGGTTCTGTGGTTCTGTCTGATACTGAGCATGGTGGTTTCTTTCATTACTTGAAGGTATTTCACCATAACTCTTTCACCGCCAATGTCGCATAAAAGCGACTTTGTAAAACAAGTAGAGAACCCGATCGGACAGAACAGAGCATGCCGTCTGATCAGGCTATATGCTGATTGCTCTTCAGACAGTGGAGCTGAAGCACCTGTCCGAATAGCAAACAACATATATTCTGATCAGACGCGGCGTTACGCCGCGGCTGATCTGGATCTATGTTGTTTGCACATGCTCTGAATTTATTCGGCGCTGAAAGAGTTAATATACGAGTGGGTCAGTAGTTAAAACCTTCCTTTATATACATTTATAATTTAGCTCCATTACGCAACAAGTTCTTACAACATTCCTGATATGGCATTCCTGTCCTGATGGAATCCATCGCCATGAGGAAAAGACGGAGGATGAAGAAGAAATATGAAATGTATGCGTTTTTTAATACAATAATTCATATGAAAATTTACCTAGTGTTAAGTGTGTTTTACGTTTATTTATCGTCGCTACCGGTTGCCCATATGAGCGACGCCTCCTGAAGAGATTAGTCATTTTAGAATGTTGGAGGATAGTGCAATGATACAGACAGAGACCCATCCAGAGTCTCCTGTGGTTCTTTTACGTGCACAGTGTAAAGCACCGACACGAGACCTCGGTTTAACGTCCCATCTGAAAGACTGTTAATTGTATTAGTGTCAGACGGGGGATCGAACCTGCGATCACTGTATTACCAGTCCAGCGTGTTACCACTGGACTACAGATCCGTCTGTACCTAGTGTTAACTTTAGTAAACAACCATGTATAGAGTTATTGGTGATTTTGTTTAAAAATATTCATAAAGGGAGGTGATTTGGCGACAATAAAAATAGCTTTTCTGTGTATGAAACATACGCCCACGTGGTCGAGTGGTTAAAGTCACTGACTTGTATATCATTGTAACATATCATCACTGTGTTCGAGTTTCGCCCAGACCGTGTTTCTTTAAATGAAAAAGATGGCAGTTTATTGCGGAGATTTGTGCACTAAGTACTGGTTAGCCACTGGAGCCTGCCCAGGAAAGGTGTTGTTAGGTAAACATCCCATCGCTCATATGGGCAACCGGTAGCGACGTTAAATGAACTTAAATTTTTTAAAAAACAACACTATGTCTATTACGGGTACCATAGTATCTCCTCGCACATATATCGCTATGATCTTAACAGTGCCAATTTGAGCGTTCCTTATTAGTGTTCAAGCAATGTGCGTTGGCGAAGCAACGACGACGTGCGAACACCTTTTGTTGATAAAATGAACATCTCGTATTCGCCTGCGTATCTAATCTAATTTCGAGCGAATACTTTAACTTGATTTCTATGACAACCGTCGTCTAGTATAAGAATATCGTGTTTTTTATACAATTATCTCCATAGATGTTATTTGTTTGGCCATTTATTGGAAACGCACGCAATCATGAAACTCTATAATACCTGACGATTTTCATTTAGTGGTCGACTAATATTTTGGAATTTGATTAAAAGGGTATGCTTTTATTTTCTCTCTTTATTTAATTTCCCAAGATTATTTCTTAGTTGATTTTATTAAAGAACACCTTTCAACTTTAAGTTGGAACTATAAGTCTCTTCTCATAGTATTGCTATTTTCCATATTCAGTTTATGAGCCCTTCTACTTATATTTCATTAAGTCTGGCAGTTATTTTTGTCCTGCATTTTTGGCGTATATTTAACGGAGGAGAAAAAAAACGACCAAAATTTGGAACATTAACTCTTTCACCGCCAATGTCGCATAAAAGCTACTTTGCAAAAAAACTAGAGAACCCGATCGGACAGAACAGAACATGCCGTCTGATCAGGCTGTATGCCGATTGCTCTTCAAGCAATAGAGCTGAAGCACCTGTCCGAATAACACACAACATAGATCCTGATCAGACGCGGCGTTACGCCGCGGCTGATCTGGATCTATGTTGTTTGCACATGCTCTGAATTTATTCGGCGCTGAAAGATTTAAATGGAAATGACTGAAAAGACAATTATTGAAAAATCTCATTTTCAAAAACTCCACCCAATAAGTAAGTAAGTAGGTTTTTATTAAAGTGACATGTGCACATTTCAACAAATATATATAGCAAATATTAAACAACAAGAAGACGCACCGGCCCCGTTGGCCTATAAATCACCTAATAATATGCATTCAATACTAATTATATAGTGTGAACAGAAGTGATCTGATCATTAGATTAATATATTGAAAATTGATAAATATGGCGCTGTTCACAATTCATGTGGGTTATCAATGTACACAGTAATTAAGAACATGTCCATAAGACACATGTGTCCCAGCTTCTTCTTTTATGTACAATGACGAGGCCCAATACCGTGACCTAATAGCGCGGTAGTACAAACAATGACGAGGCCCAATACCGTGACCTAATAGCGCGGTAGTACAAACAATGACGAGGCCCAATACCGTGACCTAATAGCGCGGTAGTACACACAATGACGAGGCCCACTACCGTGACCTAATAGCGCGGTAGTACAAACAATGACGAGGCCCAATACCGTGACCTAATAGCGCGGTAGTACAAACAATGACGAGGCCCAATACCGTGACCTAATAGCGCGGTAGTACAAACAATGACGAGGCCAATACCGTGACCTAATAGCGCGGTAGTACAAACAATGACGAGGCCCAATACCGTGACCTAATAGCGCGGTAGTACAAACAATGACGAGGCCCAATACCGTGACCTAATAGCGCGGTAGTACAAACAATGACGAGGCCCAATACCGTGACCTAATAGCGCGGTAGTACAAACAATGACGAGGCCCAATACCGTGACCTAATAGCGCGGTAGTACAAACAATGACGAGGCCCAATACCGTGACCTAATAGCGCGGTAGTACAAACAATGACGAGGCCCAATACCGTGACCTAATAGCGCGGTAGTACAAACAATGACGAGGCCCAATACCGTGACCTAATAGCGCGGTAGTACAAACAATGACGAGGCCCAATACCGTGATCTAATAGCGCGGTAGTACAAACATCAATATGTCCGTTTTTCATAAAATGCGACACATATATTCACGGCAAGTCAAGTACGTCAAGTCAATTTTATTTACAAAGTCGGGCAATATAACAACATAACAACATAACATAAGCTCGAAAGAGCTTTTAACACCGACTTATACATAATACATGTTAATACATACACAGTTTATAATGCATTAATTAAATAAATAAGTATCACATGTTAATTATTAAGTATCAAATGTTAATTAGTACACCTTGAAAATGTATTATTAGACCTGAATATACATATTAAGCTGTGTGGAAGCTGCTGGTCTGAACCCATATAGAGTCTAAGAACTGCCCACAAGTCTTTTTTATTCGTTTTCAGCTGTTTTATTACAATATGATCCTTGAAATTACATGTAACAGTAATAAGGCACCACCAGCGGAGAAAATTGAATGATATAATATTAATAGATTAAATTTGTTGCCCAACACATTTGGTTTTGTTATGTTGTATTATTATTGTGTAACTATATGCATGTATATATATGCAATAAAATATGGTTACATTAAATAATATATTAAAGTAAACTTGTCTAGTATTAACTAATTAGCAAATAGCTTGTAATGACATTAAATTTCCACCTGTTTTATAGAAGAAATATTCAATATACAATCTACATCCGTTATGTCAAAGTCGGTTATGTCGAATTATCCGGTTATCTCGAAGTCGAATCAAATTCCCATTTCAGACACTATCATTTCACATATAACTGGATCTGTTTATATCGAATTTCTTTAAGTCAAACTTCGGTTATGTCGAAATATTTTGTTCTTATATAATATTCCGTAACATCGATTGAGTGCGCTGTCAGCTGCATATAATTAGTGAGGAAAGTCATACGAAAATGGATGCTATCAGGGCATATACGCTCGTGGAAGGAAATGCAATAGTGATTTAAATATGTTGTATTGTTGTATAATTTCAGGTAGGCAATTGGTATATGGTGACGTACATAATTATAACTGTGATGGTCCTGATGACTTCCAGTATCCGGGTCCTCCGTCCAATACTCGTTGTCATGTATGGGCTGACGGTGCATGCATCGTTAACGGCTCATCAAAATAATGCTCTAATAGATGCTTGTCCAGGTTACGGCGACTGCTTCCAGACACCAAGTGAAAGTTCATGCTGCCTGCCTTGTTCGTGTGATAGGTCCGCCTGCCTGGCGAAAGGTAATTGCTGCCCCAGTATGGCAGGAAATGAGTCAACTGTTCATAATGCTTCCTCGATATCTGAATCACTTGCTATGGAGTGCATAGCAACGACTGTCAACCTCGAAGGGAGAATGAAGAAATTATCTTCACGTGAAAGAAGTCGTTCCAATTCTCATCTAGGCGTTACCATGGTAGCAACATGTGTGCAAGCAATGCACGAGTCGCGATGTACGAATGCTGATATTACCATTCTAGATCAAAGCATACCCATATACAACATGAACAACGGGGTTACCTACAGAAATATATTCTGTGTGCTGTGTAACAACATCACCACCGACAACACGTCGACATTGCTGCCATGGAGATCGTACATCACGTGTTCAAACAGAAATGTTCTGAAATCAGACGCCATATTATTTCCAGACAGCGTCGAGAAAATCTACACGTATGTGGCTAATAATAGTCAGTCGTGTGGGGTTGAATTTCTTCCGCCGGAGAATGTTACGATTGAACAAGACTTGTGTTTCGATGTCGTTAATGTTGTCAATGACTGTCGGGAACAATTCCAAAACCACCCGACAAATAACGCCTGTAGAGAATTCCATATGCCATATATCAGTATACAAGAAAATGAAACAATTGTATATGCGAACTATTTTTGCTACTTGTGTAACAGCGAAGATATTGAAGACGAAAACCAGTGTCCGTTGGATATTGGGCTTCTGATCTTTGCAGATAACGATCTAGTGGCCGAACTGAACACAGAAAAGCATGACACTTCTCTGATTATGTCCCCATGGTTACAAACAGACCTAACACACCCAAGTCTGATACCTGCAGGAGTAAAATGTGAAGAGCAATTCACATTTGACCCCTACTTGGTGAGTATATTTGTTTATCCTTGTCGCCCAATTTGGTACACATATTTGAACAGAAGTCTATAAATAGAAGATGCATAACTCTAATCAAAAACTATTTCTTTCGTTGGAGGTAAGGCGACATCGGAAAGAAGCACACAACTTCAGCCTCGGTCGGATTAACACATTCGGTATCGGCGTGATCAAGACTGTTGTGTTATTTGTGATCACAAATAGCATAACTAGTGCATACTAACCTGTCCTTTCCTATGGTCATACGAATATTCATTAGACATAGTCTAATGATGAAATAACAGACGCTTGTGGTCTGGACAAATGATTCACAGCGCCAGATTAGCGTTTTTGGCACAAACTATTTCTTAATTCACCCGACCTTGTACTGCACACATATCGATGACGCACGGAATGGAGTCAGCGATAGAACTAATTTGTTTGGAAAAGTTCGATTATCTGTTATTTAGACAGGAGACATTGCATATCACAACTGCATGAGGGCAGTTTTAGTAGCATTCAACTAACAAGCCCAGTTGTTTGAATGTCGCTCGGTCATAGCTATCATGTTCTTGTTTGATGAGATGGGTGGGGTATGGTAGGTATTGAATTCATTCTTGTAATATATCTAGAGAGAGAGAGAGAGAGAGAGAAGAGGAGAGGAGAGACCGGAATGTATACGGAGTAGATTGTAAGGGGTTCAAAATGGCGAACGTACTAACAGTGTAAACATTATGCTATACTATTTGTTTATAGGAGACATGTAGAGAGTGGTATTGTCCGGATGGCAGAGAGCGTGTCAACTCGGACTGCGTTCCAACCTATGCAGACGTTATCAAAGCTACATACAGCTTATCCCTTACATTTACACCTGCCCGCATGCCATTGGACTCGTTCAACGCAACGAACAAGACCATTCTAGCACGTGACATTTTGTCTGAAATGTTTGGAAAGGACAGTAATATAAATTCGGATATAGTAATCATGTCGATCAAGCAGGATATGTCGTACATGTATCTATTTATATTGGTAAGTGTCGATCAAAACTCGAGCACCAAGAGTCGTCTGTTTCATCAGACGACATATGTCAATGACATATCCCTTTTCGTCGACAATGTTACTGTCACATTTCATGTGGGTTTCTCTGTAGCTATTAGGATAGAATTAAGTATATTTCCCCTCGGTGATATCGTTATACTTGATATGGTAGATTACACCGCTCTTGTGAATATTTATAGAATAGATATAAATGGTATCAAAGACGCATTCAAGTACACATATATCTCCAAGATGACATTCTGCTCTCAAATAGTTCTTTATGCGAGCGAAATTCGCGACTATGTCGATATATTGAAAATACTCGTGTCCGATGAACGTATATATATCGGTGAGTTCTCAAGGACCGAACATGACCGAACAAGAGTATGTCTATCTGACTATCTTCGTGACGTCAGAAAACACATTGAGAACATAAACAATGCCAATGCATACACACCCCAGGCAATAGTGTCTGTGGTATGCAACAGTCTTTCAATATTTGGCCTCCTGGTCACTATTATGACGTATATCATATTCGAAGATTTACGTTCAATTCCAGGGAAGAACAACTTGATGCTGTCGGTACATCTTCTGATAGCGCAATGTCTGTACCAGTTTGGAATAGGCGAAACGAGCGCACCGAAACTGTGCATAGTGCTTGGTATGTGTATCCACCTTTTTTGGCTCACTGCTATATTATGGATGAACGCTTGTACGTTGCACATGTTTCGGACGTTTGTCACCGGACAGAGTTATCGGTCCATGCGCGCCATAGACCCACAGGTGTGCGGTTACGCTTTGTATTGTTATGGCATCGCTATCTCAATGGTGGCCATAAATATCGGCGTGTCTATGTACAGATCAGACGGAAACGACATCGGATACGGCGGTCAGATGTGCTACATATCGAATGCAGCGATGGTTGGTTGGGTCTTTGCATTGCCCGTTGGTGTTATAATTATACTAAATATGAGTTTCTTTCTCGCTGTCGTGTATCAAATATCTGCTTCAACAATGCGGCGCCGTGGCAAATCAACGGATCGCGCGAACACGATCATTTACATGAAACTCTCGTCTCTAACTGGTGTTACCTGGGTATTTGGCTTCTTGTATATATGGACAGACTTTGTTCCGCTTGAGTATATTTTCATTGTCCTAAATGCGGGTCAAGGAGTGTTCATATTTATCTCGTTTATATGTACGCAGCGAATCACGAAGCTGTATGGTAACCTACTACGGAAGCACCACAGGTCATACAGAGAGAACCACACATGCCCGTTACTGTGTGTACACAAACTCGAAGAATCGGAGGGCAACGCTGTTGAGCTAAACACCGGTAAACTCTCTCTCACAGCTGGCTCTTCAAAAGGGTTTACACTAGCTCACAAGCCCAGACTAAATACGACAAACGGAAACGGTCCGATAGATAGTCCGCTCGGTTCGAACACAACTGGTCAGTCGACCACGAACGACATATTTGAAAACAGTACTAGGATTGCGCACGAGTTGTGTAATCCGATCCCGGCAGCAGACAGGGCGATAACACAGCGAGATAACAACAGTGCACCTGCTAATGACAACGACGTTGGAGTAATCAGTGGTGGCCTGCAAAACGGATTACAAAGTATGACGATAGCTGCAATTGCTTTGCACAATATAGAGATCAGATCAAAGCGCCTTGAATAAAATCTGGTCATTTCTGGATTAAATATAATATACTAGAGGACATAGAAATCGCACACTTCAGATATAAATACATGCAGTCAAACCTGTGCTAAAGGCCACCTCCGAATAAAGGCTGCATATGAAAAACCTGTCTCTAAAGACCACCATTTGTCTCTCCCGTCGAGCCATTTTCAATGCATTTTAACCCTCTGTTGAGAGGTTTGACTGTAGTTTTAAATATTTTGGAATATTTTTAGTTGTTGTTTAGAAGTTTGTGTTTTGCAATAAAGATGCGATATATCTTTGATGGAATCCTTCGTATTTCTTTTTCATGTAATAATAATCATATAATGTAGGTGTGCGTTTTCTATGTCCTCTAGTATATGTAATATTAATCATATAATGTAGGTGTGCGTTTTCTATGTCCTCTAGTATATACTGGTTTATAATATCCAGTTGACTGTACGTGCACCTGAATCCATCTGGACAAAGCGAAACACCCGGAACGCTACCATTTTAATCATTCATTCCTGGTAAATATTTTCAACTTCCTCGGGTGTTAATTTACAATCACAGCCTATCGTGGAATCAACGTATATTGTAGGTTGAACACAGCTGTATAGTACATCTGTCTGGGGTATCTAGCCTGGGTTCCAGTCTGTCGATTTTTCCCATTTTAACTTTTAGCCAAATGACATGTTCAGAAACTCAATACTACCCAATTAACCCTTTCAACACCACATACCTCTAAATAGGCTTACAAAAAGTGTAGATCCAGATGAGCCGGCTCGTGACGAGCCGTCTCATCAGGATCTGCACTTTTTGCCAGTGATATGACTATTTTTAGACATAATTACCCATTTTGATAAATGAACTTGTCCAAATGTGATTTTCTGATTCATTTATTGGTTTATGAATATCATGGACCAGTCCATGTGAGTTACTTGGTGTTGAATGGGTTAATAGTCTCGGTGTTAAAATATATTTATTTGACTGACCAAGCAAAATATATCGACGCCTGTTCCCAGGCTAGTCCAGTGGTAGAGCGTCGGATGGGGTATCGTGTAGTTATAGTTTATTCTGGTAAAATAGAATATATGTCATAAATATTGATGACTTCAAATAATGTGTACATCACCGCTGTATGTTCGAATCCCACTGAGTGTTTCGAACTAGTTCATGTGAGACAGCTATCCAGCTGGCTTGCGGAAGGTCGGTGGTTCTACACGTGTCAGTACTTGCCAAACTGTTCGGACTCTCCGTATGCCATAAGATGCGACCTTAATTCCCATAATCTGTAACAAACAAACATTACATCTATCTGATGCTACACTATCTACGGTACGCCACAGCAAAATATGAACATCATTAACCCCCCCCCCCCCCCATGATAATAACATCACGAATTCACGATTTCAACTTCATGAATGAAATGTACCCTAAACATTATAATTGTCATGTGATATGTATTTTGATATGTCTGCATTTTGAAATGTGTATACTTCGTATATTAATATACAGTCCAGCCTGTGTTAGTGGTGGCATCCAATATACAGTCCAGCCTGTGTTAGTGGTGGCATCCAATATACAGTCCAGCCTAGTTAGTGGTCGCCTCCAATATACAGTCCAGCCTGTGTTAGTGGTCGCCTCCAATATACAGTCCAGTCTAGTTAGTGGTCGCCTCCAATATACAGTCCAGTCTAGTTAGTGGTCACCTCCATTATACAGTCCAGCCTGTGTTAATGGTCACCTCCATTATACAGTCCAGCCCGTGTTAGTGGTCGCCTCCAATATACAGTCCAGCCTGTGTTAGTGGTCACCTCCAATATACAGTCCAGCCTGTGTTAGTGGTCACCTCCAATATACAGTCCAGCCTAGTTAGTGGTCACCTCCAATATACAGTCCAGCCTAGTTAGTGGTGGCCTCCAATATACAGTCCAGCCTGTGTTAGTGGTGGCATCCATTATACAGTCCAGCCTAGTTAGTGGTCACCTCCAATATACAGTCCAGCCTAGTTAGTGGTGGCCTCCAATATACAGTCCAGCCTGTGTTAGTGGTGGCATCCATTATACAGTCCAGCCTAGTTAGTGGTCACCTCCAATATACAGTCCAGCCTAGTTAGTGGTGGCCTCCAATATACAGTCCAGCCTGTGTTAGTGGTGGCATCCATTATACAGTCCAGCCTAGTTAGTGGTCACCTCCAATATACAGTCCAGCCTAGTTAGTGGTGGCCTCCAATATACAGTCCAGCCTGTGTTAGTGGTGGCATCCATTATACAGTCCAGCCTAGTTAGTGGTCACCTCCAATATACAGTCCAGCCTAGTTAGTGGTGGCCTCCAATATACAGTCCAGCCTGTGTTAGTGGTGGCATCCATTATACAGTCCAGCCTAGTTAGTGGTCACCTCCAATATACAGTCCAGCCTGTGTTAGTGGTCGCCTCCAATATACAGTCCAGCCTAGTTAGTGGTCACCTCCAATATACAGTCCAGCCTGTGTTAGTGGTCACCTCCAATATACAGTCCAGCCTCGTTAGTGGTCACCTCCATTATACAGTCCAGCCTGTGTTAGTGGTCGCCTCCAATATACAGTCCAGCCTGTGTTAGTGGTCACCTCCAATATACAGTCCAGCCTGTGTTAGTGGTCGCCTCCAATATACAGTCCAGCCTAGTTAGTGGTCGCCTCCAATATACAGTCCAGCCTGTGTTAGTGGTCACCTCCAATATACAGTCCAGCCTGTGTTAGTGGTCACCTCCAATATACAGTCCAGTCTGTGTTAGTGGTCACTTCCAATATACAGTCCAGCCTGTGTTAGTGGTCACCTCCAATATACAGTCCAGCCTAGTTAGTGGTCACCTCCAATATACAGTCCAGCCTGTGTTAGTGGTCACCTCCAATATACAGTCCAGCCTGTGTTAATGGTCGCCTCCAATATACAGTCCAGCCTGTGTTAGTGGTCACCTCCAATATACAGTCCAGCCTGTGTTAATGGTCACCTCCATTATGAATCCGCTTGTATTAAGCAGCCAGTTTCCATATTTCCAATGTGTTGTTTTATTATACATTTGACCTCTATTAAGCAGCCACTAAGGAGGTGACCACTAGCACAGGTTGGACTGCATATACAATACTTGATTTCTATATACACATTTTGAAATATACAAATTATTCATATATTATATAAACAATGACCATCATTCTTCTGGAACACTAGTGTGCCTTTTGAAATCCGATTTGAAGTTTGCTAAAGAAATGGACGTTTGTAGTTGATGCGAATCACTCATACGGCGATTCATTGCTCGATTTCTGGAACCGCCAAACACACTACTGCTATCGTTACCGATTGGTTCCTGGTCTACCGGAATGGTTGATACCACGTCCATTATTTCTGAATTGTGTTCTGATGTCATAGAATATTTGCCATTGCACCATCTGTATAGTCGATAAACAGCGCAAAATACTGTTAGCTCAAGTATCATTATCATACTGTGTAGTTCCGGTAGAACTAAATACCGGAAGTAATCATTTGCCGGGAACGAGACTGCAATTATTGTCAAGCAAAGAGCCATGCTCTTGACGCTTGTTGTGATTCCTACAGTACGTCGTATGTCAGCGGGCATGCGCATGCATAAAGCAATTAAATAGCTGATTAGAAAACTGATTGGGGTGAAGCAGGCAGATATGAGCCATGTTTTCCAGTTAGATGAATACATACGTGGATACATATAGCTGCTCAGTCCAATTGTTACCAGAATCAACAATGTGGCAACAACACTGGCAACCTGCAACACGATAAAATATCACAGTAACTACTTGTTTGAGCTTCCTGTCTGAAGCGTGAACTAATTTAGTTTAATAACATTATATAATAATACTAGTGAGTTTACATGCGTGACGCCGTTTATCAAGGTGACCCATGTACTGGCTGAACTTATCATTTTTCAATTTCATCTTTATCAATCATATCATTAGAGAAGTTCATATTATATTTAAATGTTGTTAGTTTATTCGCTTTAAGTCTGCAAGTGTATGGCGAACTTTGCCGTTTCCGCTGACGCCAAAGGTAACGTCGTTTCGGGACATTACACCAGCCTCCCAGTGGGTCCATATTGATAACGCGCGTCACAAATATATGTGAAAAGAAATGCATACAATATTGACTGGTTCCCATTTCTGTTCCGCCCGCAAAGAACGACTGGTATGGAGTAATTTAGAACGTACAGTATGAATGGGGAAACCAGGTACATAACATACATACAAACGGGTTGGTCCATAAGATAAACAAGAATAGTTGGCTCTACCCCAACACAGATTAATCGATCAGAGACAATCAGCAATGAAACGGAAGCTGCATATAAAATAAAGAACGGTGTCCATATCGATGGCAGACTGCATTATGCTCCGATACATTGTCACAAATTTAATGTTCACATACAACTTTATGGCATAATGATCCGCCTAATAAAAGTAACAAGAAACTATAACTGTTAATATGTTACACATGACATTACCCTCATATGAGAAAATCAGATGCCGGTTCTTTTGCCGCAACTTTGGTGAATATAACTATTACATTGGTAGTGGGTGGGTAACTTTACTCCCGAAAAACCCTTATTTTGTCAAACATTTCAGCAGTAATTTACATTAAAAATGGCTAGTTACCTATACATGTATGTGTATGTAAATACAATCTAACGCATTGAAATAGCAATGCTACGACATGCTTTTATTGCACAGCAAATGCACAGACTAATTGACCAACATTTCGTCAGTGGTCTCTTTCTAGGACAGTTTTGACACATTTTGACCAATTGTACAGATTACAACTTTTAGTATCCGGAGCCTCACATATTATCACAGTCATAACTGCTAAAATAAATTCTGTTGCAATTAGTTTGCACGTAGATTCCAATTCCAGCTACCTATACGAACATTCACATGAAACACGTGTAATAGGCGATGAAACATGGATTCAAGCCTCGCAGTTCTGATGTTGATTGTTTGTTAACAAGTATTAATGTGTAGATTTATTTATTAAATATTTCATTTATTTGTTTAAGCTATTGAGTTTATTCCATTTCACTCAGTTCGGAACATCGTTGGCCCATGTTTCAGAACTTCCAAAACATCGTTGGCCCATGTTTCAGAACTTTCGGAACATCGTTGGCCCATGTTTCAGAACTTTCGGAACATCGTTGGCCCATGTTTCAGAACTTTCGGAACATCGTTGGCCCATGTTTCAGACACTTTCAGAACATCGTTGGCCCATGTTTCAGAACTTTCGGAACATCGTTGGCTCATGTTTCAGACACTTTCAGAACATCGTTGGCCCATGATACCGGGGTCGGAGGTTATAAAACTGTTCTCAAACTCAAGCTACAGTGATTTGATTGGTTGAGTTTGATATTTGCTTTTGGCTCAACCAATCAGAAGCTTAAGCTTGAGATTGGAGAAAAGTTTATAACATCGAGGCCTGCTTCGGAGAATATTGTGCTGTTTAGAACGGAGTAATTGAAAACGTACACAGTCTTACCATAGAAAGCCATGTAGCCACTTTTGAAGAGCTTCGAGAGATTAACATCCCCACTGCCACGGGAACCAGGATAATACCAAGGGAGATAATCGTTTGCATATATGGTAACACTAAGTTGTCTTCCCATGCTCGGGAAAATACCCACAAGTTAAGAGGCATAAAAACCAGCCCAAGAACAGTAGATGTAGCTGTTATAATTATCCTGGAAAAGAGAAAGATACTCTAGATACACCGGTTAGAACCCTCGTCGTCGAGCGGTCTAGCAAGAGGTTAGAACCCTCGTGGTCTAGCAAGAGGTTAGAACACTCGTGGTCGAGCGATCTAGCAAGAGGTTAGAACCCTCGTGGTCGAGCGGATTAGCAAGAGGTTAGAACCCTCGTGGTCGATCGGTCTAGCAAGATACTCTAGATATACTGGTTAGAACCCTCGTGGTCGAGCGGTCTAGCAAGATACTCTAGATATACTGGTTAGAACCCTCGTGGTCGAGCGATCTAGCAAGTGGTTAGAACCCTCGTGGTTGAGCGGTCTAGCAAGAGGATAGAACCCTCGTGGTCGAGCGGTCTAGGAAGAGGTTAGAACCCTCGTGGTCGAGCGGTCTAGCAATATACTCTATATATACTGGTTAGAACCCTCGTGGTCGAGCGGTCTAGCAAGAGGTTAGAACCCTCGTGGTCGGGCGGTCTAGCAAGTGGTTAGAACACTCGTGGTCGAGCGGTCTAGCAAGAGGTTAGAACCCTCGTAGTCGAGCGGTCTAGCAATATACTTTAGATATACTGGTTATAACCCTCGAGGTCGAGCGGTCTAGCAAGTGGTTAGAACCCTCGTGGTCGAGCGATCTAGCAATATACTCTAGATACACTGGTTAGAACCCTCGTGGTCGAGTGGTCTAGCAAGTGGTTAGAACCCTCGTGGTCGAGCGGTCTAGCAAGTGGTTAGAACCCTCGTGGTCGAGTGGTCTAGCAAGATACTCTAGATACACTGGTTAGAACTCTCGTGGTCGAGCGGTCTAGCAAGATACTCTAGATACACTGGTTAGAACCCTCGTGGTCGAGCGGTCTAGCAAGATACTCTAGATACACTGGTTAGAACCCTCGTAGTCGAGCGGTCTAGCAAGATACTCTAGATATACTGGTTAGAACCCTCGTGGTTGAGCGGTCTAGCAAGAGGTTAGGTATCCTCGTGGTCGAGCGGTCTAGCAAGAGGTTAGAACCCTCGTGGTCGAGCGGTCTAGCAAGATACTCTAGATATACTGGTTAGAACCCCCGTGGTCGAGCGGTCTAGCAAGAGGTTAGAACTCTCGTGGTTGAGCGGTCTAGCAAGTGGTTAGAACCCTCGTGGTCGAGCGGTCTAGCAAGATACTCTAGATATACTGGTTAGAATCCTCGAGGTCGAGCGGTCTAGCAAGAGGTTAGAACCCTCGTGGTTGAGCGGTCTAGCAAGAGGTTAGTACCCTCGTGGTCGAGCGGTCTAGCAAGAGGTTAGAACCCTCGTGGTCGAGCGGTCTAGCAAGAGGTTAGAACCCTCGTGGTCGAGCGGTCTTAGCAAGATACTCTAGATATACTGGTTAGAACCCCCGTGGTCGAGCGGTCTAGCAAGAGGTTAGAACTCTCGTGGTTGAGCGGTCTAGCAAGTGGTTAGAACCCTCGTGGTCGAGCGGTCTAGCAAGATACTCTAGATATACTGGTTAGAATCCTCGAGGTCGAGCGGTCTAGCAAGAGGTTAGAACCCTCGTGGTTGAGCGGTCTAGCAAGAGGTTAGGTACCCTCGTGGTCGAGCGGTCTAGCAAGAGGTTAGAACCCTCGTGGTCGAGCGGTCTAGCAAGAGGTTAGAACCCTCGTGGTCGAGCGGTCTAGCAAGATACTCTAGATACACTGGTTAGAACCCTCTTCAGGAGGCGTCGCTCATATGGGCAATCGGTAGCGACGAAAAATAAACGTAAAACACATACAAACACGAGACTTGTACTGATATCTGAGTATTTAAAAGTCATGCTTGATGTTCTTAATAACGGTAGTGTTAATAATATGACAGTAAATCAATCTAAACGTAAGAGTGTCCGCTTTAGGCCAAAGTCGGTATGTAGAACTTCTTTACTTTTCACGTGTAGTTATAATGTCATACAAGTTGCCAATATGTATGCTTAGCTTGGTTTGTTTTGGGGTGAATACTTTGGATTTTACAATGTCAAGACTGTGCGTGTAGAGCACGGGGGCTGCTGATTGCAAAATGCGTAAATGTGGTCATTCGTGTGGGAGGAAACCGGAGTACCCGGAGAAAACCCACCTGTTCGATCTGGCGAATACCGTACCATCTCGCATACATCTCGGTCCGAGGATCTAACCCGGGTTGCATTGTTGAGAAGCATTTCACCCGCGCCAAGGAGAATGATTAATATAAGTTGTTAAAACTTGCGTCACAATCGTTGTAAAATAAATAAAGTTTAAACTTTAAACATTACAACATGCATTTAATGGGTGGAGTTTATTACAATGTGTATAAAAACCTCGGTTTAAAGTCCCAAATGAAAGACTGTTAATTGTATTAAGGTCAGGCGGGGGATCGAACCTGCGATCCCTGGATTACCAGTCCAGCGTGTTACCACTGGACTACAGATCCGTCAGACGTGGGATCGAACCTGCGATCCCTGGATTACCAGTCCAGCGTGTTACCACTGGAATACAGATCCGTCAGACGTGGGATCGAACCTGCGATCCCTGGATTTCCAGTCCAGCGTGTTACCACTGGAATACAGATCCGTCTATAATCAGTATCAACACTGCATGCGAATCTTTTAATTAGGCGTCTATGTTTGAATAGCATTTTTGTCATAATTTAATCGCAATTGCGTGACGACGAATGAAATGAAATTATGTTTAATAGAATTTGTTTGATACATCATTCATTACATTGTAGTATTAACACCTGCCAGACGGATAGTGCCAAGTGTCATAATTAAATGATATGTGGGTACGCCCTAACGCCCTTTGTTGAAGGAATATACCTCAGCGGCTGTTCTACTTTGTTATCTTTTACAGACGGATCTGTAGTCCAGTGGTAACACGCTGGACTGGTAATCCTGGGATCGCAGGTTCGATCCCCCATCTGACCCTAATAAAATTAACAGTCTTTCAGATGGGACGTTAAACCGAGGTCTGGTGTCGGTGGTTTACACCGTGCACGTAAAAGAACCAGAGGAGATTCTGGAATTGGTCTCTGTCTGTATCATGCACTATCCTCCAAAATCTAAAATAACTAATCTCTTCAGGAGGCGTCGCTCATATGGGCAACCGGTAGCGACGATAAATAAACGTAAAACACACATTCATTACATTGTAGTATTAACACCTGCCAGACGGATAGTGCCAAGTGTCATAATTAAACGATATGTGGGTACGCCCTAGCGCCCTTTGTTGAAGGAATATACCTCAGCGGCTGTTCTACTTTGTTGAAGGAATATACCTCAGCGGCTGTTCTACTTTGTTATCGTTACCGTTTGGAAGCTCCTTAACACAACATTTGTTCGGACTGACGGACATACATTTCGAGTTCGTGTAATTAACATAAGGATCATGGATGAATCATTGTTACATGATAATATATATTGCATCCACAATTAGATCCCATTTAGTAAACGTGTTTAGTTTTCCTTAAAGCGTTAACAATGTGTTTGTGTTTTTACGTGTATTTATCGTCGCTACCGGTTGCCCATATGAGCGACGCCTCCTGAAGTGATTAGTTATTTTAGATTTTGGAGGATAGTGCATGATACAGACAGAGACCCATTCCAGAATCTCCTCTGGTTCTTTTACGTGCACGGTGTAAAGCACCGACACGGGACCTCGGTTTAACGTCCTAATTTTATTAAGGTCAGACTGGGGATCGAACCTACGATCCCTGGATTACCAGTCCAGCGTGTTACCACTGGACTACAGATCCGTCTGTAGAGTCTGTTAACAATGAGCGGCATCGCTGGCTTTTATATTACCTCCCTTGGCAGACAAAGTCCAATTTAACCCGAACTGTATATCGCTCCTTTTTGTTGGAATTCTTTGTTTTTTACGCTTGTGCCCGGACCAGATATTGCTGAACTCATGTAAGTTAATTGGTAGCAAATCTTTACAGATAAGTATCCATTGTATATACTGTAATATATATGTCGAGATATAGTAATTTAATAATTATTAGATAAGAAAGCGGATGCAAATTGATAGCATGTTGTGCAATGGAATCAACGATAAAAACAGAGGAAACACTTAGGAGGACATATATACCGTTATGGAGTATTCGAGGGCAGTACGCAACTAGGAGTTAAAGTATGCACTTATACTATACATAGGTTTTTATACAAAATTATTTTAGCTCGATTGCGAAACAAGTTCTTACAAGTTATATTAATCACTCTCGAGACCTCCTTCCTGATGAAATACATCGCCACGAGTGAGAGAGAAGAGGCAATGTGGGATTTAAATGCATTGCCTAAGGGCACACTCGTAACGGCTCCAGTGGGGCTCGAACTCCAGGCCTTTCGCACCTGACGCGAACGCGCTACGACTGCGCTATCACGACTTCACGCAGGTACCACTAGGAGTTAATGTATGTACTAATAATATACACAGGTACCACTAAATCATAATACATATATTATTGCATAGTAAATAAAGTCATCATGTAATTAATTGTCATACCCAAGTGCTAAATCACCTTCGGTCCAGCGCACGTACAGGTTCGATATTCCACCAGCAGGGCAAGTTGTCAGGATGGCCAGACTGAGCTGATCGTAGACATTCAGGCCCAGGGCCTGGTCTATTCCATAGAAAACATACGGCAGGATGACGTAATGCAGAAGCACGGCGAGCGTGACGCTGATTGGTCGAGCCAGATGATGACGTATGTGGGAAACCTTCAGTGAACACCCGAACGACAGCATGAGAAGAATCGTCAATGTGATCAATATAATGTCCATGGTAATCTGTAGATTCTCGAATAGGTCCGAGCCTCCCACGGCTCGGTCACTAGCTGCAGTGGGAGTGGTATTCGATGAAGATACGGTAAAGTTATCCGCTGTATCCATTGCACATCACTTGTGGAATACAAAATGTACACTTGACATAACAAACACATTGTGATTGAATTATATGACATATCGCTCCAAAGATTCTGGCGGGGGGGGGGGCTCACATGCTTGAATCAGGAACATGCGATTATTACAGTAGTCAGAGAGCAGTTTTAATGATACTATACTGTCTGTAGATTAAAGAGTGTTTTAATGTTCATTTCCAAATTATATGTGATATTGTGTGCTATGTACGGGGTATCGAACCTGCGATCCCTGGATTCGCAGTATAACGTGTTAGCCACTGGACTACTGACCTGTCTTAACGTTGTTTTGTTTCAATTACTATATTGTTATAACACACATAGTAATACACCCTTAAGAACTTTAAAGTACATGTAATTGAAAAAGGGCATGATTTCAGGAGTATTGAGAATGCATATCTATCCAAATGCGTGTATTAACATCGTGGGCCATTTTATCGTGTATATGTGACGATAGAGAGACGATTTTTTATTTCATCAACTACAAACAGACAATATAACATTTGAAGTAGGTCAAAAATGACCATTGGTCAATAATGGTATGATAGTACAGTGTATTTCGGCGGTGGTCTTAATAGCTAAATATGTAATATTTAATACTATTACTATGGACGTTGAAATTTACAAACATAAAAATATAGTGCTTAATTCAAGAATGCTGAAATTGATATACATTTACGTATATTATCTAAGAATGTGAAAACCGAACCAAGACAGTATCACACAGTCAATACATGGTACAATGGAAACATCTATATATATAACCGAATAAAAAATATGTTTAACTCTTTCACCGCCAATGTCGCATAAAGCGACTTTATAAAAAAAGTAGAGAACCCGATCGGACAGAACAGAACATGACGTCTGATCAGGCTACATGTTGATTGCTCTTCAGACAGTGGAGCTGATGCACCTGTCCGAATAGCAAACAACATAGATCCTGATCAGACGCGGCGTTACGCCGCGGCTGATCTGGATCTATGTTGTTTGCACATGCTCTGAATTTAATCGGTGCTGAAAGAGTTAAACAAAAAAAATGGAAACATCTATCGTATTACTAGTATCTATTTTATACACCATGTTACCGTCGTAGTACATCGATCACATTCACAGTCCATGCCATCCACACAAATCGAATATGCAGCTACGGTGCTTTATAAATAGTTGTTAAGTTTGATATCATGCAATATAAAATGTAGCCTTTTATTTAACTTATGTCATATGGCAGTGTTTAAATTATTTCGGAAGATTTTTTTATTTAAGTTTATTTACGTCGCTACCGGTTTCCCATTTGAGCGACGGGCAGTTTACCTAACAACACCTTTCCTGGGCAGGCTCCAGCGGTTAACCAGTACTTGGTGCACCAACCTCCGTAAGAAACTGCCATCTGTTTCATATAAATGAGACACGGTCTAAGCGGGGCTCGAACCCGTGACCATCAGAGATGATAGGTTACAGTGGTATACAAGTCAGTGACCTTAACCACTCGACCACGGAGGCGGTTTCGGAAGAATGTGTGTGTGTTTTACGTTTATGTATCGTCGCTACCGGTTGCCCATATGAGCGACGCCTCCTGAAGAGATTAGTCATTTTAGATTTTGGAGGATATGAAATGATACAGACAGAGACCCATTACAGAGTCTCCTCTGGTTCTTTTACGTGCACGATGTAAAGCACCGACACGAGACCTCGGTTTAACGTCTCATCTGAAAGACTGTTAATTTTATTAGGGTCAGACGGGGGATCGAACCTGCGATCCCTGGATTACCAGTCCAGCGTTTTACCACTGGGCTACAGATCCGTCGGAAGAATTTGTAGTAGCAATGCTATTTATATGTAAAAACATTGTAGTAGCAATGCTATTTATATGTAAAAACATTGTAGTAGCAATGCTATTTATACGTACAAACATTGTAGTAGCAATGCTATTTATATGTAAAACATTGTAGTATCAATGCTATTTATATGTAAAAACATTGTAGTAGCAATGCTATTTATATGTAAAACATTGTAGTAGCAATGCTATTTATACGTAAAAACATTGTAGTAGCAATGCTATTTATACGTAAAAACATTGTAGTAGCAATGCTATTTATACGTACAAACATTGTAGTAGCAATGCTATTTATATGTAAAAACATTGTAGTAGCAATGCTATTTATACGTAAAAACATTGTTTGGGTTTTTTTGCGATATAGTGTCGCCAAAAATACCAAATATTGCTAAATTCCTTAAAATAGTTCTTTTTTCTGATTTTAACAGTTCAACTGTGTTAAATATATTGTATCTATTTCGAAAATATGGTTTAACATAGTTCATTCGTAAATCGATGAGAAGAGGATACGCCATTAGAAAATGATATTCATCACCAAGGTTAAAGACAAGTAGGGCATATACGATCTTGACGATGAAAGATGTGTGGCCTGTGCCACCTGCCTGTCTCAATTTCAAGACGACGAGAAGAAACTCTTAAATGAGTTAGAGCAATTCTGTATGTTTTAATGTTGATGATATCAAACTAGGGTTTAATATCCAACCACATAAAATTTACCTGAACAGATGCTCTAGTCGATTCTCTAATACGAGATTCCCAGTTTTGCATGAACGTGTCCATGAGTTTCTGTTTTACAATACTTCACAATGTCTTATTATCACCTACTCCCTGTGTCCCCCATACAATAATAAGGCATAACTTACACAAAACATCCCTAACCAATATTACCCACATTTTCTTCGGAGGCTGTGTATTTGTATCTCTCAGTAACTCAGTAGTAGAGAACGTATACTATTGATGTATTTTTCTGTCAGCGCAGTTATACAATAATGTTGTAATTTGTAATTAGTTTCAATGACTATATTGTTATAACAAAGTATAAAAGTTTCTACAAACGATCAATGTTGAATGCACCCTTAAGAACGGTGAAATACATGTACAGTCTACATCCGTTATGTCGAATTCCGTCGGACCGAACACAATACTTTGACATAACCAAAGTTTGAGTTAACGACAATTCGATATAAATGGAGCCAGATATACAATGTATGTAAAATGATAGTCTGAAACGAGACTTTGGAGCCAGATATATGTAAAATGATAGAGTCTGAAACGAGACTTTGATCCGACTTCGAGATAACCGACTTTGACATAGCGGATGTAGACTGTAATTGAAAAACGCACGATTTCATGAGTATTTGAAAACGAATGTTTTAACTATCCGAATGGTCCGCCTCCGTGGTCGAGTGGTTAAGGTCGCTGACTTGTATACCACTGTAACCTATCATCACTGATGGTCACGGGTCGAGCCCCGCTCAGACCGTGTCTCATTTATATGAAAAAGTTGGCAGTTTCTTACGGAGGTTGGTGCACCCAAGTACTGGTTAACCGCTGGAGCCTGCCCAGGAAAGGTGTTGTTAGGTAAACTGCCCGCCGGCGATATAGCCCAAAATGGTGCTGATGCAGGCGTAAAACTCGAAATAACATAACATAGCATAACTATCCGAATGTGTGTATTTTCTGAACATCGTGGGTCATTTTGTCGTGTATAGGTGACGATATGAATATAATTTAAAGGCATTCATAATATCGACCAGGAAAGATCATCAACATTATTCGTAGCCTGTACAACAACACCACTTGCCATGTGATACCATGACATGAACCTTTCACAGCCATTTCCCGTCAGCACCGGCGTCCGTCAGGGCTGTATGCTCTCGCCTCTCATTTTCTCCGTCGTACTGGACTGGATAATGAGAACGACAGTAGACAGACCAAGAGGAATACAGTGGACACTTACAGAGAAGTTGGAGGACCTCGACTTTGCGGACGATATAGGCCTCCTGTCCCACACACACCAACACATGCAACAGAAGTCAGAACGCTTACACACAGTTGCGAAGACTACAGGGCTGGAGATCAACATTAAGAAGACCAAGTGCCTCAGGGTAAACGCGGCAAGGAACATACCCATTCAGATAGATGGCCATCCAATCGATAATGTTGACTCCTTCACCTACCTCGGCAGTGTCATCAGCAAAACGGGGGGAACAGAAGAAGACATCCAAGCCCGTATTGGGAAAGCACGACATGCCTTTGTGACGTTGAAGCCAGTATGGAACAACAATAACATCCACCTCAAGACAAAGCTCAAACTGTTTGAGACGAATGTTAAGACAGTCCTCTTGTACGGAGCTGAGACCTGGAGACGCACCAAGGGCCTTGACCACAAACTACAGGTATTCATCAACAACTGCCTCAGACAGATCCTACACATCAGATGGCCAGAAAAGATCACCAACCAGGAGTTGTGGCGGCAAACAAGACAGGACCCCATCACAGACTCTATCACACAGAGGAAGTGGCGGTGGATAGGGCACACTCTACGACGAGACCAGCCCAACATAGCACGCCAAGCACTGGATTGGAATCCACAGGGCACACGGAAAAGAGGTCGACCAGTTACGACATGGCGAAGGACTCTGGACAGTGAGCTGCGCCAAAGCAGGATGTCCTGGGGGGAAGCCAAAGCAGCAGCAACGGACCGGTCCAAGTGGAGAGCAGTGGTGAAGGCCTTATACCCCAACCGGGGTGAAGAGGATTGATGATGATAATATCGACTGCACACTGCAGTAGAAGACAGTTTAATCTAGAGATTGACATTCGTAAAACCTACATTAGTTAATGAGTACTTTATTTTGACACAACACAGTGGTAGAAATTTCACTACATACATGTATAAGATTAATATACTTTCTTGTTATTCATTTTTCAAGATAATATTGATTATTTTGAGCTTGTAACGTAATATTTCAAAAATAAGGTCCTTTTTGTTGTTTACCGCTTAAACTTACAGCAATGTTCTTATACCGTGCAATGTCCACCACTTAGGCAAACTAAGATGGCATCCAACTTAGAGGAACTTGCTCATTGTCGCCTAGGTGCTGGAAATAACATACTATCAAGTAAAACCTTCAGCCAATTCTTCAGCTGATTTGCATACGGTTGATTCTATCATACGCTTGTCGGCGAATAACGATGTTAAGGGTCCGTCAATAACGTTTATTGAATTTTGAAATGATCTAAATTTGACCTTGGTATTTATGAAACAACTAAGCACACACATAATGGTATTTGTCATGAAAATATACTAGAGGACATAGAACACGTACGCCTACATTATATGAATATTATTACATATACTAGAGGACATAGAAAACGCATACCTACATTATATGAATATTATTACATATACTAGAGGACATAGAACACGTACGCCTACATTATATGAATATTATTACATATACTAGAGGACATAGAAAACGCATACCTACATTATATGAATATTATTACATACATATACTAGAGGACATAGAAAACGTACACATATATTATATGATTAGTATTACATATACTAGAGGACATGGAAAACGCACACCTACAGTATATGATTATTATTACATATACTAGAGGACATAGAAAACGCACACCTACATTATATGATTATTATTACATATACTAGAGGACATAGAAAACGTACACATATATTATATGATTATTATTGCATATACTAGAGGACATAGAAAACGCACACCTACATTATATGATTGATATTACATATACTAGAGGACATAGAAAACGCATACCTACATTATATGAATATTATTACATATATATACTAGAGGACATAGAAAACGCACACACACATTATATGATTATTATTACATATACTAGAGGACATAGAAAACGCACACACACATTATATGATTAGTATTACATATACTGGAGGACATAGAAAACATACACATACATTATATGATTAGTATTACATATACTGGAGGACATAGAAAACATACACATACATTATATGATTAGTATTACATATACTGGAGGACATAGAAAACGTACACATACATTATATGATTATTAGTATATATACTAGAGGACATAGAAAAAACGCACACATACATTATATGATTAGTATTACATATACTGGAGGACATAGAAAACGCACACATACATTATATGATTAGTAGGTTTGTTCCCACTTTCCCAACCTTTTATTTTTACACATACTAATTATCCCCAATTATCTCTTCGCCCCTCAAACTTACCTGTATTTTCTATACTGTTCAAAAAATAAATGAAAGGCACACATAAACTTGTACTTGCAGTGTACTATTTCAATGTTATTTATCTTGTTCCATCTGTTGAAAATACTTACTTATTCTAGAATAAACTATTTTTTTGTTATTTTTGTTTCCAGTGCATATGCATATCTTTAAGGAGAAAAGTGTTCCTTTAATTGTGTATAAATTAAAATTGTCAGTATGTACGTTTAACATTAATAATTCAGATAAAGGTTCATAATAATAAATAGCAGACATATTTTAATTTTGAAATGTGAACTATAAAGATACAAACAATTAACAATATGTATCTATTATTTATTTATGATTATAACAGTTATACTAGGTAATTACATAATTATATATCAACACTATTTTTTAATTAGCAATTAGGAACTGATTGCAAATTAGTCTGAGAACAACAATAATGATTAATGAAATTAACAATTTACTTATAACTAACTGTTGAAAACTAAGAAAAACAGGTCACTAACTGTAAGTCATTCTTTAACATAGTATAAAATGAAGGTCAGTTTCCTCTGTAATCATAAATCTCTAAAATGGCAAATGCGCTAGTCAATATACGGTTCATAGAGAATAGCAGAGGAAGTCAGACTCTAGTTCTAAATGGTTACATGTACAGCCTGAAAACCAGAAAACGGGAGTGTCGCTACTGGAACTGTGTCAACAAAGCATGCAATGCTAAAATTAACACTAAGAATGAGCTTCCTACCAAAATCGCTGATGAACACAATCACCCAAGAGATGACAGCAGAATTGTTGCTGCGGACATCATGAGTGGTGTCCGAAAGCAGGTCCGAGGGTCAACACAGCCGGTGCCCTCCATCTATAACGATATGCTGGCAGACACAAGATCGATCGAATGGGACAATTCCACCCAAGAGGTTGTGGCTAATCTACCCACTTTCTACGAAGCCAAATCCAGTTTATATAGACAGCGGTCTAAGACTAGACCAGTTCTGCCAAAGACAAGAGCGGATATCAACTTGGAAGGGAAGTGGATAGAGTCGCTTGCAGGGGAGCCATTCCTAATCGCCAATGACGGTGATGTGGCGCGAATGCTCATATTCGCCACCGTTGACAACCTGGCCCAGCTGTCTACAGCCGAGACCTGGTATATGGACGGTACCTTCTATGCTTCGCCGTCATATTTCTACCAGCTATACACCATCCACGCCATGATCGACGGGTATATGTGTCCCCTAGTGTATGGACTACTCCCAAATAAACAACAGACAATGTACACCAGATTCTTCACACTCATCCAGAATTTCGCCCGTGAACATAACATTCCTCTGTCCCCAGAAACGATAATGATGGACTTCGAAACAGCAGCGTGGCGTGCTGTCAGTATCGTGTTTGTTGGTGTTCAAGTCCGTGGTTGTTTCTTTCACTTCACACAGTGTATGTGGAGAAAAGTACAATATTGTGGTCTTGTAGCTGACTTCAAGGACAATGAAGAAGTGAAGAAACTTGTGCTACGTGCTTCGGTACTGCCACTTGTCCCCCTAGCCTCTGTCGAAGATGTGTGGTTCCAAACTCTGGAAGAATGTGACAATGACTCAGTGCCGGTGTCTAAGTTTAAGGACTATGTGACTGAGCAGTGGGTAGAGGGAGACCGCCGCTCCTGGAATCATTACGAGAATGATGGTCCACGCACTACCAATCATGTTGAGGGTTGGCACCATAAAATAAACAACCAACTACGACACTGCCATCCTAATATTTATACATTGATAGACCTGGTCCAGAAAGAGCAGGCTGCTAACGAGGCGAAGCTGTTTCAGCACGCCAACGGTGGAAAGCAGCGACCAAGGAAGCGGGTATACCGTGAGCGTGAGCAAATGCTCATCAGACTGAAGCAGCAACTGCGAACTGGCGACATGGACATCATGACGTATGTTGATGCTGCTTCTCACTTAGTCAAATTAAAGTGAATATGTACAATAAATAAATTTCAAGATTTATATCTATTATGTGCTATGCATGTTCATGTGTTTGTCTTATCCATGTAAATATCTATGTTTTCGATTTAATGCTTATAACTCAAAATAAAGAATATCTATCTATATGAAACTTATATTTATGAACAACTTTCCCAAATTTAGAAACACAAATTTTCAGTACAGTATAGCAATTTTCGCCAATTATCACCTTTCAACTATATTGTTACACCGAACAATACATTCCCCCAACACCTACCTCAATTTCTATAGGACTAATAAAAGGTTGGGAAAGTGGGAACACACCGATTAGTATTACATATACTAGAGGACATAGAAAACGTACACATACATTATATGATTAGTATTACATATACTAGAGGACATAGAAACATACACATACATTATATGTTAGTATTACATATACTAGAGGACATAGAAAACGTACACATACATTATATGATTAGTATAAACGCACACCTACATTATATGATTAGTATTACTACATATACTAGAGGACATAGAAAACGTACACATACATTATATGATTAGTATTACATATACTAGAGGACATAGAAAACGTACACATACATTATATGATTAGTATTACATATACTAGAGGACATAGAAAACATACACATACATTATATGATTATTATTACATATACTCGAGGACATAGAAAACGCATACCTACATTATATGAATATTATTACATATATTGCAGGACATATAAAACGTACACATACATTATATGATTAGTATTACATATACTAGAGGACATAGAAAACGTACACCTACACTATATGATTATTATTACATATATTAGAGGACATAGAAAACGTACACATACATTATATGATTATTATTACATGACAACGAAATACGAAGGATTACATCAAAGATATATAACATCTTTATTACAAAACACAAACTGAACAACTATTCCAAAACGTTGTACTGGTGCTGGCCGTTGTCTAATGTTGTTAAAACGTGTGGCCCAAACCATATGTATTTTCCTGCTATGTATTGTATCTTTACGTGTATGACATAATTATGTACTATTGATTTGCAATATAATATGGTTAAATAAAACTTATCCGAAGTGTGCGTTGTCTATGTTCTCTAGTATACGTATACTGTTAAATAAAATGTGGAAAAAAACACTTACATATCTTCGGCCCAATCTGCACGGAGTACATACAGCTTCTAATCGTAAATGTACGAATTACGACACCTAGCAACCCCGTGAGAACACATAAATATATCTTTAATTACATTTGTAATAGAAAACACAACATTTAATGCGCATGCAATTCATTGTATTATACACAGACGACATCGTGATGTTTCTCTGCAATAAGGGATTACATGATGGGACCACGTGTTACTCTGCATTGCATAAAGACACCGCCATTTTACATCATGCGGTTATATTCTTACTAAATCTTCTAATTAATTGTCCCTTGAAATTCATTATAAACTGTCATGTTTTGAAAATATTGCACTCGTAATTATATTGAGTGATGTTTAATATAGATGTATGGATGTGCTATTGAATAAAAGGTCACACAGGTATGCCACACACCACACAGGTATGCCACTAACTAAATCCAGGTGGTAACTTGTCAGTGCCTTACATGCTATATATAGAGAGTTGGTGCATAATTCAAAACTGCATCCAGTGGCCCAGAGGTTATAAAACTTTTCTCAGATCTCAAACTCAAGCTCAAGTGATCTGATTCGTTGATTTTGAGTGTTACTGTCAGCTGAATCAATCAGACGATTGAGACTGAGTTTTGAGATTGGAGAAACGTTTTATAACCTCCAGGCAGGTCTCTCCTCCACAACGTGCACGTCGTGACCTAGGCACAGCTCACAGCAGGAATATGGGTCAAGGACTTCGCTGATGGAAGCCGTGTCATCGGACCAGTAGAAGTCTCGTGGTTTTATACGAGTATTAACATACTACTAACTTACCTACTTGGCGAGACAGCAATGCTCGGTGCTGGCGACGGCAGGTAGCTTGTTTTATTTAGCCGACTCCTTCAAGGATCATCTATTTGGAATTCATTGCCTCACTCAGTTCAAAATGCTCCAACTATCCAACAGTTCAAAATTCTCTACTTAAGGTGGAACTATAACAATTCAAACTAATCGCGTACTTCTACTGTTATTATAAACGTGTATTGCCATTGCTATATTTATTAGAATCGGAAAATTGCTGTCCTTAGGTTGATTTCATGCATATTTTGAAGATACCACTACAAGTCAAATCTGCACATTGTTAGATAGATCTAGTATCATTAATTGTCTCATTCCCATTTTCTACTCTGCGAGCCAATTCCATATATCATCATATTCCATTACATATTAAATATAGTTTCTCTATTTTTCAGCTTTTACATTACTATATTATTCCAATGTGCAGTTCTCACTTATAGTGCTATCTTTTGATTGCATTTGATTGTATATAATTATGTTGAGGGCCTCATGGTAGATTAACTTTTGTTAAATGAGTACTCTCGTTAAATAAAGTCTTTATTATTATTATTATTATTAAGGGGCGATGGGACGCTGACTTGATGGCACGAGGACCCCAGCGAAGAAACCGGAACCATTATTGCTGCTGTGAGCTGACACATCGTGTAGGATGTGGCACTGAAATGGTCCCCTTCGAAAGATGGATACAGGATTCGATCCCCCGTCTGACCATAATAATATTAAGCGTCTTTCAGATGGGACTTTAAAACCGAGGTCTCGTGTCGGTACATTACACTGTGTACGTAAACGAACCAGAGGAGACTCTGGAATGGGTCTCTGTCTGTATCATTGCACTATCCTCCAAAAATCTAAAATGACTAATCTCTTCAGGAGGCGTCGCTCGTATGGGCAACCGGTAGCGACGATAAATAAACGTAAAACACACACTCCAAAGATTACGATAAGGGGTCACGGATAGGTGGGACATGCTTTAATAGTGTACATAACCATATGGGCAACCGGTAGCGACGATAAATAAACGTAAAACACACACCGACATGGTAGGGTCAATACACATGTATGCTCTACATACGTGTAAAGATATCAATATCATTTAGTATGTTTACTGAGCATAGTAAGATACAGTATGAACGTATTGTTATAGTTTGTGTGTATTATATAGATACTCCATATTAGCATACGCTATCCAATTACTGTACAATCGTATTGTATATTCATAGCATGCGCCATTGTCCATCCATGCGTACGACATAACCATACCAATTCGATATAGTTTCCTATTACGTTTACATATACCACATTAATAGTATGTTTGTACTTTACTGCCTCCGTGGTCGAGTGGTTAAGGTCGCTGACTTGTATACCACTGTAACCTATCATCACTGTTGGTCACGGGTCCGAGCACCGCTCTCTTTATATGAAACAGTTGGCAGTTTCATACGGAGGTTGGAGCACCTAATACTGGTTAACAGCTGGTGCCTGTCCAGGAAATGTGCCCGTCGCTCAAATGTGCAACCGGTAGCGACGTGAATAATATTAAAATAATTTATGTTTGTACTACTGCTATCAAGCGCCACTACTATTCCAACATACCGGCATACAGGGACTATTACCTACATTACTTGTCTTTGTAATAGGATGCCACTGCGATACCAATACTGCACAGAGAGGTTTGGTCCATTGTTCGACTCCCAAACAATAGCTGGTTTCGCAATTGGGATAGGTGACCATTTCGTAGTACAACCATATTGTTGCGTGTCATACCATATAAATATACGGTATTGATCGCAGGTTCGATCCCCCGTCTGACCCTAATACAATTAACAGTCTTTCAGATGGGACGTTAAACCGAAGTCTCGTGCTTTACACCGTGCACGTAAAAGAACCAGAGGAGACTCTAGAATGGGTCTCTCTCTGTATCATTGCACTATCCTCCAAAAATCTAAAATAACTAATCTCTTCAGGAGGCGTCGCTCATATGGGCAACCGGTAGCGACGATAAATAAACGTAAAACACCACCACCCGTATACATTTAATATTCGTATAGTATGTATGCATAATCTGTATATTGACCCTACTCTATGCAATTGTTCAAAGCTTTACCATAAACACTGCATACCTTGTTGTAAGTTTTACAATAAACACTGCATACCTTGTTGAAAGCTTTACCATAAACACTGCATACCTTGTTGAAAGCTTTACCATAAACACTGCATATCTTGTTGAAAGTTTTACCATAAACACTGCATATCTTGTTGAAAGTTTTACAATAAACACTGCATACCTCGATGTAAGTTTTACAATAAACACTGCATACCTCGATGAAATGTGTTACCACCAATAATGCATACATTAATGGCATTTAGTTCATGCCAACAAAATGGATGCATCATTAGCAAGCATAAAGGTTCAGGCTAATGGGACACACCGCTCTGGTTCTATGTAAGTGAAAAATAAATTGACTAGCATTCCACCATCAAAGACAAAATAATACTGACATAATTTTAATTATATTATATGGCTGACTGGTAATTAATAGAAAGGCAACACAAAATGTAGATAAACTATTAACATAGTTCAATATCATATTTCCGTATATTTGAACGGAATTCCGATTCGCACAGTGGTTAGCTCACTCGCTTCTCACCAATGCAACCCGGGTTCGATCCTCGGACCGGGAAGTATGTGAGATGGTACGGTGGTCGTCAGATCGGACAGGTGGGTTTTCTCCGGGTACTCCGGTTTCCTCCCACACTAAAGACCACATAAGCAGGGGCGTACCCAGGGGGGGGGGCGAAGGGGGCCTTGGCCCCCCCCAAAACCAAACTTGCACCGGTAAAGATTGAACTTCAACAACCTTGGACTAAATTTATCATAACAAGTTTTGAATAATGCTATATAGATCCCATTGTAATAACCTGTTGAAGTTTTCTCATCCTTTGAGAGGTGTAAAAATCATGCTAAACCCTATTGTAAATGACTCTTTGAAAATTTGTCACCTTTCAGAGGTGTATAATAATCAAACACAGCTCCTATTGTCCTTGTTTCTCATCTTTACATGTGTGCTTCAGAACTTTTTCACATGTGTGAAAGGTGTGTTTATGCCTATTGTGCATCATTCACACCTTTCCTTTAGAACTGTTCTCACCTCTGGAAGGTGTTTTCACACTCACCCTGTGGAGTAACACCTTGTGATTAGACACTTACTTTGCATGAATCATTCTGATTGGATTATCAGTTTTCACACCTTGTGAGTGAGAAGGCCCTATAAATATGAGAGTCAATCTCAGTTCAAGTCGGATCTGTAGTCCAGTGGTTAACACGCTGGACTGGTAATCCAGGGATCTTAGGTTCGATCCCCCGTCTGACCCTAATCAAATTAACAGTCTTTCAGATGGGACGTTAACCCGAGGTCTCGTGTCGGTGCTTTACACCGTGCACGTAAAAGAACCAGAGGAGACTCTGGAATGGGTCTCTGTCTGTATCATTGCACTATCCTCCAAAAATCTAAAATGACTAATCTCTTCAGGAGGCGTCGCTCATATGGGTAACCGGTAGCGACGATAAATAAACGTAAAACACACACACAGTTCAAGTCACACTAGCCACCACCATGGCTCTGCGACAGTCTTCCATGTTCAAGTTTATGCAAAGGCCTTCTACCAGGCCTTCTACCAGTCAGTTTCCTGATTACTCTCAGGAGTTCTCATCTGTCAGGTGTGACCCTGTTCCTACAGTTGAGACAAGTGAACCTAAAGACTGTGACATTGCTACTTATGCTTCATATAATGAAAGGCGCACACTGACTAGTGAAAAGAGGTTCAAGATGCTGACTAACCGCTACATCCCACCACGCTAGGAGACACCCCAGGAAACTAGAGCTGAAGAACATCCTGACTGAGTGCTAAGAGACTAAATACAACCTTGTGGACCTGTGTGAACTTTATGCAAAGTTGTGCTAAACCGGAATAGTGTCTAGAGTCTCTATACTAGACATAATATTATAGTGCAAGACAGACTTGATATCTCTTGTGATAGTTAACTTAAGTAAAATTAGAGTATTTTATGTGTAATAGATTTTAAACAAAAATTACAATACATGTATATCAAAATAAAGTTTAACTGGTCATTTCTAGTAATGTGTACACCCACGCTGTTTTAGCTCGGCCAGCCAATCTCGGCACCCCCCCCTCAGAAAATCCTGGGTACGCCCCTGAATAAGTATACGCTTTCATCCGCGCCAAGGAGAGTGGTTAATATAAGTTGTTAGAACTTGCTTCGCAATCGTTGTCAAAATAAATAAAGTTTAAACTTTAAAGTTCCATAACTCCACTGAGTCCCATAAATCGTTTCACTCCCACTGATTCAACGAACACGGGTAGGCAAATTCTTGTTCGTTTCGTTCAACCCATTGAACAGCGATCCATTTCTGTCCATATAAAATGGGACACGATGCGTGTTTAGTAAGCCAATTACCAGTACCGTTGCGATACAAGTTGTAGAACAGTATAGCGCTTCCTTTCTTAACTCTAGATTTGATATCCAGTTCTGGAAACACGGTCATACCTCCGGTAGCGTCGCTCAAATAATGTACAACACTAAGCAGACGGTTGTTAGTTACATCTGAAAAATCAGCCTTTACAATGGAGGAAAGAAAATCAACATGAATATTATATACACCGCCAACCCCATAATTCGCAGCCTGAATTGTTTCAAAACTTTTAGCATTTAGCAGCGTGAGAGCGATTAGTCTGGAACGGAAGGATTGCAGTTTATCCGGTTGTTTGACAATATCGCTGGACAGTAACATGGTCTTACTTATCTTATTGTCGCTTTTTACCTTCCCTTCCATTCGTTTTACGGTTCCACGCTTCATATGTGGTTTCGCAGTTGTCTTGATGTAATTTATTTCCTGTTCTGTTACAATGTCGTGTAGAATGGCAATAAACGGAGCTTTCATGTTCAATATTTCCACCTTGATCGGTTGGAATAGAAGTCTAGGATCGTTGTTATGTTGCAGCAGACATGTTAGCCGATGTTCGGGTGTTTTGAATGAAGTTAGTTCAACCGGAAGTTCTACATTATCCCCTCTACACATGGCAAAATACCTTTTGTAGACATCAGAGATTCTTGTCTTCGAATTTAGCAGTTTACAATATTTCGCATTATATACTATCGTACAATTCTTTGCAAACTGTTTCATTACGGCGGCATGTCGTCCTTCTAACTTACTGAGCATGTCGTATACATGACGTAGCTCTGACGAACACACGCATTTTGCTTTGACATATATCTTTGACATCAATCTCAGAACGGTTGTATGCAGACGCTTGTTTTTCTCGTAAGCAAGACGTGTATTGTTTATATGAATTAACCAAGACAGCGTGTAGTTATTCAGACTCATGCCAGGAATAACCACATTCAATTCGTTTGTAAGCGAGACTATATCTACTGCTTCTGTTGTTGTAAGCGGTCTGGAAAATCGCCCTTTAATAGTTCCGTTTAATACGTCACTAATCGATAGTTGATATATTGTTTGGAGACGAGTTATACCTAAACGAGAAAGAAAGAAAACGATTAGATTTTATATACTAGAGGACATAGAAAACGCACACTTCGGATAAGTGTGTTTTATATGAAGAACAATAACTATAGAAATAGTTAAATACATAGTTTTAAACATTTTAGAATATTTCCAGTTGTTTCAGTTTGTGTTTTGTAATAAAGATGTGATATATTTTTGGTGTAATCCTTCGTATTTCGTGTTCATGTAATAATACTCATATAATGTAGGTGTGCGTTTTCTATGTCCTCTAGTATATCTTTATTGATTTGAGAAGATATTGAGATTAGAATAAATTGTCCATATCCTCGAAGCGCGCCGAGAACATAGTAAATTCCTACCCGCCCTACGTTACGGTATAAGCCGAAAACGATCCAATATGTAAAATATTGGACTGTGTGAGACGCGTAGCACCAACGACAGTACAACTATTTTACATATTGGATCCGTTTGAGGCTTATATCTGACTTAAAACACACACATATATAACAAGATCCTACTAATTAAATTGTTAATTTAGTACATGTTCCCGTAGGATATAATATAATACTATGGCCTTTTGACACCTGTCCAATATTAATAATAATGAACTGCAAGTACAAGGTATGACGTCACGACAGTGTTTTTATAAAGAATGCAATCTCACATTTTTATGTGTATACTGATGAAATGCTTGGATTTTCTCAATTTTCATGAGAATATCGTTAAATAACACCCCCTCCATCTCGACCATATCATTAAGCTTAGAATAAAATGTGGAGTGTGTGTTTGACGTTTATTTATCGTCGCTACCGGTTGCCCATATGAGCGACGCCTCCTGCAGAGATTCGCCATTTTAGATTGTTGGAGGATAGTGCAATGATACAGACAGATACCAATTCCATGCAGAGTCTCCACTGGTTCTTTTATGTGCACGGTATAAAGCACCTACACGAGACATTGGTTTAACGTCCCATCTGAAAGATTTTTAATTATATTAGGGTCAGACGGGTATCGAACCTGCGATCCCTGGATTACCAGTCCAGCGTGTTGCCACTGGACTACAGCTCTATATGTTAGAATAAAATTAACATACATGTATATCTTCACTACTTGCACGAATAGTCGCCCAACTGCATGTATGCGGTGTGTTTTACGTTTATTTACCAACGCTACGGGTTGCACATATGAGCGACGTCTCCTGAAGAGATTAGTCAACTTATATGTTTGAGAATAGTGCTACGTTACAGACAGATACCCATTTCCAGAGTCCCCTCTGGTTCTTTTACGTAAAGCACCGACACAAGACACCGGTTTAAATTCTCATCTGGATGACGGTTACCATTAACGACGGCGCCTTTAAACAAACTTGCATAGCATGATGCGCGAGGTACGCAAACACACGCAACAACGACGACAACCACGACGACGACGACAACAACAACAATAATAATAACGACGTTATTTAACGACGACACTTAGTTGACACATCAATCTTCCATAAGGCCCTCAAAACAAAAACATTCGTTTTTATTTACGCCATACACGATATTAGCTATGTTCGATACAGGTCTTAGTTTCAAAGTACCACTGGAGAGTTTCTTGATGCTTTAGATTCGAATGGGTTTAGAATAGATTTCCATTGATACAAAACATTCATCCATATTGCAATACGATCAATCATACAACGTTCAATCATACAACGTTCAAGTATGCAACGATCAATCATGCAACGATCAATCATGCAACGTTCAATTATGCAAAATCATGCAACGATCAATCATGCAACTATCAATCAATCATGCAACGATCAATCATGCAACGATCAATCAATCAATCATGCAACGATCACTCATACAACGAGAACATTTACCATTTCGTAATAGTAAAATTAACATGCAATTTATAAATATATATCACCTGTATTAGGCAAGACACTTAAAGCAAAGGATAAACTATTTATTTTACACTGATTGCCAAAAACAAGCTTATACAACTTAATCCGTGACGCTCGTTGGCGCGGATGAAAGCGTGTACGGGGTCATTCGTGTAGGAGGGAACCGGATCACTCGAAGATAACCCACATATCCGATCTAGCGACAACCGTACCATCTCACATAAACCTTGTAAAAGGATCAAACCATTCTTGCGTTGTCGAGAAGCAAGCATGTTAACTACATTGTCTATTATATCTCCACAATCCACAACTACACTGTCTATTATCTCTCCACCATCCACAACTACACTGTCTATTATCTCTCCACAATCCATAACTACACTGTCTAGTATCTCTCCACCATCCACAACTACACAGTCTATTATCTTTCCACCATCCACAACTACGCTGTCTATTACCTCTCCACAATCCACAACTACACTGTCTATTACGTCTCTACCATCCACAACTACGCTGTCTATTATCTCTCCACACCCACAACTAAGCTGTCAATTATCTCTCCACACCCACAACTACATTGTCTATTATCTCTCCACACCCACAACTACGCTGTCTATTATCTCTCCACACCCACAACTACGCTGTCTATTATCTCTCCACCATCCACAACTACACTGTCTATTATAGCTCCACCAGCACAACTACGCTGTATTATCTCTCCACTATCCACAACTACGCTGTCTATTATCTCTCTACCACACACAACTACACCGTATATTATCTCTCCACCATCCACAACTACGCTGTCTATTATCTCTCCATCATCCACAACTACGCTGTCTATTATAGCTCCACCATCCACAACTACACTGTCTATTATCTCTCCACCATCCACAACTACACTGTCTATTACATTTCTATCATCCACAATTACAATGTCTATTATCTCTCCACCACCCACAACTAAGCTGTCTATTATATCTCCACTATCCACAACTACGCTGTCTATTATCTCTCCACTATCCACAACTACGCTGTCTATTATCTCTCTACCACACACAACTACACCGTATATTATCTCTCCACCATCCACAACTACGCTGTCTATTATCTCTCCACCATCCACAACTACACCGTCTATTATATCTCTACCACCCACAACTACACCGTCTATTATCTCTCTACCACCCACAACTACACCGTCTATTATCTCTCTACCATCCATAACTACGCTGTCTATTATCTCTCTACCACCCACAACTACACCGTCTATTATCTCTCTACCACCCACAACTACACCGTCTATTATCTCTCTACCATCCATAACTACGCTGTCTATTATCTCTCTACCACCCACAACTACACCGTCTATTATCTCTCTACCACCCACAACTACACCGTCTATTATCTCTCTACCATCCACAACTACGCCGTCTATTATCTCTCCACCATCCACAACTACGCCGTATATTATCTCTCCACCATCCACAACTACGCCGTCTATTATCTCTCCACCACCTACAACTACACCGTCTATTATCTCTCCACCATCCACAACTACGCCGTATATTATATCTTCACTATCCACAACTACGGTGTCTATTATCTCTCCACCATCCACAACTACGGTGTCTATTATATCTCCACCATCCACAACTACAGTGTATATTATCTCTCCACTATCCACAACTACACCGTCTATTATATCTCCACTATCCACAACTACACCGTCTATTATATCTCCACTATCCACAACTACACCGTCTATTATATCTCCACCATCCACAACTACACCGTATATTATCTCTCCACTATCCACAACCACACCGTCTATTATCTCTCCACTATCCACAACTACGCTGTCTATTATCTCTCTACCACACACAACTACACCTTCTATTATCTCTCCACTACCCACAACTACGCTGTCTATTATCTCTCTACCACCCACAACTACTTCGTCTATTACCTCTCTACCACCCATAACTACGCTGTCTATTATCTCTCTACCACCCACAACTACTTCGTCTATTATCTCTCCACTACCCATAACTACGTTGTCTATTATCTCTCTACCACCCACAACTACTTCGTCTATTATCTCTCTACCACCCATAGCTACGCCGTCTATTATCTCTCCACCACCCACAACAACGCCGTCTATTATCTCTCTACCATCCATAACTACACTGTCTATTATCTCTCTACCATCATTAACAACACTGTCTATTATCTCTCCACTACCCACAACTACGCTGTCTATTATATCTCTACCATCCATAACTACGCCGTCTATTATCTCTCTACCACCCACAACAACGCCGTCTATTATCTCTTCACTATCCACACCGTCTATTATCTCTCCACCACCCACAACCACACTGTATATTATCTCTCCACCATCTACAACTACGCTGTCTATTATCTCTCCACTATCCACAACTACACTGTCTATTATATCTCTACCACCCACAACTACACCGTCTATTATCTCTCTACCATCCATAACTACGCTGTCTATTAGCTCTCTACCATCCACAAATACACCGTCTATTATCTCTCCACTATCCACACCGTCTATTATCTCTCTACCATCCATAACTACGCTGTCTATTATCTCTCTACCACCCACAACTACGCTGTCTATTATCTCTCCACAATCCATAACTACGCTGTCTATTATCTCTCTACCATCCATAACTACGCTGTCTATTATCTCTCTACCACCCACAACTACACCGTCTATTATCTCTCTACCATCCATAACTACGCTGTCTAGTATCTCTTCACCACACACAACTACACGGTCTATTATTTCTCTACCTTCATTAACTACGCTGTCTATTATCTCTCCACTATCCACAACTACGCTGTCTATTATCTCTCCACCACACACAACAACACCGTATATTATCTCTCCACTATCCACAACTACGCTGTCTATTATCTCTCCACCATTCACAACTACACCGTCAATTATATCTCTACCACCCACAACTACACCGTCTATTATATCTCTACCACCCACAACTACACCGTCTATTATCTCTCTACCATCCATACTACGTTGTCTATTATCTCTCTACCACCCACAACTACAGCGTCTATTATCTCTCTACCAACCACAACTACACCGTCTATTATCTCTCTACCATTCATAACTACGCTGTCTATTATCTCTCTACCACCCACAACTACACCGTCTATTATCTCTCTACCACCCACAACTACACCGTCTATTATCTCTCTACCATCCACAACTATGCCGTCTATTATCTCTCCACCATCCACAACTACACCGTATATTATCTCTCCACCATCCACAACTACGCCGTCTATTATCTCTCCACCACCCACAACTACACCGTCTATTATCTCTCCACCATCCACAACTACACTGTCTATTATCTCTCTACCATCCATACTACGTTGTCTATTATCTCTCTACCACCCACAACTACACCGTCTATTATCTCTCTACCAACCACAACTACACCGTCTATTATCTCTCTACCATTCATAACTACGCTGTCTATTATCTCTCTACCAATCATAACTACGCTGTCTATTATCTCTCCACCACCTACAACTACACCGTCTATTATCTCTCCACCATCCACAACTACGCCGTATATTATATCTTCACTATCCACAACTACGGTGTCTATTATCTCTCCACTATCCACAACTACGGTGTCTATTATCACTCCACTATCCACAACTACACCGTCTATTATATCTCCACTATCCACAACTACACCGTCTATTATATCTCCACCATCCACAACTACGGTGTCTATTATATCTCCACCATCCACAACTACACCGTATATTATCTCTCCACTATCCACAACTACACCGTCTATTATCTCTCCACTATCCATAACTACACCGTCTATTATCTCTCCACTATCCACAACTACGGTGTCTATTATCTCTCCACTATCCACAACTACACCGTCTATTATATCTCCACTATCCACAACTACACCGTCTATTATCTCTCCACTATCCACAACTACGGTGTCTATTATCTCTCCACTATCCACAACTACGGTGTCTATTATCACTCCACTATCCACAACTACACCGTATATTATCTCTCCACTATCCACAACCACACCGTCTATTATCTCTCCACTATCCACAACTACGCTGTCTATTATCTATCTACCACACACAACTACACCTTCTATTATCTCTCCACTACCCACAACTACGCTGTCTATTATCTCTCTACCACCCACAACTACTTCGTCTATTACCTCTCTACCACCCATAACTACGCTGTCTATTATCTCTCTACCACCCACAACTACTTCGTCTATTATCTCTCCACTACCCATAACTACGTTGTCTATTATCTCTCTACCACCCACAACTACTTCGTCTATTATCTCTATACCACCCATAACTACGGTGTATATTATCTCTCCACTATCCACAACTACACCGTCTATTATCTCTCCACCATCCACAACTACACCGTATATTATCTCTCCACTATCCACAACCACACCGCACAACTACACCTCTATTATCTCTCCACTACCCTCAACTACGCTGTCTATTATCTCTCTACCACCCACAACTACTTCGTCTATTATCTCTCTACCACACACAACTACTTCGTCTATTATCTCTCTACCACCCATAACTACGCTGTCTATTATCTCTCTACCACCCACAACTACTTCGTCTATTATCTCTCCACTACCCATAACTACGCTGTCTATTATCTCTCTACCACCCACAACTACTTCGTCTATTATGTGTCTACCACCCATAACTACGCCGTCTATTATCTCTCCACCACCCACAACAACGCCGTCTATTATCTCTCTACCATCCATAACTACGCTGTCTATTATCTCTCCACTACCCACAACTACGCTGTCTATTATATCTCTACCATCCATAACTACGCCGTCTATTATCTCTCTACCACCCACAACAACGCCGTCTATTATCTCTTCACTATCCACACCGTCTATTATCTCTCCACCACCCACAACCACACTGTATATTATCTCTCCACCATCTACAACTACGCTGTCTATTATCTCTCCACTATCCACAACTACACTGTCTATTATATCTCTACCACCCACAACTACACCGTCTATTATCTCTCTACCATCCATAACTACGCTGTCTATTAGCTCTCTACCATCCACAAATACACCGTCTATTATCTCTCCACTATCCACACCGTCTATTATCTCTCTACCATCCATAACTACGCTGTCTATTATCTCTCTACCACCCACAACTACGCTGTCTATTATCTCTCCACAATCCATAACTACGCTGTCTATTATCTCTCTACTATCCATAACTACGCTGTCTATTATCTCTCTACCACCCACAACTACACCGTCTATTATCTCTCTACCATCCATAACTACGCTGTCTATTATCTCTCTACCACCCACAACTACACCGTCTATTATCTCTCTACCACCCACAACTACACCGTCTATTATCTCTCTACCATCCATAACTACGCTGTCTATTATCTCTCTACCATCCACAACTACACCGTCTATTATCTCTCTACCATCCACAACTACGCTGTCTATTATCTCTCCACCATCCACAACTACACCGTATATTATCTCTCCACCATCCACAACTACGCCGTCTATTATCTCTCCACCACCCACAACTACACCGTCTATTATCTCTCCACCATCCACAACTACACTGTCTATTATATATCTACCAATCATAACTACGCTGTCTATTATCTCTCCACCAACTACAACTACACCGTCTATTATCTCTCCACCATCCACAACTACGCCGTATATTATATCTCCACTATCCACAACTACGGTGTCTAGTATCTCTCCACTATCCACAACTACACCGTCTATTATCTCTCCACTATCCACAACTACACCGTCTATTATATCTCCACTATCCACAACTACACCGTCTATTATATCTCCACCATCCACAACTACACCGTATATTATCTCTCCACTATCCACAACTACACCGTCTATTATCTCTCTACCACACACAACTACATCTTCTATTATCTCTCCACTACCCACAACTACGCTGTCTATTATCTCTCTACCACCCACAACTACTTCGTCTATTATCTCTCTACCACCCATAACTACGCTGTCTATTATCTCTCTACCACCCACAACTACTTCGTCTATTATCTCTCCACTACCCATAACTACGCTGTCTATTATCTCTCTACCACCCACAACTACTTCGTCTATTATGTGTCTACCATCCATAACTACGCTGTCTAGTATCTCTCTACCATCATTAACAACACTGTCTATTATCTCTCCACTACCCACAACTACGCTGTCTATTATATCTCTACCATCCATAACTACGCCGTCTATTATCTCTCTACCACCCACAACAACGCCGTCTATTATCTCTCCACTATCCACACCGTCTATTATCTCTCCACCACCCACAACTACACTGTATATTATCTCTCCACCTTCTACAACTACGCTGTCTATTATCTCTCCACCATCCACAACTACACTGTCTATTATCTCTCTACCACCCACAACTACACCGTCTATTATCTCTCTACCATCCATAACTACGCTGTCTATTAGCTCTCTACCATCCACAACTACACCGTCTATTATCTCTCCACTATCCACACCGTCTATTATCTCTCTACCATCCATAACTACGCTGTCTATTATCTCTCTACCACCCACAACTACGCTGTCTATTATCTCTCCACAATCCATAACTACGCTGTCTATTATCTCTCTACCATCCATAACTACGCTGTCTATTATCTCTCTACCACCCACAACTATACCGTCTATTATCTCTCTACCATCCATAACTACGCTGTCTAGTATCTCTCCACCACCCACAACTACACCGTCTATTATCTCTCTACCATCATTAACTACGCTGTCTATTATCTCTCCACTACACACAACTACGCTGTCTATTATATCTCTACCATCCATAACTACGCCGTCTATTATCTCTCTACCACCCACAACAACGCCGTCTATTATCTCTTCACTATCCACACCGTCTATTATCTCTCCACCACCCACAACCACACTGTATATTATCTCTCCACCATCTACAACTACGCTGTCTATTATCTCTCCACTATCCACAACTACACTGTCTATTATATCTCTACCACCCACAACTACACCGTCTATTATCTCTCTACCATCCATAACTACGCTGTCTATTATCTCTCTACCATCCACAAATACACCGTCTATTATCTCTCCACAATCCATAACTACGCTGTCTATTATCTCTCTACCATCCATAACTACGCTGTCTATTATCTCTCTACCACCCACAACTACACCGTCTATTATCTCTCTACCATCCATAACTACGCTGTCTAGTATCTCTCCACCACACAAACTACACCGTCAACCACCCAAACACCTCATTATCTCTCCACTACCACAACTACGCTGCTATTATCTCTCTACCACAACAACTACACGTATATTATCTCTCCACCACACAACACCCAACCCACCACCCAACACACCCAAACCACCACCCACAACACACCCACCACCACCCACAATACACCGTCTATTATCTCTCTACATCCATAACTACGCTGTCTATTATCTCTCTAACCCACAACTACACCGTCTATTATCTCTCCACCAACCACAACTACACCGTCATTACTATCTACCATCCACAACTACACCGTCTATTATCTCTCTACCACCACAACTACACCGTCTATTATCTCTCTACCATCCACAACTACGCTGTCTATTATCTCTCCACCACCCACAACTACACCGTCTATTATCTCTCCACCATCCACAACTACACCGTCTATTATATCTCCACTATCCACAACTACACCGTCTATTATATCTCCACCATCCACAACTACACCGTATATTATCTCTCCACTATCCACAACCACACCGTCTATTATCTCTCCACTATCCACAACTACGCTGTCTATTATCTCTCTACCACACACAACTACACCTTCTATTATCTCTCCACTACCCTCAACTACGCTGTCTATTATCTCTCTACCACCCACAACTACTTCGTCTATTATCTCTCTACCACCCATAACTACGCTGTCTATTATCTCTCTACCACCCACAACTACTTCGTCTATTATCTCTCCACTACCCACAACTACTTCCATAACTACGCCGTCTATTATCTCTCTACCACCTACAACAACCCGTCTATTATCTCTTCACATCCACACCGTCTATTATCTCTCCACCACCCACAACCACACTGTATATTATATCTCCACCATCTACAACTACGCTGTCTATTATCTCTCCACTATCCACAACTACACTGTCTATTATATCTCTACCACCCACAATTACACCGTCTATTATCTCTCTACCATCCATAACTACGCTGTCTATTACTCTCTACCATCCACAACTACACCGTCTATTATCTCTCCACCATCCACACCGTCTATTATCTCTCTACCATCCATAACTACGCTGTCTATTATCTCTCTACCACCCACAAATACACCGTCTATTATCTCTCCACAATCCATAACTACGCTGTCTATTATCTCTCTACCATCCATAACTACGCTGTCTATTATCTCTCTACCACCCACAACTACACCGTCTATTATCTCTCTACCATCCATAACTACGCTGTCTAGTATCTCTCCACCACACACAACTACACCGTCTATTATCTCTCTACCATCATTAACTACGCTGTCTATTATCTCTCCACTATCCACAACTACGCTGTCTATTATCTCTCTACCACACACAACTACACCGTATATTATCTCTCCACCATCCACAACTACGCTGTCTATTATCTCTCCACCATCCACAACTACACCGTCTATTATATCTCTACCACCCACAACTACACCGTCTATTATCTCTCTACCACCCACAACTACACCGTCTATTATCTCTCTACCATCCATAACTACGCTGTCTATTATCTCTCTACCACCCACAACTACACCGTCTATTATCTCTCTACCAACCACAACTACACCGTCTATTATCTCTCTACCATCCATAACTACGCTATCTATTATCTCTCTACCACCCACAACTACACCGTCTATTATCTCTCTACCACCCACAACTACACCGTCTATTATCTCTCTACCACCCACAACTACACCGTCTATTATCTCTCTACCATCCACAACTACGCCGTCTATTATCTCTCCACCATCCACAACTACACCGTATATTATCTCTCCACCATCCACAACTACGCCGTCTATTATCTCTCCACCACCCACAACTACACCGTCTATTATCTCTCCACCATCCACAACTACACCGTATATTATCTCTCCACTATCCACAACTACGGTGTCTATTATCTCTCCACTATCCACAACTACACCGTCTATTATCTCTCCACTATCCACAACTACACCGTCTATTATATCTCCACCATCCACAACTACACCGTATATTATCTCTCCACTATCCACAACTACACCGTCTATTATCTCTCCACTATCCACAACTACGGTGTATATTATCTCTCCACTATCCACAACTACACCGTCTATTATATCTCCACTATCCACAACTACACCGTATATTATCTCTCCACTATCCACAACCACACCGTATATTATCTCTCCACTATCCACAACTACGCTGTCTATTATATCTCCACCATCCACAACTACACCGTCTATTATCTCTCCACTATCCACAACCACACCGTCTATTATCTCTCCACTATCCACAACTACGCTGTCTATTATCTCTCTACCACACACAACTACACCTTCTATTATCTCTCCACTACCCTCAACTACGCTGTCTATTATCTCTCTACCACCCACAACTACTTCGTCTATTATCTCTCTACCACCCACAACTACTTCGTCTATTATCTCTCTACCACCCATAACTACGCTGTTTATTATCTGTCTACCACCCACAACTACTTCGTCTATTATCTCTCCACTACCCACAACTACGCTGTCTATTATATCTCTACCATCCATAACTACGCCGTCTATTATCTCTCTACCACCCACAACAACAACACCGTCTATTATCTCTTCACTATCCACACCGTCTATTATCTCTCCACCACCCACAACTACACCGTCTATTATCTCTCCACCATCCACAACTACGCTGTCTATTATATCTCCACTATCCACAACTACACCGTCTATTATCTCTCCACCATCCACAACTACACCGTATATTATCTCTCCACTATCCACAACTACACCGTCTATTATCTCTCCACTATCCACAACTACACCGTCTATTATCTCTCCACTATCCACAACTACACCGTCTATTATCTCTCCACCATCCACAACTACACCTTCTATTATCTCTCCACTACCCACAACTACGCTGTCTATTATCTCTCTACCACCCACAACTACTTCGTCTATTATCTCTCCACCACCCACAACTACTTCGTCTATTATCTCTCTACCACCCACAACTACGCTGTCTATTATCTCTCTACCACCCACAACTACTTCGTCTATTATCTCTCCACTACCCATAACTACGCTGTCTATTATCTCTCTACCACCCACAACTACTTCGTCTATTATGTCTCTACCACCCATAACTACGCCGTCTATTATCTCTCTACCATCCATAACTACGCTGTCTATTATCTCTCTACCATCATTAACAACACTGTCTATTATCTCTCTACCACCCACAACTACGCTGTCTATTATATCTCTACCACCCATAACTACGCCGTCTATTATCTCTCTACCACCCATAACTACGCTGTCTATTATCTCTCTACCATCCACACTGTCTATTATCTCTCCACCACCCACAACTACACTGTATATTATCTCTCCACCATCTACAACTACGCTGTCTATTATCTCTCCACTATCCACAACTACACTGTCTATTATCTCTCTACCACCCACAACTACACCGTCTATTATCTCTCTACCATCCATAACTACGCTGTCTATTAGCTCTCTACCATCCACAACTACACCGTCTATTATCTCTCCACTATCCACACCGTCTATTATCTCTCTACCATCCATAACTACGCTGTCTATTATCTCTCTACCACCCACAACTACGCTGTCTATTATCTCTCCACAATCCATAACTACGCTGTCTATTATCTCTCTACCATCCATAACTACGCTGTCTATTATCTCTCTACCACCCACAACTATACCGTCTATTATCTCTCTACCATCCATAACTACGCTGTCTAGTATCTCTCCACCACCCACAACTACACCGTCTATTATCTCTCTACCATCATTAACTACGCTGTCTATTATCTCTCCACTATCCACAATTGCGGATTGCTTAAGCAGTAATGGTATTATAGAGAGCAATTAAACAAATGTTGCAAGAACTTATTCGAAATCAAGCTAAATTATATGTGTAAATAATGCTCTCTAACCTACAGCGCATCCGTTTAAATCTTCTCCGGTCGGAAGCCTGTCTACGTACGGTTTTAGTACTTGGACGTTAAACCTCGAAGCAGGGACCAGCTTGTCACTAGGGGAAACTCTCATTTGTGTTTCAAAAAGTGCTAACTGTGTGAATAGTTTGTACGCATACAGTGGATTCTCGGGTGAAAAGTGATCGTCGTCGAGTAAGTTATCAACGGCGTCAGATAAGCTGAGTTTATTCTTAATATTGTGTAGCCTGATCTCTTCTGGGCGTACAAAATGTTCTGTTATCCATTCAGATATGTTTCTTTTCTTCACATAGTTTAAAACATCCTCAATATTTGCCATGGATGAAAATATGTCGCACGATACGAGAACAATTCCATACATAAATAATATAAAACACGCTAAACATTCCATTTTTATAAACGTTAAAAGAAGTATAAATTACTTTCATAAATTATGTTTGATGTCTGATATACAGGTCAAACAATAACTTATTTAATATTGACGCATAATTAAACATATACAGTACAGTTGCTATATTGAATTTAACAAAGAAATAATTTAAGTTTAATGAAAACCAATGATTAATTGTGCTTCCAGCAATATAGCAATACGCTTAAAGCGTGAAACTATTGGTACATGTATTAATAATATGGCATCCGTACATCAGATATAGTGTATACAAATGTATTGTAGCTCGATTGCGAAACAAGTTCTTACAACTTATATTAATCACTCTCGACACCTCATTCCTGATGGAATCCATCGCCACGAGGGAGAGAGAAGAGGCACAATCGTAACTGCTCCAGCGGGGCTCGAACTCCGGACCTTTCGCACCTGAAGCGAACGCGCATCCACTGCGCTATCACGACTTTCACGTGCTGTACACCGTGCACGTAAACGAACCAGAGGAGATTCTGGAATGGGTATCTGCCTGTATCATTGCACTATCTTCCAACAATCTAAAATGACTAATCTCTTCAGAGGGCGTCGCTCATATGGGCAACCGGTAGCGACGATAAATAAACGTAAACACACACATTGAGATGGTTGGAAACCGACCCAGTGTTAACCTTAGCGATAACGGCGCTGAAAGCAAACGTCATACTACGCGTCTTATGGATGCTACCCTCCCCCATATACTCCACAACCACCTAGCATATAGCCGTCAATCTACACATGTATAGTGATACGTCTCCAAAAAGGCCGTTGTCTCTGGTGCGGGCCGTTGTCTAATGTTGTTAAAACGTGTGGCCCAAACCATTTGTATTTTCTTGCTATGTATTGTATATTTATGTGCATTACATATGTACTATTGATTTGTAATACAATATTGTTAAATAAAAAGTCTCCAAAATCAATAAATGATAATAAAAAAAGTTCAATATTTCCCGTCGTCATGGGCACGGCTATTAATCTCAGTGACTGAATGTCACGGGTCATCTAGCTATCCATGTTGTTACACACACGCCCATATAACTTGCTTTATATTTGGTGTATCCAAAATTATCCTGCCACAAGTGAAATAGCTAATCTACAATGTTAGCATATCAGTAAACAGACACGTCATAGAAGTCGCTATATATGGAGCATCTGACTGTGGTGGAATGGATACGGTTTCACGATAACCTAATGTTGTAGAGGTCTCGAGAGCGATTAATCTAATGCTGTAGAGGTATCGAGAGCGGTTAATCTAATGTTGTAGAGGTCTCGAGAGCGATTAATCAAATGTTGTAGAAACCAAGTCACTATGTTAATAGTTGTCCTTGTATTGCATCAAATTACTAGCAAAAGGCTTCTGATATGTTCGCAGCCTCAATTTGTATAAATATATGTATCTTGACATCGCAAAGGTCACAGCTACGTCATCTGTCTTCATGCTATACGCTATAGATGACGGTTTACTGTTCAGCTCTGATACCTTGACTACACCTTTGCTCTGATTTAGTCGGTATATCCCTCCTGGTGTTTGGGGCGTCCTTCTTTCCAAGGCGAGGGTGTATAAATACCCATACTTGTCCACTATGATGTCCGTAGTCTGCGACTGAAGCTCTGAATATTCTTCGACAACGCTGAAATCTCTGACGTCATACACTGTAACACTATCTGCGTTTGCTGCGTGAAGCTTAGTCTTATCAATTCCAAATGTAAGGTAGTTTGGCGTATCGGTTATATCATTTGTAACTACTCTCATTAATTCACCATCAAGTCCAATGATTTTAATATAAACACCGTCCCTGTCTGAGTTACACCCTACGTACAATCTATCGTCCTGGTTGTTGTATGCCAGTCCCAGACATTCACCGTAATCCGACTCAGAACTTAAGACCGGGATAACTCTCTCTACCTTCACGATCATCGTCGCCCCGATCTTTACTATGTAGATACATCCGTTGTTCGCGGTAAATGCGAGCGTATGTGTCCCAATGGCTGTGATATCCAATGGCTGTGGTCGTTGCTCGTCCCATTTGTTCTGTTTCGCAATAAGCAAACTGGCAATAGGCTTACGGGTATAATCAGCACTGAACATACGAATCTTAGAGTTCGTAAAATCAGTCACGACGAGTTCGCCGTTTGGCAAAAACGTTGAACCTCTTACGGAGCATTCCACGTCAAATTTGATAGTTCCTATCTCCGTCAGTTCCGGAAACGGTCCCTGGGTTGGAGACGTCAGAAACGATTTGCTGATGATAGATACACTATGTCTGTTAATTTTAACTTCTTTGATATGTTTATGAGCACACGCGTCACATAATCCTAACTTACAGTCTTGACAATAATACACGGCTTTAGATTTTCGTCCCCTGCGTTGACAGGAAGTGCAATGCACATCTTTGTAACTGACTTTTCGCGTCAGGCCGAACTCCGACCCGCGGTCAGACCCTGGAACGGACTTTTGTAACGTGTCAGACAGCGAAATTCCTGTAGCCATTTGTCTGCGTTATTATATTGGCCACGACACTAAAATACAAAATACATCTTGGTAGAAACACATGTCAATGAGATACATCGCTGGTTTTTCTATTACCTCCCTTGGTAGATAAAGTCCAATTTATCACAAAATGTAAATACAGGTAGGTCCTTTTAGTTTTATTCCTTTGTTTTTATTGTTGTTCCTTAACCAGATGTTGCGGTATGATAAATGTGATTTTATTAAAATCCTGTTAATTAATTGATAAGAAATGTTTACAAATAAGCACCCAATGTATATACTGTAGGATATAATTATGTCGGGATATAGTACTTTAATAATTATAAGATGAGAAAGTAAATGAAAATTGTTAGCATGTTGTGCAAAGGAAACAACGATAAATACAGAGGAAATCACTTAATAGGACATATCTACGCTTAGGGGGTATTCAGGGGAAGTAACTGACCGATGTCTCTCATTGGGCTTAATGGAATAAGTCATATACGTGTACTGATAATGAATACGCAATGTTTAAATGTGCGACGAGGGGATTCACACCCGACAGCGTGGGTCATAATTATTATAGCGACTATCCAACTTGGTGGAGGAAGAAACTCAGATGGACACCCGGGTAGAACCACCGGCCGTCCACAAGCTAGCTGGATAACTTCCTCACATGAAATAATTCGACACCCCCAGTGGGATTCGAACATACATCGGTGAGTGGCAGGTGATTTGAAGTCAACAACATTAACCACCCGGCCACAGAGCCCGAGCAATACACATAGAGTGAAAGCTTTTAAATGGTGATTGCTTGGACAGTGGACAGGGTGAATAATTAAATACAAGTTAAACTGTGCATTCCTTCCATAAATAAATATAGCAGTAATCTGGTTACCTTTGCAGTTCCAACACGAAGAGGAATTCATATAAATTCCATTTCAGTTTTTGTATTGCTTATTTTCCAACCCATGTCTATTTAGTGTAGGGCTATTTAATGCTTCGTCAATTTGGAGTGTTTTTTATGTAATACAATACTACTTAAGTGAACAGAACAACTACAAGTATACTATAGAACAATAGAGACAGACACACCCAATTGCATGTATTATTGAAATTATTTCAATCGTACAAATGAGCGTATGCATTCAATTAAGAGATGTTTTGTGACCAGTTCTCTTCTTCGTCGAAATATAGGTCAGGGGTCTTTTCAGACTGTAAATTTGCCCTTAAAAGTTGGGTCAATGGGGTAGTCGTCTTATCTCCAATAATGACAAGTGTGTCCCCAGCTAAAACGTCCGAAATATACAGTTAAAAGGCTGACTTGAATGAGGACCATTCAATATAATAATATTGGTTTAAACATATTTATTTATCAGGATACATGTAATATACATTGTGAACTATACAGAACATAATATAATATAATAATATTGGTTTAAACATATTTATTTATCAGGATACATGTAATATACCTTGAGAAATATGCAAAACATACATAATATAATAATATTGGTTTAAACATATTTATTTATCAGGATACATGTAATATACCTTGAGAAATATGCAAAACATACATAATATAATAATATTGGTTTAAACATATTTATTTATCAGGATACATGTAATATACCTTGAGAAATATGCAAAACATAATATAATAACATTAATATTCTGGAACAATAATAATGAGAAAGTTTTGCTAAACTTCAAGAAGTGTTCTTTGATTCATTCCGCATTCACTCTTTCCCAAATGAAGATCTTCATTCGCGTCACCTAACATGCTGGGTGTCAGTGTCCAGTAAGACGATATAGCGATCTCATTTATGTCCGAATGGGGGGGGGGGGTAGAGGCTTTACACTTGATATTGAAGGTAGTGTGGCTGGAGAAGATCAAAGCTAGACTGTTGTGCTGCCTCCTTTTAATACCTCTTGTTGTCTCTATCTTTATATATTACAACTTCCTACCTCAACAGTGTTTACACTGATGGTAGAGCGTCGGATTTGGAATCGAACGGTCCCGGGCCACGTATGTAGTTGCATTGAGCAAGGCACCCCACACGCATTGCTTAGTACTGGTTAACCGCTTAGGTCGTCTAAGCCTGCCCAGGAAAACATGTATATGTCCACGCAAGGGGTTTGACATTAATGGAACATAGTTTACATACACATACACATTTTCTCCGGCGATTCTTATTTATTTTTTTTTACTACTGGCAAAACGACATTATTATTTTATTTTTTCATAATTTCTGTCTACAAATGAACTGTTTTTATTTTATATTCTCAATTTGTAAATAATGTACATCATCAATAACTTTGTAAAATGTTACAAATTGATACATTACTTTTGCTTTTTAGGTAAAAAAATCATAATACATGTACTGGTTCAGCTGATATCTTCAAGTTTTGTGAACAAAGAAACAGAAGGTATGTTGGTGCTTATAAGAACAAAAACACTACGATAGGCCCTACAGTGTGGGTAGTTAACATGGGTTCTAGTCACAGGCACAATACACAGTATGTGTTATGCCTTATGTTCTTATAGTAGTAATATTAAATATAATATACAACCATAGGGCAAAAAACAATTGATTGTGTATTAGTCACGTGGTTCTGTTCTGTCGATTTTTTACTTCTGGCAAAACGATATTATCAGAAACGCTATACGTGGTTTTGGTGTTAAAATATAGGCCTATTTATATTACGGAAAAGGCAACATATATCAACGCTGGTTAGCAGTCTACTTGATGCATGATGCCAGAGAGGCACGCACCTTTTACATGTCTTGATAGAGATGGCTCCGAGATATGGTCGCCCCATACCCAAACATTGATAGACCAAATTGAAGGTGTCCAGCGAAGAGCAGCACTTTGGATAAAAGCTGACTTCTATCGTACCTCTAGTGTTACAGACATGCTACATTTTCTAAATCTACGCATACTAGATCAACGGCGTATTGACAATAGGTTATCCCTTATGTATAAACTCCATAATGATATGGTTGCTATCCCCATTGAAAATTACCTAGTTCCCCTCTCCCGTCCTGCTCGCCATTGCCATTCCTTAAGCTATAGGTTAATTACAGCAACTACAGACTACTATAAGTTTTCCTTTTTTCCAAGAACAATCTACCATTGGAACCATCTCCCTCCTGCCACTGTCCATCTCCCTACCATAGAGCAATTCAATACGGCAGTTTGCCATATTGATCATGCTAGTCCCTAGTTGTTCTGCGCAGCTGCTACAACTTTTACCACAACTTTTCATTACTTTCTTATAATTATGCTTTTAACTACTCATACTTTTAACTTCTTTGCGGTTTTTGACGCGCAACATGTCTACATCCCCGCGAGGGATTCGACATTAGAGGAAGATAGATAGATAGATAGATAGATAGATAGATAGATAGATAGATAGATAGATAGATAGATAGATAGATAGATAGATAGATATATAGATAGATTTAGATAGATATATATATTTAGATAGATAGATTTAGATAGATATATTTAGATAGATAGATAGATTTAGATAGATTAGATAGATAGAAATCATGATACTGATGATATATGAGTAATATTCACAACGTGGAGATTTTATAGGTATCCTCATGTTGGGTACGAAAATTAGGAAATTTAAGCTATGGCAAAAGAAATGGCCACGACTTCACTAGCTGTTGGCGTCGGGATCGGAGTCATTATTGGTTGGTTTTTGAGAGGACGATTAAGAGCATGTTCTCCTGTTGTATGTAGGACGAAGAAAAATACTGAGGTATCTGTTTCGAAGCACATCTCATTTGATTCGTACTCGATATTGTTCGTTCTATATATATAATACCTAATAGTCGCAATAAGCATACATACTCGAAAGAGTGCGGCGCCATTGAGTACTAGCATATAGAGTCACTGTTTGGTGTTTGTTTATTGGTAATGTAGAGTGGTGGAACCTATGCTCGGCGTATTCCTATGCTCTGCGTATTTTTCCCATTTGCATCCGTATTTAAATAGTTTTAACCTATTTTCGCTGACAAGAGGTGAAGCATGTTTCAATAACATTCCGTTGTGCGTAACGGTAGCATAATGCAACTGTCACCTGACTGGTTCAGTAGCCGAATATAAACAGACAACTTGTTGGGAACTTTTTTCCACCGAAATGTGCGGTTTATGAGCATTTCAGGTGGCTATCCGGATTGGGAAAAAATGTACAAATAAACAGAAAAAAGTTTCTTATGAGTTGTAATATTGTTAGTTATAATAACTTATTGATTTTACTAAGTCAAACTAATATATATTCAACATTTACCCGTGCATAAATAAAAAAATTCATGTATGCCGTGCATAGGTGCCCTAAAGTATCTAGTTCCCCATGGAAACAGGTGCGTTGCGATAGCTGTATTTAGGCACATGGTTAGGTAATGAAGCTAACATGTTGTGTTCTCGACTTAAGAAATAATAATATATGGCAAGTGCATTTAACTTTTTTATAGGCCATGATATGTAGGATTTACGCGGAGCATAAGTTCCACCACTCTATGTTTATATGTTCTGTGTAAAACTTTATTTTAGAATTATAATAGGACTAGAGAGAATATCACTATGACAGCACGGGACGAGAAATGAGACGAGACCAGGAGATCGTAATGTACCCGCTCCGCGTTCTTTTAAAAATGTAGTGGTATACATGTATATAATAAATATATTAGTATATATAAGGAGATTTATACTGTCTCGCTATAGCGCTAGCTTTTATAGTCACATGGTAGATTGTTCGCCTCCAGGTAATGGAGAATCGGGCAGTCATGGGTTCAAACCCAACTTTGGTTTGATCACTTTAATAACATTTCTAGTTTTCTACACAACATTTTGACAACCAACTCAGTCTATTAATATTTTACACCTACATGTATATGCTGTCATTTTATAAATTTGCTAATTGGTTTATCCTTCAAGATCAGAATTTTTGGGAGAAGTGAGAAAATGTGCGATTGCATACCCGGGTACTTAAATGGGGCTATTGAATAATTGTCAGCAAATTTTAGTGAGTAGTGGGGCCCACAGGGGTGAAGTAGCCCTCTAGAATGAGCCATGCTCTTCAATATCTGATTAAACCACTGAAACCATTCAACACCATTAAGTAAACACTGTATGGTGTCACCAATTTGTTGTGCAACTTTTACAATTTAAAATTGTCTCCATTGATCACATGCAGATCTATCTGAAAACTATAAACATCTTTTTCAGGGTCTGCCCTGGCTCTTATTTTTTTGTAGCCAATCACGACGGTCGCGCTTTATTTCTTCATAACCTTTTCATTCATTAGTTTATACAAATTTATTTTAGCTCAATTGCGAAACAAGTTCTTTCAACTTATATTTAATCACTCTCGAGACCTCATTCCTGATGGAATCCATCGCCACGAGGGAGAGAGAAGAGGCAACGTGGAATTTAAATGCCTTGCCTAAGGGCACAATCGTAACGGCTCCAGCGGGGCTCAAACTCCGGACCTTTCGCACCTGAAGCGAACGCGCATCCACTGCGCTATCACGACTTCCATTCATTAAGATAACATGCTCAATGTTGGACCATAGAGTTATCCCTGCTCATTCTAATGATGTGGTTGTTTTGCAGATGAAATTTTACAGATTTTTGCCGTTTTTATCATTTTCGCCAAACTGAGTTCTTATTAGCCAATTTTGGCATATTTTAGCCAATGGCAATGTTGGCTATTACCAGCGCGGGCCCTGCTTTTTAGCCATAAATATTGTAATATATGTTATAAAAATGTCTTACTATGCTAAATTAATAATAAGCACTATTGAACGTATAATTTCTGTATGAAAAGAGTACTATACAAATCTGGTATAATAATGATCAATGTAGTGTTGTGCATGTATATACCTGTATAACAGACTTATTTAATTCCAGTTAGATCCAGCAGACAGTTCACCAACATTGTCGGATGATGGGGAATATAAAATGGTGATCGTAGTTAGAAATGACCTGAAAATGGGCAAAGGCAAGGCTGCTGCGCAGGTAGATTTGATCTTTGATTCTAATTTTAGCTCCCTTATCACTATTAAAACCAACCGTGACAGGAGTACCATTTGACATCAGTCAACAATTGCAAATTATTTTCTCTCTGGAAGCAATGGTTGGTCTGTTTGCTTTATGGGTTTTAAGATCACACCAACAGCTTAGGCCCGCTCAGGCCGTGTCTCATTTATATGAAAAAGTTGGCAGTTTCTTACGGAGGTTGGTGCACCCAAGTACTGGTTAACCGCTGGAGCCTGCCCAGGAAGGGTGTTGTTAGGTAAACTGCCTGCCGGCGATATAGCCCAAAATGGTGCTGATGCAGGCGTAAAACCCGAAATATAACATAACATAATGATATATATATATATACATGTATTTTAACATTTAGCCATCTTGTAAAAAAACATGGCCAGTTCATAATGATATTCTCTGATGATGATTGAGTTTATTTACCCTCGCCTCTGGCGAGCCATGTGGGCGAGCGAGATAATCTCTTGTTCTTCGTTGGGTTTATATACCGCTTAATAGCAAAATTCCAAAACGAGTTTCATAAAATATTGTATGAAATAACCACGCATGTAAGATCCATTTGATCACATTACCACGGTAACAACCATAAATTTAAAGAGAAAATATGTTTCTGTTTGCCAGTACATTATTGAGCCTTGTCACATTAACACATCCGTACGCCGTAGTCAATAGTCCCTGGTATCAAACAATTTCACACAAATAATCGTTGTATTCCGCTAGTTCATATGTAGCATTTTATTGATTAAACAGTTGATTTTCAACAACACAAACAACATATAATGTCTATTGCAAAATGTCAATGTCATGCCGCGACCAATCAGATTCCTTCCAGGTGTTATTAGTTTATACCAATTTATTTTAGCTCGATTGCAAAACAAGTTCTTACAACTTATATTAATCACTCTCGAGACCTCATTCCTGATGGAATCCATCGCCACGAGGGAGAGAGAAGAGGCAACGTGGTATTTAAATGCCTTGCCTAAGGGCACAACCGTAATGGCTCCAGCGGGGCTCGAACTCCGGACCTTTCGCACCTGAAGCGAATGCGCATCCACTGCGCTATCACGACTTTGATTTATGCTGTTGTTAGTATAAGTATAAACTTTAATTATTTTACAACTATTGCGAAACAAGCTTTAACAAGTCGATTCATTTCAAGCTTGTCACAGGTGTTATTAAACGTGTGGTCATACAAGAATTTATGAGATGACCGTGAATACAAGCAAAGCTATGTGATAAAATGATAATACATACATATACCAATGATTACAGTGTGCGCACGGTGCCCTGGGAGCTGCAGAGAAGGCCATGAGGAGGGATTCTGACACACTTTATGCTTGGAGGTCATGTGGCCAGCCCAAGGTCGTCGTTAAAACAGACTCGGAGCAAGCACTGTAAGATATCCAGTAGTAGATGTGACCCAAGTTCTAAATTACCTCCCTCTATCCAGTAGTAGATGTGACCAAGTTCTAAATTACCTCCCTCTATCCAGTAGTAGATGTGACCAAGTTCTAAATTACCTCCCTCTATCCAGTAGTAGATGTGACCAAGTTCTAAATTACCTCCCTCTATCCAGTAGTAGATGTGACCAAGTTCTAAATTACCTCCCTCTCACTAATAGTATCCAGTAGTAGATGTGACCAAGTTCTAAATTACCTCCCTCTCACTGTATGATATCCAGTAGTAGATGTGACCAAGTTCTAAATGACCTCCCTCTCACTGTAAGATATCCAGTAGTAGATGTGACCCAAGTTCTAAATTACCTCCCTCTATCCAGTAGTAGATGTGATCAAGTTCTAAATTACCTCCCTCTCACTGTAAGATATCCAGTAGTAGATGTGACCCAAGTTCTAAATTACCTCCCTCTCACTGTAAGATATCCAGTAGTAGATGTGACCAAGTTCTAAATTACCTCCCTCTTACTGTAAGATATCCAGTAGTAGATGTGACCAAGTTCTAAATTACCTCCCTCTTACCTGCATGTCATAGCTGGACACATTTGGGCAGGATTTGTGTGGGAGATGGTCTGTGGTTTGTTCTACACAAGTGTCATTTGTTAATGTGTGTGTTTTACATTTATTTATCGTCGCTACCGGTTGCCCATATGAGCGACGCGTCCTGAAGAGATTAGTCATTTTAGATTTTTTGGAGGATAGTGCAATGATACAGACGGGGGATCGAACCTGCGATCCCTGGATTACCAGTCCAGCGTGTTACCACTGGACTACAGATCCATCTGTTTTGTTAATGTTACATTGATTTGAGGTTATATCCCAATATTGAAACAGCCAATAATATGTAGCCTGCATGTACAGATACTGCCATGGTGTGTTCTCATACCTTGTACATGTATGTAAGAAAACTTGCAATGGCAGTTGAATATTTAATGTTGAATTTTACTTTTTTAATAAAATTGTTTGGATTAACTTTAAATGTTCATCATTCTTTTGTCAGTAGGGAACACACACTGCTATAGCGAGTGCAGATTGATCTGTCATTTTGAAAGGTCATTGAATATACATTATAATAGTGCTTTTGTTGTAAACAATTGAAAACAGCTTGTACATATACATAGGACATGTATTGTAATAGAAAATGTTGTTAATATGTCTCCCTGTAATGGGCTGACACACTGTTTTTGCCTTTGCTGTCTGCTGCTTTAGCTTGTGCGCTCTTCATCTCCATAACCCATGGTTGAATTTTCACCATGCTTGACAGGAAGCCTCGTTATATCTAGTTGCGCATACCGTTCCTGTTGGATGTCTTTTGGCGGATTTATGGCCATTTCAACATTTTTATTTTTGTCAGTGCTTCAGCTCCAAAACCCATTATTGGATTTTAACCAAGCATGGCATTAGAGTTTCAAATGAGAGAGCATGCAATTTTGTTATAGACGAATGTACCACAGATAAATTATATTATGTTCTTCCACAAATAATTTATAAATCCAATTGTCTGTTTTATTTACTTTGGTAATTTCATCGGTGGAAAACAATTGTTGTGTTTCAGTTTACAGTTAGCCAAGACTGCCTCAGAAAATGGTTTAATATGCAGCATTATCCGTGATGCAGGGCGCACACAGATAGCCAGTGGATCGAGAACGGTATTAGCAGTAGGACCAGGTAACTATTAATACAAAATTTAATTGTCCCCTTGACACTCTTTAGACGTTTCCTTTTTAGTTCTACATAAATTCTCCGTTTGCATGTAGAGGTGTAGATATTGGAATGTATAAATGGTTTATTTGAAAACAAACTATAGATTGTGTTTATCGTGGACAAAAGGACATGTTCTAAGAAATCTCTTGTGTGTTTTTACATTTATTTATCGTCGCTACCATAAGTACATTGTATATATTATACATCTTTTATAATTTGATCACTTATACAAACAAATATCCTCTTATTAATCATTTTTAAATTGATCGCAGGGATCGTTCTAGAGGGTGATGTGAGTGAAATAGTCGCCCTAGGGTCCTTGACTTCGCCCTCTGGTGCCCCACTACTCCCTAAAAAATATATTTAAAATTATGTCCAGCAAGATACATAAAGCACTCTTTTTTTTCAAATGTATTTAATTGGTCATATTGTGCATTTTTTTGGGTCCGCCTCCGTGGTCGAGTGGTTAAGGTCGCTGACTTGTATACCACTGTAACCTATCATCACTGATGGTCACAGGTTCGAGCCCCGCTCAGGTCGTGTCTCATTTATATGAAAAAGTTGGCAGTTTCTTACGGAGGTTGGTGCACCCAAGTACTGGTTAACAGCTGGAGCCTGCCCAGGAAAGGTGTTGTTAAGTAAACTGCCCGCCGGCGATATAGCCCGAAATGGTGCTGATGCAGGCGTAAAACCCGAAATATAAAAAAAACATACTGTGCATTTTAACCATTTTTGGTGAAATTGATTAATTAACACCATTTAAGGATGCGATCACGCGCTTTCTCACTTCTCCCAAAAATGAACCCTGATTTAGAAACAAAGTCTTGGGTGATTTTGTAAATATATATCTATAAGGGAGGTAATGTTAAATTCACCAAAAATAAGTGCAGTTATGGTCAGCTCTGAAATTCTTGATTTCAACGCTAAATCAGTTATTGCAAAATGGAAACATGCGACAGTTATAAAATCATCTGATCGTTTGGATATCGCGGTGTATAACACATTCTAAGTAAACGTTTCCAAGTGGCTGTAAAGATCTTTCCTAATCTACACATTCATTGAACATTTCCAGAAGACACCAGACACACTATGGTGAAAGCTTTGGTTGGAATTTTGTTACTTTCCTTCATAGTCATGCGAGTGATTCAGAACCATTGTGGAACATCTATTTGTAATTGATAATTCTTGAAATGACTGACTTCTTAAGTTTATTTAACCCTTCATAGAGATTTAGGTTAATATACTATTATATCTCCATACAAACGACAGCCATTAAGCTATCATGCAGTGGATAAGTAGTCGCCATATCTATCCCACCTCCATAGATATTACTGGGACTACATAGAGATTTAGGTTAATATACTATTATATCTCCATACAAACGACAGCCATTTAGCTATCATGCAGTGGATAAGTAGTCGCCATATCTATCCCACCTCCATAGATATTACTGGGACTACATAGAGATTTAGGTTAATATACTATTATATCTCCATACAAACGACAGCCATTTAGCTATCATGCAGTGGATAAGTAGTCACCATATCTATCCCACCTTCATAGATATTACTGGGACTACATAGAGATTTAGGTTAATATACTATTATATCTCCATACAAACGACAGCCATTAAGCTATCATGCAGTGGATAAGTAGTCGCCATATCTATCCCACCTCCATAGATATTACTGGGACTACATAGAGATTTAGGTTAATATACTATTATATCTCCATACAAACGACAGCCATTTAGCTATCATGCAGTGGATAGTAGTCGCCATATCTATCCCACCTTCATAGATATTACTGGGACTACATGAGATTTAGGTTATCTATTATATCTCCATACAAACAGCAGCCAAGCTATCATGCAGTGGAAGTATCGCCATATCTATCCCACCTCCATAGATATTACTGGGACTACAAGAGATTTAGGTTAATATACTATTATCTCCATACAAACGACAGCCTTAAGCTATCATGCAGTGGATAAGTAGTCGCCATATCTATCCCACCTCCTAGATATTACTGGGACTACATGAGATTAGGTTAATATACTATTAATCTCCATACAACAACAGCCATTAAGCTATCATGCAGTGGATAAGTAGTCGCCATATCTATCCCACCTTCATAGATATTACTGGGACTACATGAGATTTAGGTTAATATACTATTATATCTCCATACAAACGACAGCCATTAAGCTATCATGCAGTGGATAAGTAGTCGCCATATCTATCACACATCCATAGATATTACTGGGACTAGAGGAGATACTGACCTTTATTATGAACATTGGTTTGGTACTACCTTGTCAATGTATGTCGTATTGGTAATGGCGTGAAGAGGTGCTTCTATGAGGGAAAGGGTTTATTATGAACATTGGTTTGGCTACTACCTTGTCAATGTATGTCGTATTGGTAATGGCGTGAAGAGGTGCTTCTATGAGGGAAAGGGTTTATTATGAACATTGGTTTGGCTACTACTTTGTCAATGTATGTCATATTGGTAATGGCGTCTATGCTTCTATGAGGGAAAGGGTTAAAGTCGCCACTGCATAAATGCATTTAAAATCCAAATATCTGTATTTATACCTCCGTCATTTTCATCCACAATGAATGAAAATGTCACGTGTTTGTTTGTGCAACCATATATTGTATTATTACTTTTGTTTCGTCTTTATTTTAGGACCTGCTAGTTTGATAGATAAAGTAACAGGACATCTAAAACTCTACTGACCAATCGCAACGCTCGAAATAAGGAAGACACTGTGATAATCTGCCACTTTATTCGACCAAACATTTGATTTGCGATGGTTACAAAGCGACTTAATTTATCAAAATCTGGAACAGGATCGGTTGTCTGCATGCAACGGGTGTGGCAATGACTGTCACTAATGGACAAGTGTTGAATGAATCCTCCACATCTGGTGAATTCCACGCGAATACTGCCGTGTTAGTGCAGGAAACGTTCTGCAGTAAATAGGTTGCATAAGAACGGTTTTATAAATAGGAATAATATGGTTTATTAAAGCATACCGGACAACAGCTGTTCCAACAGTCATGTGTTTTACATCTCTAGATGTAGATATACAATTGTTCTCGTATACATGCAGCACGCTTGGTGGGCGATATGGATCCAGAACAATTTGGAATGGTTCTAACTAATTTTGCTAGAATTTTTGGCCCAATCTGTTTGCTTTGATGTTTTGTATTCTCGTGTACATATATGAATCCTGCAATAAAATATGCCCGTATTGTACAGACATTATTGTAAGTGAATCAAATGGAAGTGATAGCGTAGGAAGTCGTGATAGCGCAGGAAGTCGTGGTAAAGCGCTCACTTCAGGTGCGAAAGGCTTGGAGTTTCTGCCACAGCTTTTGGAAAAGTAGATAATTTGAGAAGAAAAAGTCCCCAAAATGCATGGTCAAATATATGGAATATACAGATTTTAGCCCTGTAGCTGTACATTCTAACACTTAACAAACTTGGTGAAGGGCCGTAACTAATTTTAATGCTTCAGGTGCGAAAGTGTACTAAACATTGCTGTACTAATTGTGAAAAGTGCAGTAAAGCCACAAAAAATTGAATACCAATGATGTGTGCCTGCATTTTATTTTGAATGCCGGAGAATTCGACGCCAATGTCGATGCCGGCAATCTCCGGAGAAATGGCAGACCTGCCAGGGAGTAGTTGATATGCTGTGGTCTGGCTCACATACAGTGTACATTGTGGTCTGTGATGCCATTTTACTAGGTTATGAACAATATATCTGTGGCTGCTGACTTAGATCGAATCTACTATACCAACATGGCTCGTCTGTAACTGCCGACTTAGATCGAATCTACTATACTAACCTGGCTCGTCTGTAGCTGCCGACTTAGATCGAATCTACTATACTAACATGGCTCGTCTGTGGCTGCCGACTTAGATCGAATCTACTATACTAACCTGGCTCGTCTGTAGCTGCTGACTTAGATCGAATCTACTATACCAACATGGCTCGTCTGTAACTGCCGACTTAGATCGAATCTACTATACTAACCTGGCTCGTCTGTAGCTGCCGACTTAGATCGAATCTACTATACTAACATGGCTCGTCTGTGGCTGCCGACTTAGATCGAATCTACTATACTAACCTGGCTCGTCTGTAGCTGCTGACTTAGATCGAATCTACTATACTAACATGTCTCGTCTGTAGCTGCCGACTTAGATCGAATCTACTATACTAACATGGCTCGTCTGTAGCTGCTGATTTAGATCGAATCTACTATTCTAACATGTCTCGTCTGTGGCTGCTGACTTAGATCGAATCTACTATACTAACATGTCTCGTCTGTAGCTGCCGACTTAGATCGAATCTACTATTCTAACACGTCTCGTCTGTGGCTGCTGATTTAGATCGAATCTACTATACTAACATGTCTCGTCTGTGGCTGCTGACTTAGATTAAGATCGAATCTACTATTCTAACATGGCTTGTCTGTGGCTGCTGACTTAGATTAAGATCGAATCTACTATACTAACATGTCTCGGCATTGTATACACAAAAAAGTAAGTTGCTGTACTTAAATCTGCAATAAAACATTGTTTAGCGGATGATATCAAACCCGACGGTCATTTTACTGTCATTTTTGTAGTTTTGTGATCTATTTTAGAGCATGTTAGAATCAAATTTGTGAATTTCTATTTGCGTTATTTATATTAAAATAAAACGTGGTTTGTCATTCAAGCACAGGAATTACCCACTTAGGTCTACATGGTTAATACCTACTCATCGGAACTCTTAATACACGTTTTATTTGCCAATAAATCCACGTTTTACTTGCCAATAAATCCACGTTTTACTTGCCAATAAATCCACGTTTTACTTGCCAATAAATCCACGTTTTACTTGCAAATAAATCCACGTTTTATTTGCCAATAAATCCACATTTAAGGAGAGGACAACCATAAGCTGTATAGCTTTCTGTCCAATTCCTTATTTCAATTGTTGTAATAACCATGTACATGATAGAAAATAAATATGTTTAAACTAAAATCCATGTTTTATTTGCCAATAAATAACTGAACGACAGATAATATTTCGTAATTATCTGCATGTGCTGTTCACACCCATGCAACGCACCAAGTTTCACCAAATTGACTAAGTGGTTCGACAGAAATCAAAAATACATTTTCAAATTTCAAGGTAATCACTGTTGTGGCCATTTTGGATATCGAGTAGATTTTGGCTAATTTTGATCTTCCCGGTACAAAAAGTTGCCAAGATTATGCTCCATGCAAAGTGTCATCAAAACCAGGCAATATGTATCAATGGAGATGTTGTTTGAGCCTTAACGTAGGTTAATCGTTTGTGTTAATGGCTGTACGGCGTACAGTGGTAATTCTTCATGTCTCCTTGCCATAAATTGCCAGAGCATGAACTATATTCATATGTGCATACATATACAGTCAAACCTGTGTTAGTGGTCACCTCTATTAAGCAGCCAACCTGCATTAAGCAGCCAGTTTTCAGATTCCCAATATGTTTCTTTGTTATATACAATTGACCTCTATTAAGCAGCCACCTGTGCTAAGCAGCCACTTTCTGTTATTCCCTTGGCTGGCTGCTTAACCCATTCAACACCAAGTAACTCACATGGACTGGTCCATGATATTCATAAACCAATAAATGAATCAGAAAATCACATTTGGACAAGTTCATTTATCAAAATGGGTAATTATGTCTAAAAATACTGGCAAAAAGTGCAGATCCTGATGAGACGGCTCGTCACGAGGCGGCTCATCTGGATCTACACTTTTTGTAAGCCTATTTAGAGGTCTGTGGTGTTGAAAGGGTTAAGACAGGTTCTACTGTAATCATATTCAGCCAGAATTCAAATACAATATCATCTCATGTATTGGGATTTCCGTCTGGATTTGATCTGTCCACTGTATCTACTCGGTGGACGGACAGAACTTTACTTAATTTAAGTTTATTTGTACTTTAACACATTGTTCCATTTTATATACATGTATACCGTGCTTGGTGTACACTTAGTTTTATAGAAATAAACAACAGATTAGATTATACTGCCCATGAACATTACAAGTTTTTCCTCGAAATCGTAACGTTTACAAAATATCACAATCTCCGTTTATATTATCACCAGGATTCCCTCTGTCTGAATTATTGTCCGCGCCATTTCTGTCGCCAATTGAAAAACACTGGAGCCAATTTGGAAACCTTGCTAAGAGCCATATAGTTCATAGAAAAATGACGCAAAAAAAAAGTTGCGCCAAATATTTTTCGCCCGTTCACAAAATATAGCGCCAGTGGGAACCCTGCTCATATAGTACATATACTTTTGATTTGTATGGTGTACTGGAGATGGTGATACATGTACTTGGTAAAAGTTAATATTTCGGTTAATTGACAAAACAGTGCAGGGAAACTGTGATCCAAAGTTACTATGATTTTTATAGCAAACGATATATTCAATTTTCGAGTTTTTGGACCATATTGGTAATACAAAATGGTGTTAAGATCATCTCTCATCAGAATTGCTCAACAGTGTAGTGATGACAATTTGTTTTTGTGCAAAAAGTCAAAAACATGGTATTTAAATTTTTTATTACGTGTAATTTCAAAAGGTAAGAAATGTCGCACCAAGAGTTTAATTCAAAAGGTGTAGTGTTTGAATAACAAGAATGCACTAGGTAAAGCTGATTAACATGACATATTTGATGTTAATACAGTATGCCATGTTACGTCTGCAACGATTCACGCCGAAATTGTAATGTATCACTATGGTTACCATACCATCCGATTCACTTGTACAATCTGACCCACTTGCCATCAATTTCGAATCGATTCAAAACGCACCAAAAATCTGTATTCCAAATACATGTATA
>CM026403.1:16172174-16272967 GCA_014843695.1 Archivesica marissinica | reverse complement strand
TAGATATCCAAAGTAACATCTCGTCATTTTCCAATATATAATTTAGTGCATACATGAACATCACACCACTGGTCTAAAATTAGAACAGTGGAAAATTACCAGATGAGCTCAACAGGAAGTAGTTAACGTGTTCTATAAATATTTACAATATATCAACAAACCAAAAGTCACAAAATTCATCTGAAACACTACGTTTGCAGACAACTGTGAATTCAAGCTCTAGATTTTCCTTTGTGAACACCGATTTCTATCGACAGAGAATTTGTCAATTCAGGAGAATCATTGTTTCTTAGTGGCACTATGAACAATACCATATTAGTATGAATTCTCAATGGCACTATGAACAATACCATATTAGTATGAAATCTCAGTGGCACTATGAACAATACCATATTAGTATGAATTCTCAGTGGCACTATGAACAATACCATATTAGTATGAATTCTCAATGGCACTATGAACAATACCATATTAGTATGAATTCTCAGTGGCACTATGAACAATACCATATTAGTATGAATTCTCAATGGCACTATGAACAATACCATATTAGTATGAATTCTCAATGGCACTATGAACAATACCATATTAGTATGAATTCTCAGTGGCACTATGAACAATACCATATTAGTATGAGGTGTATATTGAAGCTGTGATGTACTGCGGCCAACAACTCCAACAAAATGATTCACCGTTTGACATAATTATGTTGAAATTGTAAACAATTCTCAGAAGTAAGTCTGCTAACACCATAATTATACACATTTCCCAGTTGTTTTCATTGTACATGCGTAGGTGCATTCAGCTATTTTTTGACCAAGGTAATTGGTGAGACATACCACACCTTAAATTTACTGCATGGCAAATGTATGCTACTGGTACTGCACTCTTAGCCAACTCGCTGCAGATATTTTTGTTGACATCTAGTTCCAGTGTCGAATAGTTATCCAACATGCTTACAAACAAAATTATAATGTAACACAATAGTCACCGGTTTGTTGATTGTGGTTAGCATTACGCCTACAGATACGATGACGTGCTGAAGGCCCCATGGTTTAACGCACGATTTTAATATATACTTAAAACTATTCACTTATGTTACTCATTCCCACTTTTTGTTCCAATATATACTGTCGTTAAAATGGTCTTCTAAACATTTGTCCGGATAGAATGGCTTCCGTTTTTGGGATAAAAATTCTCTAATTTTTTTGGTTCTCCTTTCTGGATGATCTCTTCCATAGATTACCTCCTCTTGCTGAAACACAAATGTAAGCATGATGTCATGGCTATATACAGAAATATACCACATTTTTCTAATCTCAGAGGTACATGTTTCTTGCTGAAACACAAATGTAAGCATGATGTCATGGCTATATATAGAAATATACCACATTTTTCTAATCTCAGAGGTACATGTTTCTTGCTGAAACACATAAATGCATGCATGTCACGGCTATATATAGAAATATGCAGAGGTATATGTTTATTAGCAGTATGCCCTATAGCCGACTTAATAATTACACTATTTATATTCATATTCTTTGACCTACTTAAAATAGAAGATGAAAAGCTCAGAAATTCTACATGTATAAATGCAATGTGATATTGAGGACGATACCATTACACTAAGATATAGTGAAACACGCTTTTATTTTGACTAAGTGATTGTATCTCATACCTGGTCGATACCAACTACCTGGATCGCTTATATCGTGTTTATTTTATTGGTTTTCTGTTTATATACATATTTCACATATCACGTTGGACCAGTAGTTATAAATGTATGTTATGTAATAATAAATACTAATATGTACACCATATTACTCCAGAATACACAAACAAGTATGGATGCTTAACTATAAGCTTGCAAAACAATGTACATGTACATTGTACATGTAGATGTACCATTGTGCAAGATACATATACATGTATAGGAATCATTTCAATCTTTAAGATAATTCTTGATAAAGTATATGTATACTAATATTTAATGACAAACTCCATTTGTATATAATAGGAACTGAGCTATCATCAAAATGTATAAACTTGTGAAATAGAGTTTCTAATCTTAATTTGACCTAGTTTGTTAACATACCAAACTTGAGCAAATTCCAATAGAAAATAGAATTCAAATTCCAACGGAAATTGACTTGCAAATTTATCCTGAAATGACGTCCAAAAGCCTTAGTGGCCAAGTGGTCTAGCACTCGCCTTTTACCTTCAGGGCTGCAGGTTCGCTCTCCATCAGGGACAAGTGATAAATGGTGATACGTAAGAAAGCCGTTAGTCGCTTATGGAGGTTGCATACTGGTTCTTACCCACGAAATGCGGGTGGACTACTCTCTGCCACAACAGATTGACTCCAAATAATAATCAGAAAATGATTTGTGGGTAGTAATAGAAATGAAATTAACAAAAGACAGATGGCTGGATAGAGGACAAAACCCAATCACATTTATAAGTGACCTGGTGAGTACAAACGGAGAAAGTTACCGAAGTAAGGAAAGGGTTGTTGAGATATTTCAGATTTTGTTCCTCTCTCATGATGTCGTTAACCGCTCTTATCTTGTATGATACCTTGATAGGCTTAGTCTTCTGCTGTTTCCTGTAATCAATAACAATAAATATGCCAACAATTCATAGTCTTCAAGGACGGATACAAGTAACCACTCCCATATATCCCTGAAAGCGGAAATATGTTTGACAAAATAAATGCATTTGTTAAATCACAGGAACTTGTTGGTGGCTTATGGATAAAATTTCAGGTTCCTGTGGTTAAATCTAATGGTTGGTGGCCATACTGGATTTCATACTAGTCGTCTCAAAAACATCCGTCATATTTTTTGGTTAAATCTTAGAAAAGAAAGAGTTAAATTTTCATGCTTATCATTGGAATAAGGATATTTGTTTGTTTCATTGAATTATAGAATGAACATAGCCACGGGTGATAATAATAGCTTTCTATGTTCACGAGTGAAATATTGTTCGATCATTCACTTAAACATAATTTTTGGCTGAAATGTATTTTTATGATAGAAAACGATGCAACTGTGCGCTAAATGATGCTAGAACGTCTTGCTTAGATTACCATAAATTACGTCACACATGACGTCACAGGCAGCTCGAGTCTGAAAATGTTCGTGTTGACAACATTTCAACATGCAGCGACTAGGTACATGGTCGACACGTGCAAAGCACGACAATTGCGTAAATCCGATGGAAATAGTAAGCACAAAATGAACAGCACATTTGGATTTATTCTGATATCACTGCTCATAATCCCCGCTCATTAGTATTCACCGATATTAAGGTCACTGGGGATACACCTGGTTAGAACCACCGAATTGAAATTACATGTATCAACAAGACAACCGCTTTGACATTCAAACATACAGCGGCGAGTGTCAAGCCTATTTCTACAGCTCTAGTGTGTGTTTTACATTTATTTGTCGTTGTTACCGGTTGCACATATGAGCGACGCCTCCTGAAGAGATTTGTCATTTTAAATTTTTGGAGGATAGTGCAATGATACAGACAGAGACCCTTCCAGAGTCTCCTTTGGTTTATTTACGTGCAGTGTACAGCACCGACACGAGACCTTGGTTTAAAGTCCCATCTGAAAGACTTAATTTTATTAGGGTCTCTACATCTATCTCCCAACACTCAGAGGCGAGTATGACAGGGAGGTGCTTGTCTGACAGGGGATCGAACCTGCTATCCCTGTCTACAGCTCTGAAGTATTTGGTGGATATATATTGAAGCACAGTGACAAGTATTCTTCGAAATTCAATAGTAGTGTCTGACCTAATATATTTTTTTCGCGAAAACATATGACATAATGAAATTTATACTTCACATAAGGTGACAACATTCAACAGATTTAAGAAATATGATGAGACACATACCCTGAATATTTGAGACCAGGTATTATTTTCACCTTGGGATAAGAAACCCTTAAAAATAACGTTAGCCTCATTTTACTTCTAAACCGAAGGTCATGAATGTAGAGGACCGTATTTACGAATCTGGATTATCGAAACCGCTAATATGAATATCCAGCGACAGAATGTTTATTGACCAACTAGACCACAACTAATAATTTTGTGGTCTAGATTCTATTGTGAAAATGAGATATTATTAAAATACGAAACTATTGTGTAGAACAAGATGGCTGCCATTTGCAGGGGATCATTTGCCGGGGCGAAAAATGCATTTAAATTAAAGACCGTGTCTTGTTTGTCTGCTTGTATGAATCACACAGTTGGAACTATACAATGTAAATGTTCTGGATTTGGAAGCAATATATTTCGACAATATGACACCGGCACCAATATACATTTCGACCATACGTCCATGACATAGCACGATAGGACACCTCGACCCCAAACATTAAACACTGTTAAAACCTTAATTGTTATCTTAAATAATATCAGTGTGTAAAACTAATAATAAAACTAGTAACCTACTCGCATTGGAAAACTAGTGATCAATAAAAACCATAGATGTCTAACTCATGGAATTTGTTTTTACCCCCATACAGGATATGTATGTTCCATTAATGTCAAACCCCTTGCGTGGACCTAGACATGTTTTCCTGGGCAGGCTTAGCCGACCTAAGTGGTTAACCAGTATTAAGCAATGTGTGTGAGGTGCCTTGCTCAATGACACTACATACGTGGCCCGACCGAGTATCGAACCCGGGACCGTTAGATTCCAAATCCGACGCTCTACCACTGGACGAATAGTTTGTGGTCCAGTGGTAGACTAAGAGCAACTGTCCCGGGTTCGATACTCGGTCAGGCCATGTACGTAGCACTTGTCATTGAGCAAGGCACCTCACACACATTGCTTAGTACTGGTTAACCACTTAGGTTGGCTAAGCCTGCTCAGGAAAGCATGTCTAGGTCCCCACAAGTGGTTTGACATTAATGGAACATACATACATACAATATAGTACATACCAGACTGTATATATAACACTTGTGACCCTCAAGATATGAGAAACTTCATTGAACTAGATTTTGACCCAAATGAAACACTTAATTTAAACTTTATTTATTTTACAATGATTGCGAAGCAAGTTTTAACAACTTATATTAATCACTCTCGTTGGCGCGGATGAAAACGTATATGTGGTCATTCGTGTGGGAGGAAACCGGAGTGCCCGGAAAAAAACCTACCTGTCCGATCTGGCGACCACCGTACCACATAAACACCTGTCCGATCTGGCGACCACCGTACCATCTCACAGAAACACTTTGTATATATAAATACCTGTCCGATCTGGCGACCACCGTACCATCTCACAGAAACACTTTGTATATATAAATACCTGTCCGATCTGGCGACCACCGTACCATCTCACAGAAACACTTTGTATATATAAACACCTGTCCGATTGGCGACCACCGTACCACAGAAACACTTTGTATATATAAATACCTGTCCGATCTGGCGACCACCGTACCACATAAACACTTTGTATATATAAATACCTGTCCGATCTGGCGACCACCGTACCACAGAAACACTTTGTATATATAAACACCTGTCCGATCTGGCGACCACCGTACCACAGAAACACTTTGTATATATAAATACCTGTCCGATCTGGCGACCACCGTACCACAGAAACACTTTGTATATATATAAACACTGTTACTACGCTTCTATATTTAGTAAATTAAATATTCCACAAAATCTGCTGATTAGAAATAGAAAAGAGAGTGTACATGATTATTTAATGAAATTCTAGAATTAAAATTAATTCAACCAGTCAACCATAATTAACCCATTGCACACTAGCGGCTGATAAAATAACTATTAAGCCATATCAGACGGCACATACTCTCTTTTCTATTTCTAATCAATGTAGCATCTGTGGTCCAATGGTAGAGCGTCGGATTTGGAATCGAACAGTCCCGGGTTCGATACCCGGTCAGGCCACGTATGCAGTGTCATTGAGCAAGGCACCTCACACACATTGCTTAGAACTGGTTAACCACTTAGGTCGGCTAAGCCTGCCCAGGAAAACATGTCTAGGTCCCCGCAAGGGGTTTGACTTTAATGGAACATACATAGAATGTTTGCTATTCGGATAGTGGAGCTAAAACACTTTTAGCCATTTAGCAAACAACATAGATCCTGATCAGATGCGGCATTACGATATGGATCTATGTTGTTGCAAATGTGATTTTATTTACTCAGCACTCAAAGGGTTAAGAAACAGTTTGTGGCAACATTTTACACAGTTATGATTTGAGACAATAAGTAATGTTTATTATGCCCCAAGCATTTTTTCAAGATGGCATTAAGAGTTATGTGGTCATTTGTGTGGGAGAAACCGGAGTACCCGGAGAAAAACCACCTGTCCGCTCCTGCAACCACCATGCCATCTCACATTCTTCCCTGTCGGAGGATCGAACCTGGGTTGCATTGGTGAGAAGCGAGCGTGCTAACCACTGCGCTAATCGGACAGCCCAATCTAGCTTCGAGGATTCTAGTAAAATCTTATGCAAAGAAAATTATAAATAACTATTTGTACATGTAAGTGGGAGGGCTAGTGTAAGATGTTATTTACATTTAATTAATGTTCATACCTATGCATGTATATCCATCCTACAATGTACCATCATTTCATAGAATTACCTACATGTACCAATGACCTTTATATACTGTATATCAAATTACAGATTTTCTTTTATGCATATTGTAGGTAAAAGACACAATACAACACATCAGTATGCACTCAAGTCTTCAAACTCGAGACGTAAATATGCATATTTGCAAGAAATGTATGAAAGAAGAATTGAAGTGGGGCCAGAAAAAGAAAGACACCCTTCTGCATATGGATGCTGGTTAGCTTCATTGAAACTAGCTGATTAATATAACACTCACATACATTGTATTAAAGCCGAATTGAGGAACATTTTGGATTCTGTAACTATATACATGTATAAAATGCCATTGTGGACTTTCTCCGTAATGATAGTGCTGCTCTTCCTCTTACCAATAAAAATAATAAAGCATAAGAGGATTTAAAATAGGTTTTTTTCTGGAGCGGATTGGCAGGGCACAGCTCCCTGCCCTTTTTAGCCCAGCCCATGTGCCCATTAGTCCTGCCATTTTACCTTTCTGTATTTTTAATTTTTTTTGTATAAGCCTTGGCAGACAAATATAACCCCCAATATGTACTGCCTCTTTGATCAATCACATTAAGTTAGGACGCACGCACGCATTAAGTTAGGACGCACGCACGCATTAAGTTAGGACGCACGCACGCATTAAGTTAGGACGCACGCACGCATTAAGTTAGGACGCACGCACACATTAAGTTAGGACGCACGCACGCATTAAGTTAGGACGCACGCACGCATTAAGTTAGGACGCACGCACACATTAAGTTAGGACGCACGCACGCATTAAGTTAGGACGCACGCACGCATTAAGTTAGGATGCACGCACGCATTACGTTAGGACGCATGCACGCATTAAGTTAGGACGCACACATTAAGTTAGGATGCATGCATTAAGTTAGGACGCACACACGCATTAAGTTAGGACGCACGCACGCATTAAGTTAGGACGCACGCACGCATTAAGTTAGGACGCACGCACGCATTAAGTTAGGATGCATGCACGCATTAAGTTAGGACGCACGCACGCATTAAGTTAGCAACATTTTCTAGCTGCTAACCACAAGATACCCCATCCCACACCTCATCACAGCTCAAAATGCACCCTGCCTCTTCTGACCCACCCTACCCCTTTTCTGACCCACCCTGCCCATTTTCTGACTCACCCTGCCCATTTTCCGACCCACCCTACCTCTTTTTTGGCCCACCCTGCCTGAATTTCATCTAAAGCTACAATGTTTATTCTGTGTATCTAATTGGTACCTCTATAAGATAACATATGTATTGTAAACCAGGGTTCCCGCTGTCTGTCGCCAATGGCTGCAATTGCGACAAATACATGTGCTAAATTTTGGTGCAATTCTTTTTCAATTGGCGACAGAAGTGGCACAGATAAAAATTCTGACAGAGGGAACCCTGGTAAACGAGGCATGATTGATGTGTTTACTATTGCAGGAATCATGATGCAGAGATCTATGCATTTGGTCAGAGATTCGGTGAGACATTTGATGATAAGCTTCTAAGACGAGCATTTATACAAAGGTAATAACTTTTTGAGGTGTACATTTTCAGAATATTTAGCAATCTATTCAGAAGTCCTATTTCGTCCCGTGTATGCGCACGCCCCTATCATCACTGATGGTCACAGGTTCGAGCCCCGCTCAGGCCTTTTGTTCTAATAAAATTAGGGATGGCAACGAACATTCGACTATTCGAATATTCGCTCGAACGTCCGAATATCCGAATACTATTCCAGTATTCGAATAGTCAGGAAACACCTATAATATTTGCAAAAATGATATAAACTGTCAGAAATCCGATACGTTGCTTTCTTTTACAATTTGAAGCCATCATAAAACCTTCCAATACAAAAGAAATTGCCCCAGGATGTTTGAATAAACAATGGTGTGGTTGCATCCATGGCAAGTGTTAATTGACACTCTGCCATGTAATTGGATAATTACAGTACGTGCTAAGGTGTTTAATTATGATGTCAAAACTGTTTAGAACGAGAAAATTCCTTTGAAATATTACAGACAAGCTGCAACATCGACCCTGTGTTTCTTAAATTTATAATTAACTGCTCAATATTACCCAAAAGTACTATATAAAATACGATCTTTATGATGTTGTCCTCAAAAAACTGCCGCCCACTCAGTCATACGTTTGGAAAGACTACAATCGCGCAGGGAATAAGAAAACTGCTAGGTGCAAATTGGATTTAACAGATTCGGGTACAAGATTAATTCTGAATAATCGTTTGAAAAACAAACACACTTCAACGGAAAGCAGTTCAAGTGACATCGGCTTCATTTGTGAAAACGCCCATAAATGTACAGTGGCCGATAACAATAACTGAATGAATCGTCGTCATATTTGCATGGCCTTACAGGAAGATGACGTTTGGTAATTTAAAATTAGCTTAATTTGGCACTTATAAGAGTTTGAGTGATTTTGAGTTTTTAATAGAATTAGGCCGAATATTCGAATACCTTACTGACCGGATATTCGAATAGTGAAATCGCTATTCGTTGCCATCCCTAAATAAAATATATCTATCTATATAGATGGCATGTACACCACAAGTTATTTATAGATGTGGGGAATTTAAAATACAGTCAAACCTGTGTTAATGGTCACCTATTAAGCAGCCAACCTGTATTAAGCAGCCAGTTTCCAGATTCCCAATCTTGTTTTATTATACATTTGTCCTCCATTATACAGCCACCTTGTTGGACTGTAAACAAATGAAACTAGTTAACAAACATCGTGTATATTAGTGTACAGTTTATTCTAGAGTGGAAAAAGGGCAGGCTGGGTCAGAAAGGGGCTGGGTGGTTCATAAAAGAGACACAGTGCATTTTGAGCCGATGCAGGGGGTATTTGCTGGAGGAGGTATTTGTGGGGTTACCGTTAGCCCCTAGAAAATGTTGCTAGCTTACGATGATTCATTGACAGCTAATGATGCTTGATCAAAAAGGCAGTAGAGCAGTACATATTGGTGAAAAGGGCCACGTTAATATAGATCTGCCCGTCCGAGGCACTTGTCTATTGAGGGTTATATAAAAACAACATCATTTAAGAAAAAAGCAAACGGGCGAGCTATAGGGCAAACGGGTGGGGCTAAAAAGGAGCACAGCGGTATTCCCTGTCATCCGCTGTAGATAAAACCCTATTAAGTGGTCGTATATTGATAAAACGTTGTCCATCGGTTCTTTTAATGCTACTCTACGTGTCCGTTATGTAGAATTAAAGGCATAGAGAGCCTTTAGGAAGTTTGGTGCTACTGTGTGTACCCCTGTTCCATGCTACCATTCATGGATTATAGAATGGCATCCCAGGAAATAACGCCTGGAAAGGCACACTTAAATCATTTATGTGAATATATGTGTATGGTAAGTGTTATAAGTAAGGGAGATAATAAATTTTGTAAAAACATTTGTTTTTACAGTTCGTTTGTTGAAGAGGATATGGAGAAACAGAGAGACCTGGGCTTAGACGTGCAGAGTGATATAGAAGACAACTTTGAACTGGCTCAAAAAGGTTACTTATACTTCTACATGTATATAAAGTTATCATGCACTGAGAACTTTTTTTGGTGTCATTTATTTTTTTAAATGCATATCAAAGTAATTCTTCTTATGGAACTGATGGTACTGGATAACCGCTAGAGACTGCCCAGGGATGGTGTTGTTAGGTAAACTGTCCGTCGGCGATATAGCCCAAAATGATGCTGATGCTGGCGTAAAGCCCAAACAAACAAATATTATTAAGTAGGCCCTAATTGATAATGAAAAAATAAATTAGCTGTTTAAATGCCTCCATTTAAATTTATGTTGGTTGCTTAATAAAACAAAGATAACAATTTGGGGCTATATTGGTGGACTTTGTTGAGAATATTGATAATGTTTGACATTGTTACAGGTGAGTTGCTGGCTAGCAGATACATCAAGGCTTATCTACGATACACATACCCACAGTTATATGAGGAGGGAATATGGTTAGTACCATTCAATGTTTCATCTTCAGTTCTGACATAGGTTTATATGGGTTATCTACGATACACATACCCACAGTTATATGAGGAGGGAATATGGTTAGTACCATTCAATGTTTCACCTTCAGTTCTGACATAAGTTTATATGGGTTATCTACGATACACATACCCACAGTTATATGAGGAGGGAATATGGTTAGTACCATTCAATGTTTCTCATAAGTTTATATGGGTTATAACTGTCATATCGGTGATACAGTGCATGGAAGGAGGTTTAGTTCAGTTGTCATGACGTTATTACAGGCTAGAGTACAACCTATGTCAACAAGAAGTAATGCAGTCGCTACAGTCGCTACAGTTTAAATTGCTGTTCGAATCAAATTAACCCGTTTGAAAATAACTGTCACTTTGGTTCTCTATTACCAACTGTCACTTTGGTTATCTATTACCAACTGCCACTTTGATTATCTATTACCAACTGTCACTGTGGTTCTCTATTACCAACTGTCACTTTGGTTCTCTATTACCAACTGTCACTTTGGTTATCTATTACCAACTGTCACTTTGATTATCTATTACCAACTGTCACTTTGGTTCTCTATAACCAACTGTCACTTTGGTTATCTATTACCAACTGTCACTTTGGTTATCTATTACCAACTGTCACTTTGGTTCTCTATAACCAACTGTCATTTTGGTTATCTATTACCAACTGTCACTTTGGTTATCTATTACCAACTGTCACTTTGGTTCTCTATATTACCAACTGTCACTTTGGTTCTCTATTACCAACTGTCACTTTGGTTCTCTATTACCAACTGTCACTTTGGTTCTCTATAACCAACTGTCACCCTGGTTATCTATTACCAACTGTCACTTTGGTTCTCTATTACCAACTGTCACTTTGGTTCTCTATTACCAACTGTCACCTTGGTTATCTATTACCAACTGTCACCTTGGTTTTCTATTACCAACTGTCACTTTGGTTATCTATTACCAACTGTCACTTTGGTTCTCTATTACCAACTGTCACCTTGGTTATCTATTACCAACTGTCACTTTGGTTCTCTATTACCAACTGTCACTTTGGTTATCTATTACCAACTGTCACTTTGGTTCTCTATTACTAACTGTCACTTTGGTTCTCTATTACCAACTGTCACTTTGGTTATCTATTACCAACTGTCACTTTGGTTCTCTATTACTAACTGTCACTTTGGTTCTCTATTACCAACTGTCACTTTGGTTCTCTATTACCAACTGTACAATTATACTATATATTTCAGTGCAATCCATGATTACCTGATGTCGGAAGAGATGCTGTACAATGTTGCATCTGATCTTGGACTACGAGAACTCATACAGTCTGCTGTAAGTTGGATATAGTATCGGATAATCCGATATTCAGTCTCCATCTCCTGTCCTCAACACAACCTTCCCATACCCAGTCTCCATCTCCTGTCCTTAACACAACCTACCCAGTCTCCATCTCCTGCCCTCAACACAACCTTCCCATACCCAGTCTCCATCTCCTGTCCTCAACACAACCTTCCCATACCCAGTCTCCATCTCCTGCCCTCAACACAACCTACCCATACCCAGTCTCCATCTCCTGTCCTCAACACAACCTTCCCATACCCAGTCTCCATCTCCTGCCCTCAACACAACCTACCCATACCCAGTCTCCATCTCCTGCCCTCAACACAACCTACCCATACCCAGTCTCCATCTCCTGTCCTTAACACAACCTTCCCATACCCAGTCTCTATATCCTGTCCTCGACACAACCTTCCCATACCCAGTCTCCATCTCCTGTCCTCAACACAACCTTCCCATACCCAGTCTCCATCTCCTGTCCTCAACACAACCTTCCCATACCCAGTCTCCATCTCCTGTCCTCAACATAACCTACCCATACCCAGTCTCCATCTCCTGTCCTCAACACAACCTTCCCATACCCAGTCTCCATCTCCTGTCCTCAACACAACCTACCCATACCCAGTCTCCATCTCCTGTCCTCAACACAACCTTCCCATACCCAGTCTCCATCTCCTGTCCTCGACACAACCTTTATCAACACCTAATACATTAGTAGTCAAGTCAACCAAACAGAAACACTCATAACAAAGGTCAGAATAACATATACAGCCCTTCATCTCCATGGAGATACTGACAACTTAACCAATGACGATTATATGTAACTAGCTGCAGAATGTATGTAGATACAGTAGCAGAATAGCTGAAGCTTACATAGAGCTAACAGTTGTATATTTGTTCAATGTACACTTTCTGTTATTGTAGGAGTACCCGCCTGAGGAGCACAATTACGTCACAACTTTCATGGCTGTCATCGGGGTGTTGCTAGAATCTCAGGTACGCGTGTACTGTATACAGTAACCATTGTTAGGTTTGGCTCGGCTTGCTAATGTACCACTTTATTATTGGCATTGTCGTCTGTCTGGCCATCTTTGGTTTGTCCGGGCTTCATCTGTAAAGCTCCATGCCGGATTTTGATGAAACTCTACAGAAGTTATCACTCTAGACAGTACATTTAGAAGACAGTGAAACCTGTGTTGGCCTGGGAAGTTATCACTGTAGACAGGTCATTTAGAAGACAGTGAAACCTGTGTTGGCCTGGGAAGTTATCACTGTAGACAGTACATTTAGAAGACAGTGAAACCTGTGTTGGCCTGGGAAGTTATCACTGTAGACAGTACATTTAGAAGACAGTGAAACCTGTGTTGGCCTGGGAATACAGACTGCAGAATGTGTCCTGGGAATACAGACTGCAGAATGTATCCTGGGAATGCAGACTGCAGAATGTATCCCGGCAATACAGACTGCACAATGTATCCTGGGAATACAGACTGCACAATGTATCCCGGGAATACAGACTGCACAATGTATCCCGGGAATACAGAAAAGCACAATGTCACCCGGGAATACAGACTGCACAATGTATCCCGGGAATACAGACTGCAGAATGTGTCCCAGGAATACAGAAAAGCACAATGTATCACGGGAATACAGACTGCACAATGTATCCCGGGAATACAGACTGCACAATGTATCCCAGGAATACAGACTGCACAATGTATCCTGGAACTGCACAATGTATCCCGGGAATACAGACTGCACAATGTATCCCGGAACTGCACAATGTACCCCGGGAATACAGACTGCACAATGTATCCTGGAACTGCACAATGTATCCCGGGAATACAGACTGCACAATGTATCCCAGGAATACAGACTGCACAATGTATCCCAGGAATACAGACTGCACAATGTATCCAGGAACTGCACAATGTATCCCGGGAATACAGACTGCACAATGTATCCCGGGAATACAGACTGCACAATGTATCCCAGGAATACAGACTGCACAATGTATCCCAGGAATACAGACTGCACAATGTATCCCGGGAATACAGACTGCACAATGTATCCCGGGAATACAGACTGCACAATGTATCCTGGGAATACAGACTGCACAATGTATCCCGGGAATACAGACTGCACAATGTATCCTGGGAATACAGACTGCACAATGTATCCCAGGAATACAGACTGCACAATGTATCCCAGGAATACAGACTGCACAATGTATCCCGGGAATACAGACTGCACAATGTATCCCGGGAATACAGACTGCACAATGTATCCTGGGAATACAGACTGCACAATGTATCCCGGGAATACAGACTGCACAATGTATCCCGGGAATACAGACTGCACAATGTATCCCAGGAATACAGACTGCACAATGTATCCCGGGAATACAGACTGCACAATGTATCCCGGGAATACAGACTGCACAATGTATCCCGGGAATACAGACTGCACAATGTATCCCAGGAATACAGACTGCACAATGTATCCCAGGAATACAGACTGCACAATGTATCCCGGGAATACAGACTGCACAATGTATCCCGGAACTGCACAATGTATCCCGGGAATACAGACTGCACAATGTATCCCGGAACTGCACAATGTACCCCGGGAATACAGACTGCACAATGTATCCCAGAAATACAGACTGCACAATGTATCCCGGAAATACAGACTGCACAATATTCCCTAATTACCCCTTAAATATTGTTTCCCTTGAATACACTGAGGATTTCTATGTTTGTAACACCTGAATCACTGAGGATTTCTCTATGTTTCTATATATAGGATGAACACGCAGCAGAAATGTTTGTGCTAGATTTTATCGTACCTCGGTTGGTTGGGAAAGACGTCAATGAGATATGGAATGTAAACAACCCGATGGGTCTGCTGGCAGCGATGTTAAAGGTAACACTAGTGTTTGTAAATTGCTATTAACCCTTTACTGCACGATAGAAGAGAACAATGACCCTACAGGTATCCTACTACATACTCAATAATGGCGTGGAATAACGGCTATATATGGTAGGCAAGTGTTGTATAGGGTTTATCTGGAGTTTAGGGTTAAGTAAATGTGAATATGGCTAATATCTTAACCATTGACCTGTCGAATAAATTAAATGGAATGTGCAAACAACATAGATCCAGATCACCCGTCTGATCAGGATCTATGTTGTTTGCTATTCAGACATTTAGCTCACCTATACGAATAGCAAGCAGCATAGAGCCTGATCAGACGGAACATTCTGGCATTCTGTGCCGTCTGATATGGCTCTATGCTGTTTGCAAAAGCGAATTTAGTTGTGATTGGGGGGTAAGAGTTAAGTATAGTAGGATCTTGTCGTACAAAACTATTTTTGGTTCAAGCAAAATCTTACCAATGGTTATGATTGTGGACTAACGATCACATGTCCCTAACTAGGATGCTGTGACTTTGAGTCCTGCTTTCGTATGCGGAAGATATCCTGGTGACTTGTGGAAAGTTGGTGGTTCTACCAATGTGACGGTTTGCGTGTGTGAAGCAATGCTTGGCATCGATTAAAGTCAGTTTGTTGTTCTATTTCATTCAATTAAAGTTGGATAGTCGTTCTATTACCGTCGATTAAAGGTGGATAGTCATTCTATTACCGTTGATGAAAGGTGGATAGTCGTTCTATTACCATTGATTAAAGGTGGATAGTCGTTCTATTACCGTTGATTAAAGGTGGATAATTGTTCTATTACAGTCGATTAAAGATAGATAGTCATTCTATTACCGTTGATTAAAGGTGGATAGTCATTCTATTACCATTGATTAAAGGTGGATAGTCGTTCTATTACCATTGGTTAAAGGTGGATAGTCATTCTATTACCATTGATTAAAGGTGGATAGTCATTCTATTACCGTCGATTAAAGGTGGATAGTCGTTCTATTACCGTCGATTAAAGGTGGATAGTCATTCTATTACCATTGATTAAAGGTGGATAGTCGTTCTATTACCGTCGATTAAAGGTGGATAGTCATTCTATTACCATTGATTAAAGGTGGATAGTCGTTCTATTACCGTCGATTAAAGGTGGATAGTCATTCTATTACCATTGATTAAAGGTGGATAGTCGTTCTATTACCGTTGATTAAAGGTGGATAGTCATTCTATTACCATTGATTAAAGGTGGATAGTCGTTCTATTACCGTTGATTAAAGGTGGATAGTCGTTCTATTACCATTGATTAAAGGTGGATAGTCGTTCTATTACCATTGATTAAAGGTGGATAGTCGTTCTATTACCGTTGATTAAAGGTAGATAGTCGTTCTATTACCATTGATTAAAGGTGGATAGTCGTTCTATTACCGTTGATTAAAGGTGGATAGTCGTTCTATTACCATTGATTAAAGGTGGATAGTCGTTCTATTACCATTGATTAAAGGTGGATAGTCATTCTATTACCATTGATTAAAGGTGGATAGTCGTTCTATTACCATTGATTAAAGGTGGATAGTTGTTCTATTACCATTGATTAAAGGTGGATAGTCGTTCTATTACCATTGATTAAAGGTGGATAGTCATTCTATTACCATTGATTAAAGGTGGATAGTCGTTCTATTACCATTGATTAAAGGTGGATAGTTGTTCTATTACCGTCGATTAAAGGTGGATAGTCATTCTATTACCATTGATTAAAGGTGGATAGTCGTTCTATTACCATTGATTAAAGGTGGATAGTCGTTCTATTACCATTGATTAAAGGTGGATAGTCGTTCTATTACCGTTGATTAAAGGTGGATAGTTGTTCTATTACCGTTGATTAAAGGTGGATAGTCGTTCTATTACCATTATTAAAGGTGGATAGTTGTTCTATTACGTTGATTAAAGGTGGATAGTCATTCTATTACCATTATTAAAGGTGATAGTTGTTCTATTACAGTTGATTAAAGGTGGATAGTCGTTCTATTACCATTGATTAAAGGTGGATAGTTGTTCTATTACAGTTGATTAAAGGTGGATAGTCGTTCTATTACCATTAATTAAAGGTGGATAGTCATTCTATTACCGTTGATTAAAGGTGGATAGTTGTTCTATTACAGTCGATTAAAGGTGGATAGTCGTTCTATTACCATTGATTAAAGGTGGATAGTTGTTCTATTACAGTTGATTAAAGGTGGATAGTTGTTCTATTACAGTTGATTAAAGGTGGATAGTCGTTCTATTACAGTTGATTAAAGGTAGATAGTCGTTCTATTACCATTGATTAAAGGTGGATAGTCGTTCTATTACCATTGATTAAAGGTGGATAGTCATTCTATTACAGTTGATTAAAGGTGGATAGTCGTTCTATTACAGTTGATTAAAGGTGGATAGTCATTCTATTACAGTTGATTAAAGGTGGATAGTCATTCTATTACAGTTGATTAAAGGTGGATAGTTGTTCTATTACAGTCGATTAAAGGTGGATAGTTGTTCTATTATAGTCGATTAAAGGTGGATAGTCGTTCTATTACCGTTGATTAAAGGTAGATAGTCGTTCTATTACCATTGATTAAAGGTAGATAGTCGTTCTATTACCGTTGATTAAAGGTAGATAGTCGTTCTATTACCATTGATTAAAGGTGGATAGTCGTTCTATTACCGTTGATTAAAGGTGGATAGTCGTTCTATTACCATTGATTAAAGGTGGATAGTCATTCTATTACCATTGATTAAAGGTGGATAGTCGTTCTATTACCATTGATTAAAGGTGGATAGTCATTCTATTACCATTGATTAAAGGTGGATAGTCATTCTATTACCATTGATTAAAGGTAGATAGTCGTTCTATTACCATTGATTAAAGGTGAATCGTTCTATTACCATTGATTAAAGGTGATAGTCATTCTATTACCATTGATTAAAGGTGGATAGTGTTCTATTACATTGATTAAAGGTGGATAGTTGTTCTATTACCGTTGATTAAAGGTAGATAGTCGTTCTATTACCATTGATTAAAGGTAGATAGTCGTTCTATTACCGTTGATTAAAGGTAGATAGTCGTTCTATTACCATTGATTAAAGGTGGATAGTCGTTCTATTACCGTTGATTAAAGGTGGATAGTCGTTCTATTACCATTGATTAAAGGTGGATAGTCATTCTATTACCATTGATTAAAGGTGGATAGTCGTTCTATTACCGTGATTAAAGGTGGATAGTCATTCTATTACCGTTGATTAAAGGTGGATAGTCGTTCTATTACCGTCGATTAAAGGTGGATAGTCATTCTATTACAGTTGATTAAAGGTGGATAGTCATTCTATTACCATTGATTAAAGGTGGATAGTCGTTCTATTACCGTTGATTAAAGGTGGATAGTCATTCTATTACCGTTGATTAAAGGTGGATAGTCGTTCTATTACCGTTGATTAAAGGTGGATAGTCATTCTATTACAGTTGATTAAAGGTGGATAGTCATTCTATTACCATTGATTAAAGGTGGATAGTCGTTCTATTACCATTGATTAAAGGTGGATAGTTGTTCTATTGCCGTTGATTAAAGGTAGATAGTCGTTCTATTACCATTGATTAAAGGTGGATAGTCGTTCTATTACCGTTGATTAAAGGTGGATAGTCGTTCTATTACCATTGATTAAAGGTGGATAGTTGTTCTATTACAGTTGATTAAAGGTGGATAGTCGTTCTATTACCATTGATTAAAGGTGGATAGTTGTTCTATTACAGTTGATTAAAGGTGGATAGTCGTTCTATTACCATTGATTAAAGGTGGATAGTTGTTCTATTACCGTTGATTAAAGGTGGATAGTCGTTCTATTACCATTGATTAAAGGTGGATAGTCATTCTATTACCGTTGATTAAAGGTGGATAGTTGTTCTATTACAGTTGATTAAAGGTGGATAGTCGTTCTATTACCGTTGATTAAAGGTGGATAGTTGTTCTATTACAGTTGATTAAAGGTGGATAGTTGTTCTATTACAGTCGATTAAAGGTGGATAGTCGTTCTATTACAGTTGATTAAAGGTGGATAGTCGTTCTATTACCATTGATTAAAGGTGGATAGTCATTCTATTACCATTGATTAAAGGTGGATAGTTGTTCTATTACAGTCGATTAAAGGTGGATAGTTGTTCTATTACAGTTGATTAAAGGTGGATAGTCATTCTATTACCATTGATTAAAGGTGGATAGTCGTTCTATTACCATTGATTAAAGGTGGATAGTCGTTCTATTACCATTGATTAAAGGTGGATAGTCGTTCTATTACCATTGATTAAAGGTGGATAGTCGTTCTATTACCATTGATTAAAGGTGGATAGTCATTCTATTACCATTGATTAAAGGTGGATAGTCGTTCTATTACCATTGATTAAAGGTGGATAGTTGTTCTATTACCATTGATTAAAGGTGGATAGTCGTTCTATTACCATTGATTAAAGGTGAATAGTCATTCTATTACCGTTGATTAAAGGTCGATAGTCGTTCTATTACCATTGATTAAAGGTGGATAGTCGTTCTATTACTGTTGATTAAAGGTGGATAGTCGTTCTATTACCATTGATTAAAGGTGGATAGTCGTTCTATTACCATTGATTAAAGGTGGATAGTCATTCTATTACCATTGATTAAAGGTGGATAGTCGTTCTATTACCATTGATTAAAGGTGGATAGTTGTTCTATTACCATTGATTAAAGGTGGATAGTCGTTCTATTACCATTGATTAAAGGTGAATAGTCATTCTATTACCATTGATTAAAGGTGGATAGTCGTTCTATTACCATTGATTAAAGGTGGATAGTTGTTCTATTACAGTCGATTAAAGGTGGATAGTCATTCTATTACCATTGATTAAAGGTGGATAGTCGTTCTATTACCATTGATTAAAGGTGGATAGTCGTTCTATTACCATTGATTAAAGGTGGATAGTCGTTCTATTACAGTTGATTAAAGGTGGATAGTTGTTCTATTACAGTCGATTAAAGGTGGATAGTCGTTCTATTACCATTAATTAAAGGTGGATAGTTGTTCTATTACAGTTGATTAAAGGTGGATAGTCATTCTATTACCATTAATTAAAGGTGGATAGTTGTTCTATTACAGTTGATTAAAGGTGGATAGTCGTTCTATTACCATTAATTAAAGGTGGATAGTTGTTCTATTACAGTTGATTAAAGGTGGATAGTCGTTCTATTACCATTAATTAAAGGTGGATAGTCATTCTATTACCGTTGATTAAAGGTGGATAGTTGTTCTATTACAGTCGATTAAAGGTGGATAGTCGTTCTATTACCGTTGATTAAAGGTGGATAGTTGTTCTATTACAGTTGATTAAAGGTGGATAGTTGTTCTATTACAGTCGATTAAAGGTGGATAGTCGTTCTATTACAGTTGATTAAAGGTAGATAGTCGTTCTATTACCATTGATTAAAGGTGGATAGTCGTTCTATTACCATTGATTAAAGGTGGATAGTCATTCTATTACAGTTGATTAAAGGTGGATAGTTGTTCTATTACAGTTGATTAAAGGTGGATAGTCATTCTATTACAGTTGATTAAAGGTGGATAGTCATTCTATTACAGTTGATTAAAGGTGGATAGTTGTTCTATTACAGTCGATTAAAGGTGGATAGTTGTTCTATTATAGTCGATTAAAGGTGGATAGTCGTTCTATTACCGTTGATTAAAGGTAGATAGTCGTTCTATTACCATTGATTAAAGGTAGATAGTCGTTCTATTACCGTTGATTAAAGGTAGATAGTCGTTCTATTACCATTGATTAAAGGTGGATAGTCGTTCTATTACCGTTGATTAAAGGTGGATAGTCGTTCTATTACCATTGATTAAAGGTGGATAGTCATTCTATTACCATTGATTAAAGGTGGATAGTCGTTCTATTACCATTGGTTAAAGGTGGATAGTCATTCTATTACCATTGATTAAAGGTGGATAGTCATTCTATTACCATTGATTAAAGGTAGATAGTCGTTCTATTACCATTGATTAAAGGTAGAAAATCGTTCTATTACCATTGATTAAAGGTAGATAGTCATTCTATTACCATTGATTAAAGGTGGATAGTTGTTCTATTACAGTTGATTAAAGGTGGATAGTTGTTCTATTACCGTTGATTAAAGGTAGATAGTCGTTCTATTACCATTGATTAAAGGTAGATAGTCGTTCTATTACCGTTGATTAAAGGTAGATAGTCGTTCTATTACCATTGATTAAAGGTGGATAGTCGTTCTATTACCGTTGATTAAAGGTGGATAGTCGTTCTATTACCATTGATTAAAGGTTGGATAGTCATTCTATTACCATTGATTAAAGGTGGATAGTCGTTCTATTACCGTCGATTAAAGGTGGATAGTCATTCTATTACCGTTGATTAAAGGTGGATAGTCGTTCTATTACCGTCGATTAAAGGTGGATAGTCATTCTATTACAGTTGATTAAAGGTGGATAGTCATTCTATTACCATTGATTAAAGGTGGATAGTCGTTCTATTACCATTGATTAAAGGTGGATAGTTGTTCTATTGCCGTTGATTAAAGGTAGATAGTCGTTCTATTACCATTGATTAAAGGTAGATAGTTGTTCTATTGCCGTTGATTAAAGGTAGATAGTCGTTCTATTACCATTGATTAAAGGTAGATAGTCGTTCTATTACCATTGATTAAAGGTAGATAGTTGTTCTATTGCCGTTGATTAAAGGTAGATAGTCGTTCTATTACCATTGATTAAAGGTGGATAGTTGTTCTATTACTGTTGATTAAAGGTGGATAGTCGTTCTATTACCATTGATTAAAGGTGGATAGTTGTTCTATTACTGTTGATTAAAGGTGGATAGTCGTTCTATTACCATTGATTAAAGGTGGATAGTCGTTCTATTACAGTTGATTAAAGGTGGATAGTCATTCTATTACCATTGATTAAAGGTAGATAGTCATTCTATTACCATTGATTAAAGGTGGATAGTCATTCTATTACCATTGATTAAAGGTGGATAGTCGTTCTATTACCATTGATTAAAGGTGGATAGTCGTTCTATTACTGTTGATTAAAGGTGGATAGTCGTTCTATTACCATTGATTAAAGGTGGATAGTCGTTCTATTACCATTGATTAAAGGTGGATAGTCGTTCTATTACCATTGATTAAAGGTGGATAGTCGTTCTATTACCATTGATTAAAGGTGGATAGTCGTTCTATTACCATTGATTAAAGGTGGATAGTCATTCTATTACCATTGATTAAAGGTGGATAGTCGTTCTATTACCATTGATTAAAGGTGGATAGTCGTTCTATTACTGTTGATTAAAGGTGGATAGTCGTTCTATTACCATTGATTAAAGGTGGATAGTCGTTCTATTACCATTGATTAAAGGTGGATAGTCATTCTATTACCATTGATTAAAGGTGGATAGTCGTTCTATTACCATTGATTAAAGGTGGATAGTTGTTCTATTACCATTGATTAAAGGTGGATAGTCGTTCTATTACCATTGATTAAAGGTGAATAGTCATTCTATTACCATTGATTAAAGGTGGATAGTCGTTCTATTACCATTGATTAAAGGTGGATAGTTGTTCTATTACAGTCGATTAAAGGTGGATAGTCATTCTATTACCATTGATTAAAGGTGGATAGTCTTTCTATTACCATTGATTAAAGGTGGATAGTCGTTCTATTACCATTGATTAAAGGTGGATAGTCGTTCTATTACAGTCGATTAAAGGTGGATAGTCATTCTATTACCATTGATTAAAGGTGGATAGTCATTCTATTACCATTGATTAAAGGTGGATAGTCGTTCTATTACCATTGATTAAAGGTGGATAGTCGTTCTATTACCATTAATTAAAGGTGGATAGTTGTTCTATTACAGTTGATTAAAGGTGGATAGTCATTCTATTACCATTAATTAAAGGTGGATAGTTGTTCTATTACAGTTGATTAAAGGTGGATAGTCGTTCTATTACCATTAATTAAAGGTGGATAGTTGTTCTATTACAGTTGATTAAAGGTGGATAGTCGTTCTATTACCATTAATTAAAGGTGGATAGTCATTCTATTACCGATGATTAAAGGTGGATAGTTGTTCTATTACAGTCGATTAAAGGTGGATAGTCGTTCTATTACCGTTGATTAAAGGTGGATAGTTGTTCTATTACAGTTGATTAAAGGTGGATAGTTGTTCTATTACAGTCGATTAAAGGTAGATAGTCGTTCTATTACAGTTGATTAAAGGTAGATAGTCATTCTATTACCATTGATTAAAGGTGGATAGTCGTTCTATTACCATTGATTAAAGGTGGATAGTCATTCTATTACAGTTGATTAAAGGTGGATAGTTGTTCTATTACAGTTGATTAAAGGTGGATAGTCATTCTATTACAGTTGATTAAAGGTGGATAGTCATTCTATTACAGTTGATTAAAGGTGGATAGTTGTTCTATTACAGTCGATTAAAGGTGGATAGTTGTTCTATTATAGTCGATTAAAGGTGGATAGTCGTTCTATTACCGTTGATTAAAGGTAGATAGTCGTTCTATTACCATTGATTAAAGGTAGATAGTCGTTCTATTACCGTTGATTAAAGGTGGATAGTCGTTCTATTACCGTTGATTAAAGGTGGATAGTCGTTCTATTACCATTGATTAAAGGTGGATAGTCATTCTATTACCATTGATTAAAGGTGGATAGTCGTTCTATTACCATTGATTAAAGGTGGATAGTCATTCTATTACCATTGATTAAAGGTGGATAGTCATTCTATTACCATTGATTAAAGGTAGATAGTCGTTCTATTACCATTGATTAAAGGTAGAAAATCGTTCTATTACAGTCGATTAAAGGTGGATAGTCGTTCTATTACCATTGATTAAAGGTAGATAGTCATTCTATTACCATTGATTAAAGGTGGATAGTTGTTCTATTACAGTTGATTAAAGGTGGATAGTTGTTCTATTACCGTTGATTAAAGGTAGATAGTCGTTCTATTACCATTGATTAAAGGTAGATAGTCGTTCTATTACCGTTGATTAAAGGTAGATAGTCGTTCTATTACCATTGATTAAAGGTGGATAGTCGTTCTATTACCGTTGATTAAAGGTGGATAGTCGTTCTATTACCATTGATTAAAGGTGGATAGTCATTCTATTACCATTGATTAAAGGTGGATAGTCATTCTATTACCATTGATTAAAGGTGGATAGTCATTCTATTACCATTGATTAAAGGTGGATAGTCATTCTATTACCATTGATTAAAGGTGGATAGTCATTCTATTACCATTGATTAAAGGTAGATAGTCGTTCTATTACCATTGATTAAAGGTAGAAAGTCGTTCTATTACAGTCGATTAAAGGTGGATAGTCGTTCTATTACCATTGATTAAAGGTAGATAGTCATTCTATTACCATTGATTAAAGGTGGATAGTTGTTCTATTACAGTTGATTAAAGGTGGATAGTTGTTCTATTACAGTTGATTAAAGGTGGATAGTCATTCTATTACCATTGATTAAAGGTGGATAGTCGTTTTATTACCATTGATTAAAGGTGGATAGTCGTTCTATTACCATTGATTAAAGGTGGATAGTTGTTCTATTGCCGTTGATTAAAGGTGGATAGTCATTCTATTACCATTGATTAAAGGTGGATAGTTGTTCTATTGCCGTTGATTAAAGGTGGATAGTCATTCTATTACCATTGATTAAAGGTGGATAGTCGTTCTATTACCATTGATTAAAGGTGGATAGTCGTTCTATTACCATTGATTAAAGGTGGATAGTCGTTCTATTACCATTGATTAAAGGTGGATAGTTGTTCTATTACCGTTGATTAAAGGTAGATAGTCGTTCTATTACCATTGATTAAAGGTGGATAGTCATTCTATTACCATTGATTAAAGGTGGATAGTCGTTCTATTACTGTCGATTAAAGGTGGATAGTTGTTCTATTACAGTTGATTAAAGGTAGAAAGTCGTTCTATTACCGTTGATTAAAGGTGGATAGTTGTTCTATTACCGTCGATTAAAGGTGGATAGTCATTCTATTACAGTAATTGTTGGTGGGAATCTAACACAAGCAAAATTCAACTACTATTATACATTTGCATACAGATTTAATCAAAACACATTCAGTGAGGAGCCAAATTATAAACTTGATCGCTCGAGTATTAAAGATTAAAACCACTCACTGTATTAAATAGACATAGATGTATGTATGTACATATATATGTTATTTTATAGGAGTCAGGGAGGGGCGAACCAGAAGCAAGGTTGCTATGGGCGTCGGCCAAAAACACCATGATGCCATTGTATCATGTTGGTATTTACAGCGACAAACAGTTGCTAGGCAAATGTAAGTTATTCTATTATTAAACATCGGTACATAGTAGTGTTATACAACATCAGTCTAGTAGTTTTACATTTACAAGAAGTTGTTTAAAGATTAGGGATGCATGCCCGGTGTATAGCACCAATACATACATGCCCGGTGTATAGCACCGATACATACATGCCCGGTGTGTAGCACCGATACATGCATGCCCGGTGTGTAGCACCGATACATACATGCCCGGTGTATAGCACCGATACATACATGCCCGGTGTGTAGCACAGATACATACATGCACGGTGTATAGCACCGATACATACATGCCCGGTGTGTAGCACCCATACATACATGCCCGATGTATAGCACCGATACATACATGCCCAGTGTTTAGCACCGATACATACATGCCCGGTGTGTAGCACCGATACATACATGCCCAGTGTATAGCACCGATACATACATGCCCCGTGTATAGCACCGATACATACATGCCTGGTGTGTAGCACCGAAACATACATGCCCGGTGTATAGCACCGATACATACATGCCCGGTGTGTAGCACCGATACATACATGCTCAGTGTGTAGCACCGATACATACATGCCCGGTGTATAGCACCGATACATACATGCCCCGTGTATAGCACCGATACATACATGCCCGGTGTGTAGCACCGATACATACACGCCTGGTGTGTAGCACCGATACATACATGCCCGGTGTATAGCACCGATACATACATGCCCGGTGTATAGCACCGATACATACATGCCCGGTGTATAGCACCGATACATACATGCCCGGTGTGTAGCACCGATACATACATGCCCGTGTATAGCACCGATACATACATGCCCGGTGTATAGCACCGATACATACATGCCCCGTGTATAGCACCGATACATACATTCCCGGTGTGTAGCACCGATACATACATGCCCGGTGTATAGCACCGATACATACATGCCCGGTGTGTAGCACCGATACATACATGCCCAGTGTATAGCACCGATACATACATGCCTGGTGTGTAGCACCGATACATACATGCTCAGTGTGTAGCACCGATACATACATGCTCGGTGTGTAGCACCGATACATACATGCCCGGTGTGTAGCACCAATACATACATGCCCGGTGTGTAGCACCGATACATACATGCCCGGTGTGTAGCACCGATACATACATGCCCGATGTGTAGCACCGATACATACATGCCCAGTGTATAGCACCGATACATAAATGCCAGATGTATAGCACCAATACATAAATCAGTGCTCTCCGTAGAATATGAAGTAGCCGGTTTTAATTTATAAGTAACCGGCATTCACTCGCTACCGAGCCGGCGTAGTCGGCGAGGGGGGGTTTGGGGGGCCTCCCCCAGAAAATTTTCCAAAATTGGTCTCATTTCGTGCAACCTGGTGCATTTTTAAGGCAATATTTACACCAATTTTTTGATCATTTTTACACATTTTATTTTCACAGAAAAAAATAAATTGTTAAACACAGATTGAGACTATATAGCAAATGTTAGATCTTGGTGTCATGGAGTTTCAAGCATGTACATGTACTTTGTTTTACTATTGTTGACCCGTTCTTTCCACTTGTACAACTATATACCAGTTATGTATGCAACACACTCGACACTATCTTCTTCTAAAGGCAGTCTCTGACATTAATGTTTCCACCGAAACTGTTACAGTGTATGAGCAATTCGGGTAGCTATCCGAATTTAAAAAATCTACACCTAACACGAAAAATAGTTTCTATACCATTTCTGATTAAGACCAATAAATGTTTTTACTCAATGATGTACTATATCAAAATAAGATATTCAATAAATTATGGTGGATAAATAAAAAAAAACAACAAGTACACAGTGCATAGCCATAGGTGCCCTGAAGTATTCAGGCATATAAACCGGTGCCGACCGACACCGTTGCGATAGCGATATTGAGCAGCAAGGTCACGTGATGAAGCTAAAAAATTCAACAAGAGTGTTTTGAAAGTTGTTTTCACGACTTAAGAAAATAATAATATACACGGCAAGTGCAATTAACATTTTATACTGGTCATTATTATATGTGGATATACACCTAGCATAGGTTCCACAACTCTAATAAACACACAGACCCATACACACATGGTACATGTGCACTGCCCTACTACCTGTACATCACTGATCATTACATGTGTGACAAAAATCTGACATAACTCTTTGATTATTGGAAAGTTTACTTTTCTTTTTTGCATTCATTTTCAAAAAAAAAGTCGTCTAAATTTAGAAACTCACGGAAAATCCAGATTTTCCCAGCGATATGATTGGTAGATCATTTGCATTTGTACTAGATGCGCGTCTCTTATGCGCATTGTAACAAAAACATCCGATAAAATGGATGCGCCCACAGAATCACTTCCGTATCGATTTATTTGACGATTTCGTCCTAAATATTCGCTGTTTTGTTTCGAAATAATATATTTATTATACCGGAAAGTAACCGGCGCTCAGTCAGCGTGTAGTCGGCGAAATCGCCGGCCGCCGGGGCTTCCGGAGAACACTGATAAATGCCAGGTGTATAGCACCGATACATACATGCCCAGTGTATAGCACCGATACATAAATGCCAGGTGTATAGCACCGATACATACATGCCCGGTGTATAGCACCGATACATACATGCCCAGTGTATAGCACCGATACATACATGCCTGGTGTATAGCACCGATACATACATGCCCGGTGTATAGCACCGATACATACATGCCCGGTGTGTAGCACCGATACATACATGCCCGGTGTGTAGCACTGATACATACATGCCCAGTGTATAGCACTGATACATACATGCCCGGTGTGTAGCACCGATACATACATGCCCCGTGTATAGCACCGATACATACATTCCCGGTGTGTAGCACCGAAACATACATGCCCGGTGTATAGCACCGATACATACATGCCCGGTGTGTAGCACCGATACATACATGCTCAGTGTGTAGCACCGATACATACATGCCCGGTGTATAGCACCGATACATACATGCCCCGTGTATAGCACCGATATATACATGCCCGGTGTGTAGCACTGATACATACACGCCCGGTGTGTAGCACCGATACATACATGCCCGATGTGTAGCACCGATACATACATGCCAGGTGTGTAGCACAGATACATACATGCCCGGTGTGTAGCACAGATACATACATGCCCGGTGTATAGCACCGATACATAAATGCCAGGTGTATAGCACCGATACATAAATGCCAGGTGTATAGCACCGATACATACATGCCCAGTGTATAGCACCGATACATACATGTCCAGTTTATAGCACCTATACATAAATGCCAGGTGTATAGCACCGATACATACATGCCAGCATGCAATATTATTAGAGTCAGACGAGGGATCAAACGTACAATCCCAGGGTTTGCAGTCCAACGTGTTGACCACTGACACGCCTATATACATAGTTTGTGACCCCAGTGACACCATTAAATACGTACTTGTGATGTCATGGTGACGTGCTCCACACGATTGACATAAGAACACGCACTTCGTTTAGAATACACTTACATTTAGTAGTGTTTAGCTTTATAAGAGTTTCAGGAATTTGAAAGTTGATTATCATGTTAGCAAAGTAATAAATAAGAGTAAAATTACATATAAAATGTGATGCACAGACTGGTTTACGTCACATGGTTATCATTGTTTATCAAGATTTTTTACGGTGACCATAATATAAACCGGCTTTATCCGTGTTTTATCTCGGATTTAAACACGCTATATTACTGTTTTCTTAAACACGTAACAAAATCTTGAAATTGTTCTTCAGCTCCGGGAGAATCGGCCGTGATAGCGGAAGATATGGCAGCGAGAGAGTCCGTGAAATTGTTGCTGAACATGGCCGATAGTCGTGCGCCGCCTGTGTTTGGTGATAAAGCGAGAGACTTAAAACTGGACTACGATACGCCAAACAGAAGTTTTACACAACTCGTCGCGTCTTGATGGAATTGTTTTACATAACTTGTCGCGTCTTGATGGATGTGTCGTAGAGGTTTTATAAATGTGTGCTACTGACCGTGTCCAGATGAATGTTGAGTTTACAGCATCCTTCCACTATCTCTATGTATGTAATATATATGTAATACAGCTTGTTTTATCTGGGGTGCCCAAGAAACCCAGGGTCAAAAACAAGGCTCATCCTCGGGGCAAAATAGTCGACCTAGGGACCGTGACTTTGTACTCTGGGGCCAACACCTCTCCGGTAAACTGGTCATTGTAAAGTACTACTTCAATTCTTATGTTGGATTAAATGATTATAATGTGTATTTTAACCATACTTGGTTGAAATTTATTAAATACAGTCAAACCTGTCTTTAGCAGCCAACCAAGGGAATCACAAAAAGTGGCTGCTTAGCACAGGTGGCTGCTTAATAGATGTCAAATGTATAATAAATCAGCACATTGGGAACATGGATACTGGCTGCTTAATAGAGGTGACCACTAACACAGGTTTGACTGTACTACCATTTAAGGATACAAACGCGCGGTTTCTCACGAACATTCTGACCTACCGGTATGTTGAATCCCGAGAGAAATCATTAGTCCATGCTGTATAACGTGAGGTATAGATGTTCATGAATCAATGAGGTTATATTTGTGATTTCATTGATTTCTGTGCAATGCACCTTCCTTATAGTATACCATAAAACCTGTCTTTAGAGACTATCAATGAGGGAAAGCAATAATGGACTGTGACGGTGGTCACATAAATAAGGTTTGATAATTTTAGTGATTTTGTATATAAAAAAAACAACCAAGAAGCAATGACATGTTTTTATGAGAATTCATTGCTATTTATGTCTGGGCCTGTTTTTAAAATTTTTTTTTTTGTAGTATACGAGTACCCAGAGAAAACCCACCTGTCCGATCTGGCGACCATAGTACCATCTCACATACTTCCCTGTCCGAGGATCGAACCCGGGTCGCATTGGTGAGAAGCGAGCGCGCTAACCACTGCGCTAATCGGACAGTTTTTGTTTTATATAGATAGACATGTTGATCAACCCGTTGAATATTAATTCAATATTTAGCAGTGACCTGGATTATTGCATTCATTCGGAACATATTGCTTATTGTGTTTTTAAATTCAGGACAACATACACATCTCAGTAAGATTGGATTTGTTCTTTCATACTTTTTGTTAACAAATAACATGTTGGCACAGTATATAGAATAGAACATCTGCAATGTAATGAATGCAACAACTAACGAGCATGCTGTTCTTCACAATTGAAGACAGCTATTTCTCGCACACTTACTGGCCATTTCCAGCTTTTGGAGGTAGGGGGGGGGGGGGGTGCGGGGGACTTTCACCCATTTGTGAGCACTGTCGAGCAGAAAGAAAGTTGAAATCCCCCCCCCCACAGATTCAAAGATTAAAGAGTTGGCAATAAAACGTGTTTTGGCCAGTAGGAGAAAAGGTATACATTGGTGTGGGACAAGGATATTCCACCCTCGATGTGTGATGGATCCTGGACATAGCTGTGGTTTACTGCACCGGATATAGATGTGTGATGGATCCTGGACATAGCTGTGGTTTACTGCACCGGATATAGATGTGTGATGGATCCTGGACATAGCTGTGGTTTACTGCACCGGATATAGATGTGTGATGGATCCTGGACATAGCTGTGGTTTACTGCACCGGATATAGATGTATGATGGATCCTGGACATAGCTGTGGTTTACTGCACTGGATATAGATGTGGTTTACTGCACCGGATATAAATGCATGATGGATCCTGGACATAGCTGTGGTTTACTGCACCAGATATAGATGTGTGATGGATCCTGGATATAGCTGTGGTTTACTGCACCGGATATAGATGTGTGATGGATCCTGGACATAGCTGTGGTTTACTGCACCGGATATAGATGTGTGATGGATCCTGGACATAGCTGTGGTTTACTGCACCGGATATAGATGTATGATGGATCCTGGACATAGCTGTGGTTTACTGCACCGGATATAGATGTGTGATGGATCCTGGACATAGCTGTGGTTTACTGCACCGGATATAGATGTGTGATGGATCCTGGACATAACTGTGGTTTACTGCACCGGATATAGATGTATGATGGATCCTGGACATAGCTGTGGTTTACTGCACCGGATATAGATGTGTGATGGATCCTGGACATAGCTGTGGTTTACTGCACCGGATATAGATCCTGGACATAGCTGTGGTTTACTGCACCTGATATAGATGTGTGATGGATCCTGGACATAGCTGTGGTTTACTGCACCGGATATAGATGTGTGATGGATCCTGGACATAACTGTGGTTTACTGCACCGGATATAGATGTGTGATGGATCCTGGACATAGCTGCGGTTTACTGCACCGGATATAGATGTATGATGGATCCTGGACATAGCTGTGGTTTACTGCACCGGATATAGATGTGTGATGGATCCTGGACATAGCTGTGGTTTACTGCACCGGATATAGATGCGTGATAGATCCTGGACATAGCTGTGGTTTACTGCACCAGATATAGATGTGTGATGGATCCTGGACATAGCTGTGGTTTACTGCACCGGATATAGATGTGTGATGGATCCTGGACATAGCTGTGGTTTACTGCACTGGATATAGATGTGTGATGGATCCTGGACATAGCTGTGGTTTACTGTACCGGATATAGATGTGTGATGGATCCTGGACATAGCTGTGGTTTACTACACCGGACATAGATGTGGTTTACTGCACCTGATATAGATGTGTGATGGATCCTGGACATAGCTGTGGTTTACTGCACAGGATATAGATGTGTGATGGATCCTGGACATAGCTGTGGTTTACTGCACCGGATATAGATGTGTGATGGATCCTGGACATAGCTGTGGTTTACTGCACCGGATATAGCTGTGGTTTACTGCACCGGATATAGATGTGTGATGGATCCTGGACATAGCTGTGGTATACTGCACCAGATATAGCTGTGGTTTACTGCACCGGATATAGATGTGTGATGGATCCTGGACATAGCTGTGGTTTACTGCACCGGATATAGATGTGCGATGGATCCTGGACATAGCTGTGGTTTACTGCACCGGATATAGATGTGTGATGGATCCTGGACATAGCTGTGGTTTACTGCACCGGATATAGATGCGTGATGGATCCTGGACATAGCTGTGGTTTACTGCACCGGATATAGATGCATGATGGATCCTGGACATAGCTGTGGTTTACTGCACCGGATATAGATGCATGATGGATCCTGGACATAGCTGTGGTTTACTGCACCGGATATAGATGTGGTTTACTGCACCGGATATAGATGTGGTTTACTGCACCGGATATAGATGCATGATGGATCCTGGACATAGCTGTGGTTTACTGCACCAGATATAGATGTGTGATGGATCCTGGACATAGCTGTGGTTTACTGCACCGGATATAGATGCATGATGGATCCTGGACATAGCTGTGGTTTACTGCACCGGATATAGCTGTGGATTACTGCACCGGATATAGATGTGTGATGGATCCTGGACATAGCTGTGGTTTACTGCACCAGATATAGCTGTGGTTTACTGCACCGGATATAGATGTGTGATGGATCCTGGACATAGCTGTGGTTTACTGCACCGGATATAGATGCGTGATAGATCCTGGACATAGCTGTGGTTTACTGCACCAGATATAGATGTGTGATGGATCCTGGACATAGCTGTGGTTTACTGCACCGGATATAGATGTGTGATGGATCCTGGACATAGCTGTGGTTTACTGCACCGGATATAGATGTGTGATGGATCCTGGACATAGCTGTGGTTTACTGCACCGGATATAGATGTGTGATGGATCCTGGACATAGCTGTGGTTTACTGCACTGGATATAGATGTGGTTTACTGCACCGGATATAAATGCATGATGGATCCTGGACATAGCTGTGGTTTACTGCACCGGATATAGATGTATGATGGATCCTGGACATAGCTGTGGTTTACTGCACCGGATATAAATGCATGATGGATCCTGGACATAGCTGTGGTTTACTGCACCAAATATAGATGTGTGATGGATCCTGGATATAGCTGTGGTTTACTGCACCGGATATAGATGTATGATGGATCCTGGACATAGCTGTGGTTTACTGCACCGGATATAGATGCGTGATGGATCCTGGACATGCTGTGGTTTACTGCACCGATATAGCTGTGGTTTACTGCACCGGATATAGATGTGTGATGGATCCTGGACATAGCTGTGGTTTACTGCACCGGATATAGATGCGTGATAGATCCTGGACATAGCTGTGGTTTACTGCACCGGATATAGATGTGTGATGGATCCTGGACATAGCTGTGGTTTACTGCACCGGATATAGATGTGTGATGGATCCTGGACATAGCTGTGGTTTACTGCACCGGATATAGATGTGTGATGGATCCTGGACATAGCTGTGGTTTACTGCACCGGATATAGATGTGTGATGGATCCTGGACATAACTGTGGTTTACTGCACCGGATATAGATGTGTGATGGATCCTGGACATAGCTGTGGTTTACTGCACTGGATATAGATGTGGTTTACTGCACCGGATATAAATGCATGATGGATCCTGGACATAGCTGTGGTTTACTGCACCAGATATAGATGTGTGATGGATCCTGGATATAGCTGTGTGATGGATCCTGGATATAGCTGTGGTTTACTGCACCGGATATAGATGTATGATGGATCCTGGACATAGCTGTGGTTTACTGCACCGGATATAGATGCGTGATGGATCCTGGACATAGCTGTGGTTTACTGCACCGGATATAGATGCATGATGGATCCTGGACATAGCTGTGGTTTACTGCACCAGATATAGATGCATGATGGATCCTGGACATAGCTGTGGTTTACTGCACCGGATATAGATGTGTTACTGCACCAGATATAGATGTGGTTTACTGCACCGGATATAGATGCATGATGGATCCTGGACATAGCTGTGGTTTACTGCACCGGATATAGATGTGTGATGGATCCTGGACATAGCTGTGGTTTACTGCACCGGATATAGCTGTGGTTTACTGCACCGGATATAGATGTGTGATGGATCCTGGACATAGCTGTGGTTTACTGCACCGGATATAGATGCATGATGGATCCTGGACATAGCTGTGGTTTACTGCACCGGATATAGATGTGTGATGGATCCTGGACATAGCTGTGGTTTACTGCACCGGATATAGATGTGTTATGCACCGGACATAGATGTGGTTTACTGCACCGGATATAGATGCGTGATGGATCCTGGACATAGCTGTGGTTTACTGCACCGGATATAGATGTGTGATGGATCCTGGACATAGCTGTGGTTTACTGCACCGGATATAGATGTGTGATGGATCCTGGACATAGCTGTGGTTTACTGCACCAGATATAGCTGTGGTTTACTGCACCGGATATAGATGTGTGATGGATCCTGGACATAGCTGTGGTTTACTGCACCGGATATAGATGTGTGATGGATCCTGGACATAGCTGTGGTTTACTGCACCGGATATAGATGTGTGATGGATCCTGGACATAGCTGTGGTTTACTGCACCGGATATAGATGTGTGATGGATCCTGGACATAGCTGTGGTTTACTGCACCGGATATAGATGTGTGATGGATCCTGGACATAGCTGTGGTTTACTGCACCGGATATAGATGTGTGATGGATCCTGGACATAGCTGTGGTTTACTGCACCGGATATAGATGTGTGATGGATCCTGGACATAGCTGTGGTTTACTGCACCGGATATAGATGTGTGATGGATCCTGGACATAGCTGTGGTTTACTGCACCGGATATAGATGTGTGATGGATCCTGGACATAGCTGTGGTTTACTGCACCGGATATAGATGTGTGATGGATCCTGGACATAACTGTGGTTTACTGCACCGGATATAGATGTATGATGGATCCTGGACATAGCTGTGGTTTACTGCACTGGATATAGATGTGGTTTACTGCACCGGATATAAATGCATGATGGATCCTGGACATAGCTGTGGTTTACTGCACCAGATATAGATGTGTGATGGATCCTGGATATAGCTGTGGTTTACTGCACCGGATATAGATGTGTGATGGATCCTGGACATAGCTGTGGTTTACTGCACCGGATATAGATGTGTGATGGATCCTGGACATAACTGTGGTTTACTGCACCGGATATAGATGTATGATGGATCCTGGACATAGCTGTGGTTTACTGCACTGGATATAGATGTGTGATGGATCCTGGACATAACTGTGGTTTACTGCACCGGATATAGATGTGTGATGGATCCTGGACATAGCTGTGGTTTACTGCACCGGATATAGATGTGTGATGGATCCTGGACATAGCTGTGGTTTACTGCACCGGATATAGATGTGTGATGGATCCTGGACATAGCTGTGGTTTACTGCACCGGATATAGATCCTGGACATAGCTGTGGTTTACTGCACCTGATATAGATGTGTGATGGATCCTGGACATAACTGTGGTTTACTGCACCGGATATAGATGTGTGATGGATCCTGGACATAACTGTGGTTTACTGCACCGGATATAGATGTGTGATGGATCCTGGACATAGCTGCGGTTTACTGCACCGGATATAGATGTATGATGGATCCTGGACATAGCTGTGGTTTACTGCACTGGATATAGATGTGTGATGGATCCTGGACATAACTGTGGTTTACTGCACTGGATATAGATGCGTGATGGATCCTGGACATAGCTGTGGTTTACTGCACCGGATATAGATGTGTGATGGATCCTGGACATAGCTGTGGTTTACTGCACTGGATATAGATGTGTGATGGATCCTGGACATAGCTGTGGTTTACTGCACCGGATATAGATGTATGATGGATCCTGGACATGGATGTGGTTTACTGCACCGGATATAGATGTGTGATGGATCCTGGACATTGTATAGTGTGGGTGAACGTTAGTTTTGGGATTTGGTGTCGTGACGTGTATGAAGGCGAGTCCAGTAACGTGATGGAAGAAGAGACCAGGTTCCCCTATGGGGGTATTAACAGGCACTGGGGGGTAGAACAACAAACCTCCTGTAGGCTATCAGGATTGATTCCTCGTGCATGTTTCTATCATGTGTACAGACAAAATATGTTCGGTATACACTCATTCAAACTTTGTTTGTATGAAGGATAAACAATACATGTAAATAAAATATTTTACTATCACAAATATTAACAAGCAATAAATTAATCGTAAAACAAATCTCATTTAACATACAATTCCTCAAAGTGAAACACTTAATTTTACTGAATTCATAACAAAATTTTTAATTATTGATTATACTGATTGGAACTATGGAAGGCACATCATACACGAGTATATAGGGGTCAGTTGCTCATCTCGGTGTGCAAAGCAGATTTTGTACTGTGCAAATTTATCTGGGAACATGACTAAGTTTGAAAGGAAATGAATCAAAAGTAAGTAATTGCTGTAGAGTTCACATGCATTATCTTTCATTTGTATTTGGTTTTTATCTTAAGGGAATCTATTATGATGTGGAGGTCATGATAGCCCAGTCGATGCGCGGTCGCTTCAGGTCCAGAGTTGGAGCCATTACGATTGCGCTCTTAGGCAAGGCATTTAATTTCCATGTTTACATTTATCAAAAGATATCGCACAACAATAAGGGAGGTAATCAGAATACTGTTCGGTGATAATGAAGATTCCATACAGTAATAAGGGAGGTAATCAAGATGCTGTACAGCAATAAGGGAGGTAATTAAGATGCTGTACAGCAATAAGGGAGGTAATTAAGATGCTGTACAGCAATAAGGGAGGTAATCAAGATGATGTACAGCAATAAGGGAGGTAATCAAGATGCTGTACAGCAATAAGGGAGGTAATCAAGATGCTGTACAGCAATAAGGGAGGTAATCAAGATGCTGTACAGCAATAAGGGAGGTAATCAAGATGCTGTACAGCAATAAGGGAGGTAATCAAGATGCTGTACAACAATAAGGGAGGTAATCAAGATGATGTACAGCAATAAGGGAGGTAATCAAGAGATACTCTACCGCAATAAGGGAGGTAATCATATACTATTACCACCACAAGGGAGGTAATCAAGATACTCTTACCACAACAAGGGAGGTAATCAAGATGCTGTACAGCAATAAGGGAGGTAACCAAGATACCATACAGCAATAAGGGAGGTAATCAAGATACTGTACAGCAATAAGGGAGGTAATCAAGATATTCTACATCAATAAGGGAGGTAATCTAGATACTCTATAGCAATAGGGGAGGTAATCAAGAAATCATACATGCTGTACAGCAATAGGGAAGGTAATCAAGAAATCATACAGCAGTGATGGGAGGTAATCTGGATGCTGTACAGAAATAAGGGAGGTAATCAAGATGCTGTACAGCAATAAGGGGGGTAATCAAGATACTGTACAGCAATAGGGGAGGTAATTAAGATGCTGTACAGTAATAAGGGAGGTAATCATGATATTGTATAATGATAAGGGAAAGCATCAAGATATTGCATAGCAATAAGGGAGGTAATCAAGATATTATACAGCAGTAAGGGAAGTAATCAAGATTTCATGCAACAACAATTGAGGCAGTCTTCATGTAACAACAATTGAGGCAGTCAAGATAATATATAGCAATAAGGGAAATAATCAAGATATTCTTACCACAACAAGGGAGGTAATCAAGATATTGTACACCAACAATTGAGGCAATCAAGATATTGTACACCAACAATTGAGGCAATCAAGATATTGTATAGCAATAAGGGAGATAATCAATATCATAATTAAGTATAGTGTAAATTTAACAAATCATATAATAATACCTTTATTAGTATTGCACATATATCACATTTATATCCGACAGATCTATTCCATTTTTTTATATATCTCACACTACCCGCAAACCCACACCACCCGCAAACCCACACCACCTAAATCATGGTGTTTTTGTTTTTATAAGCAGCAACCTACCTTCAATTTCTTTGTTTACAGAAACTTGCAAAATATCATTTTTGACTGAATTTTCAGATTTTCATATCAGCTTAACTAGTATACAGTTAAACCTGTATTAAGCAGCCAGCCAAGGGAGTCAGAGAAAGTGGCTGCTTAACACAGGTGGCTGCTTAATAGAGGTCAAATGTATAATAAAACAACCAATTGGGAATATGTAAACTGGCTGCTTAATACAGGTTGGCTGCTTAATGGAGGTGATCACTAACACAGGTTTGACTGTATTAGTATGTATTACGATTTTTACATAAAATGCAATGTTTATGTAGCCATTAACAAATAACCATTCACAAAGTTATTGATGAAGTGACATCCTTTTTTACAAATTAAGAATATAAAATAAAGCAATACATTTGGTGGACAGAAATTATTATAAATGACATTTAGTCAGAATATAGAAAATTATTAGGTTCGATCCCCCGTCTGACCCTAATAAAATTAACAGTCTTTCAGATGGGATGTTAAACCGAGGTCTTGTGTTGGTGCTTTACACCATGCACGTAACAGAACCAGAGGAGACTCTGGAATGGGTCTCTGTCTGTATCATGCACTATCCTCCAAAATCTAAAATAACTAATCTCTTCAGGAGGCGTCATTCATATGGGCAACTGGTAGCGACGATAAATAAACGTAAAAACACACACAAATTATTGTAAAATGTAAATTTAAAACGGGGATCATTATTTCTTATAATATAATTCTTCGACGTGTAGCACATTCTATGCATAAAGGGGTTTTAAATCAGGCCATGATTACATAGGGGCTCGGTTGGAATAGATGTACACATTTCACAAGTGAAAACCTGTATTGAATAACAAACATATTAAACTGTAAAAATTGCTGTAAAAATACATTTTTCAACTAGGAATATAAATGAATGATAAAAACAGATGCATCACAAATGAATTGTTTCCAGCTTTTCTCACATTGTATGACTTCATCTTAAACATGATATAAATGATATGCATCACCAGTAATATTTTTATTTAACCCTATGCTGCTGTGTAAATAAAATCACATTTGCAAACAACATAGATCCAGATCAGCTGCAGTGTAACACCGCGTCTGATCAGGATCTATGTTGCTTGCTATTCAGCCAATTGTTTTAGCGCCACTATCCGAATAGCAAAAAGCCTGATCAGATGGCACGTTCTGTCCCGTCTGAGCTGGCTCTATGCAGTTTCCATACGTAACTTTATCTGTCGCTAGCTAGTAAACGGTTAATTACAATTTTAAATAATCATCATGTATTTTTATATTACAACATTACAATAAAAATTAAAATTGGACAAAAAATCTCGAAAAAATTATCATATCGCAAAATAACATCTCGAAATAAATTATCATATCCCACAATAACATTTCAGAGTTTGTATCCCACGTAATAGTGGCATCATCTACGTTAGGCACGTTCTATTTCTTTCACAACCATGGGTGTTGTATGCACGTTCTATTTATTTCACAACCATGGATGTTGTATGCCTGTTCTATTTCTTTCACAACCATGGGTGGTGTACGCACATTCTATTTCTTTCACAACCGTGGGGCAGTGTATGCATGTTCTATTTCTTTCACAACCGTGGGCAGTGTATGCATGTTCTATTTCTTTCACAACCGTGGGCAGTGTATGCATGTTCTATTTCTTTCACAACCGTGGGCATTGTACGCGCATTCTATTTCTTTCACAACAGTGGGCATTGTACGCGCATTTTATTTTTTCACAACCGTGGGTGGTGTACACACGTTCTATTTCTTTCACAACCATGACCATTGTACACATGTTCTATTTCTTTCACAACCATGTACATTGTAGTATACATGTTCTATTTCTTTCACAACCATGTACATTGTAGTATGCATGTTCTATTTCTTCCACAACCATGTACATTGTAGTATGCATGTTCTATTTCTTTCACAACCATGTACATTGTAGTATGCATGTTCTATTTCTTTCACAACCATGTACATTGTAGTGTACATGTTCTATTTCTTTCACAACCATGGCCGCTGTACAAACGTTCTATTTCTTTCACAACCATGTACATTGTAGTATGCATGTTCTATTTCTTTCACAACCATGTACATTGTAGTATGCATGTTCTATTTCTTTCACAACCATGTACATTGTAGTATGCATGTTCTATTTCTTTCACAACCGTGGATGTTGTACGCGCATTCTATTTCCCCCCCACAAACTGGATGTTTTTATGCACGTTCTTCACAACTGCGGACGGTGTACGCACATTCTATTTCTTTTACAAAACCATGGACTTTGTACACACATTCTATTTCTTTTACAAAACCATGGACTTTGTACACACATTCTATTTCTTTTACAAAACCATGGACTTTGTACACACATTCTATTTCTTTTACAAAACCATGGACTTTGTACACACATTCTATTTCTTTCACAAAACCATGGACTTTGTACACACATTCTATTTCTTTTACAAAACCATGGACTTTGTACACACATTCTATTTCTTTTACAAAACCATGGACTTTGTACACACATTCTATTTCTTTTACAAAACCATGGACTTTGTACACCATTCTATTTCTTTTACAAAACCATGGACTTTGTACACACATTCTATTTCTTTTACAAAACCATGGACTTTGTACACACATTCTATTTCTTTTACAAAACCATGGACTTTGTACACACATTCTATTTCTTTTACAAAACCATGGACTTTGTACACACATTCTATTTCTTTTACAAAACCATGGACTTTGTACACACATTCTATTTCTTTTACAAAACCATGGACTTTGTACACACATTCTATTTCTTTTACAAAACCATGAACTTTGTACACACATTCTATTTCTTTTACAAAACCATGGACTTTGTAACATTCTATTTCATTCACAAAACCATGGACTTTGTACACACATTCTATTTCTTTTACAAAACCATGGACTTTGTACACACATTCTATTTCTTTTACAAAACCATGGACTTTGTATGCACATTCTATTTCATTCACACCATGGACTTTGTACACACATTCTATTTCTTTTACAAAACCATGGACTTTGTACACACATTCTATTTCTTTTACAAAACCATGGACTTTGTATGAACATTCTATTTCATTCACAAAACCATGGACTTTGTACACACATTCTATTTCATTCACATCTGTGGACGTTGTACAAATTTAAAACATTAAATAAACAATTTAACATACTTAAGTCTAATAAACAATATGTTCTGTTCTGTACTACTATGCATTCACGCAATTGATTTACAAGTGTCCTTGTCATTGTTGACATTATCCACAAATACTCCTCAGCCAAGCTTCTGTTGCCCAATGGATCAGGTGAGTTAGAATGTTGTTGATGTGGTATATGGACATTTTACGGACAGGTAATCAACATAGAACAGTGAAATCAACGTCACCGTTAACAGTTTACATATTTAGCACAATGCAGCGTTTCGGTCCACTTTGCGTCTTCATAAAGTCCGAAAACCATCTCTTTGACTGAGAGAGAAAATAATACTGTGAACATAATTTGGATCAGTGCCAAAGGTGTGTGTGTGGGTGGGGTATATAAAGTTGATTGCGAAACAAGTTTTTACAACTTATATTAATCACTCTCGAGACCTCATTCCTTATGGAAGCCATAGCCATAAGGGGGGAGAAGAGGCAATGTGGAATTTAAATGCCTTGCCTAAGGGCACAATCGTAACGGCTACAGCTGTGCGCGAACCCCGGGTATTTCGAACCTGAAACGAATGCGTACCACTGGGCAATCACGACATCCAAAGGTAGGGTTGGATCACTCGGAACAAACATTTTTCATAAGCCTTACTGAAATTTGATAACGGATAATCTTCACACATGTTCACATAGTAAATATTGTACAGGTTGTTATAATGATGAGTAATGCTGACATGCAATGAGAGACATCGGTCAGTTACTGCCCCTGAATACTCCCTAAAAGTAGATGGGTCCTATTAAGCATTTCCCTCTGTTTTTATCGTTGTTTCCTTTGCACAACATGCTAGCAATGTTATCTCACTATCGCTTCTTATGATTATTAAATTACTATATCTCGACAGATCTACTACAGTATATGCAATGGATACTTATTTGTAAAACAAAGTTATCAGTTAATTAACACGTTTTTGATAAAATCACATTTATCATACCGCAACATCCGGTTAGGACACAACAGTAACAACAAAGGATTCTAACTAAAAGGACCTATTCACATATTAGAATAAATTGGACTTTATCTGCCAAGGGAGGTATTAAGAAAATTACAGATGTCTCTCATTAGCTTAAACAAATCTACTGTACTGTTTGTGCAGAGTAATTTTGCACAGGTGTTTCCTGTAATTAATATATTGTAGTAAAATGAAGTATATGATGTAAATATTGATAAGCACATTTATAGTGTAATACAAGGAAGGATTCTCGAATAAGTTACTATGTAACTTTTCCCCCAATCTTAACTGTGCTATTGCAACTATTCCTATGTTATGTACCATTCTTGAATAAAATATTGTTTAAACTATAGTGAAATACACGCAATGGCTATCCTCCAAAACACATAGCAGAAACAATCATACTTTGTGAGATAAAAATGAAACACTGTTAACATATCACTGGAGATATATAATTGTATTTTTCTCAAAATGTTCCATTACCATTACCACCGGTAATCGGCCGTCTAAGGCTTTTCGGTGAATGGCTTCTTGTCTAAACAGATTGCATAACAAATGTTCAAAATAAAATACACTTTCATTCGCTTGCGATTTCAACATGGCGTCGAAATAGTACCTATTTTCGGCCGACCTTGAAAATCATGTAACAGAAATGTTGATTACAGTTTGCGTAATTTGCACGCTAGAAGTAAACAAAAACCACATGAATAAACAAAGGCCGAAAACAGGTGAGGGCCGATATCAGGGATGTTGACGATAAGTTGACAAAAAAAACTTGCAAGTTTCAATGAAAAATTCAATGTTTACAAATTTATAGTTGTTGTGGAAAATTAACACAGATTCATACTCATACTGGACAGTAATATGTAAATTCTGTACATTGCACAACTCAAAGATTAGCTAGATGGAGAGTTGGGTTAACCCTTTCAACACCACAGGCCTCTAAATAGGCTTACAAAAAGTGTAGATCCAGATGAGCCGTCTCAGGATCTGCACTTTTTGCCAGTAATATTACTATTATTAGACAAAATTACCCATTTTGATAAATGAACTGATCCAAATGTAAGGTCTAAAATTGTTATATCATGCACCAGTCCATGTCAGTTACTTGGTGTTGAATGGGTTAAATATGATGCACCAGTCCATGTCAGTTACTTGGTGTTGAATGGGTTAAATATCCTGCACCAGTCCATGTCAGTTACTTGGGGTTGAATGGGTTAAATATGATGCACCAGCCCATATCAGTTACTTGGGGTTGAATGGGTTAAATAGTCTCCCTGAACTACCTCACTTCTCCCTATTTTGTGATCAGGGAGACATGTTTCTCATACACCCTATATAAAGGGCACCGATGCCTAGTGAGCTCTCTGGATGGCTCTTCATTGTACACCACTATGCCATCATTTTATTGCGCCCGGCTACCGAGTTAATTTTTATTTAGAAATTTCATGCGGATATTCTCTCTGCACTTCTCTTGGCAGCTGTCTGTGGTCCGTCCTCATGGAATGGTATATATCATTGATTTTATCAAAGTTGATGGTAGAGCCGCCCCCTGCACTGGTAACGGAGGGCAGAGATTCGGTCAGTGTCACTACACTTCCTGCGTACGCTGCCTCTAGATCCTGTCTCTGTCTACAATGGAATACTAGTACATACAACTCTACACATTTTTTTAAAAATTGGTCATTTTACTGCTAAATTATGATTATTGGTCTGCCTCCGTTGTCGAGTGGTTATGGTCGCTGACTTATATACCACTGTAACCTATCATCACTGATGGTCACGGGTTCGAGCCCCGCTCAGGCCGTGTCTCATTTATATGAAAAAGTTGGCAGTTTCTTACAGAGGTTGATGCACCCAAGTACTGGTTAACCGCTGGAGCCTGCCCAGGAAAGGTGTTGTTAAGTAAACTGCCCGCCGGCGATATAGCCCAAAATGGTGCTGATGCAGGCGTAAAACCCGAAATATAACATAATATAAATTATGATTAATTACATAAACTGGGGAAATAATATGCGAACAGGGCTAATGTAACCAATGAGAAACATTAGTCAGTTACTGCCCCTGAATACTCCTAATAGTATATTGGTCCTCTTAATTGGTTTACTCTGTTTTTATCGTTGTTTCCTCTGCACCACATGTTTTCCATTCTCATCCGTATTCTTGTCTTTTAATTATGAAATTATTAAATCTCGACAGATATCCTTTAGCATGTCCAATGGATACCATACTGTAAAAATTGGTTCAATTAATTAACACGATTTGTGATAAAATTACATTTATCCAAACGCAACATCTGTTTAGACGACAGCAGTAAAAACAAAGGATTCCAACTAAAAGGACCAATATAAATTTAGGGATAAATCTGACTTTATCCATCAAGGGAGATAATAGATAAACCAGTAATGTTTCTCATTAAGATGTAGTTCCAGAACTTGATGATTAGAGGAATGTAATTTTGCATATTTTGTTTTTAATTCTTACCAGGTCTGCAAGATAGAACCTTTCTCAAAACTCACACTAAACCTTGATTTGCAATCAGCTCAACCAATCAGAATGCTTAATATTGAGTTTATGATTGTAGGAGAAACAGGATCTTACGTGAGGGATGATTTCATACCATATTTTATGAAACTAGTTTTGGAACTTTGCTATTTGCCTTTTGGTTAAGAGCAAATTTCCAAAACGAGTTTCATAAAATATGGTATCATGTCATCACGAGTGTAAAATCCTACACAGTACTTTTTACACATCGCTTTAATAAATAACGTTGCTACTTTCATTTTGGCGCCAAGCCTCAGCGCAAATTGTCATGACGTCACTAAATTGTCATGACATCACTAAATTGTCATGACGTCACTATGCAAAGCAGCGTTATATTTATGTCTAAACAGCTTTATAATTGCGTTGAGACTTCTGTTAAATCGTGGTTTGACTTGCCATTAATGTTAATGTACCAATTCAAATGGACATATGCATACTTTAAAAGTTTAATTTACTGGTACAAATTATATGGATTATTCTCTCGACCAATCAGAATCTTTCCAGGTGTTATTACACGTGTGTACATATGGGGAAATATGTGATGGTTGTATGAAACTGAATACAAGCGTTATGTGACAACGTTTTATAACCTCAAGGCCATGTATTTTGGAGACTGGATATCAGATTGATCTTTGGCAACTAAACATTATCTCCTTCTCAATTATATGAAAAAGTTGGCAGCTTCTTACGGAGGTTGGTGCACCCAAGTACTGGTTAACCGTTGGAGCCTGCCCAGGAAAGGTGTTGTTAAGTAAACTGCCCGCCGGCGATATAGCCCAAAATGGTGCTGATGCAGGCGTAAAACCCGAAATATAACATAACATTATCTCCTAATTTTATTTCAAAATCCTAGCGAGATGACTGCTAGTTAGAGGAATCTTCACTTCTAGTTAGAGGATGTCTCCACCCCCCCCCCCCCCCCCACTTCGCCACATCCGCCCATCCGGGGAGACATATTGTTTTTGGCATTGTCGTCCATCCACCATGTCCGGGCTTCATCTCTAAAACCCGCTACCGAATGTTGATGAAACTTTGCTGGAGTGATCGCTATCAAGCCTAGATGTGCATGCCGTCATCACGTTCCTTTCAGCTGACCTTTTACGGAGTTATGGCTCTTTGAAGAATTTGAAATAACACACCTCGTCTGAGCTTTATCTCTATAATCCCATGCCGGATTTTGAGAAAACTTTACAGGAGTGACCACAACCAAGCCTGGCAAGACTTGTACAGAAACTACACACAAATGATCATTACCAAGCCTAATTCATCATCTTCATATTTTGATCACAGTTATGGCCCTTTTAAAGAACGCATTAATCTGGACAAAGTCTTCTACACCAAACTGGAATGGAGGGGGGAGTCATATGTTCTTTTATTAAAAGCAACCTTCTAGTGTTAATTATTTATTCAGTGACACCCTACCTGACTGGTTGACCTTTACGGGCCTTCTGTATGAGCTTAACGAGTGTTTTATTGGTTGTCAATTCCTCTGGTAGGTGACCATTCAGTGTGAATAAGCTGAGATCTATTCCATTTATTGTCTGAAAATACAAACACATGTGTGTGTGTTTTACGTTTATTTATCGTCGCTAACGGTTGCCCATATGAGCAACGCCTCCTGAAGAGATTAGTCATTTTAGATTTTTGGAGGATAGTGCAATGATACAGAGTGAGACCCATTCCAGAGTCTACTCTGGTTCTTTTACATGCACGGTGTAAAGCACTGACACAAGACCTCGGTTTAAAGTCCCATCTGAAAGACTGTTTTACAATTATTAGGGTCAGACGGGGGATCGAACCTGTGATCCCTGGATTACCAGTCCAACGTGTTAACCACTGGATTACAGATCCGTCTGTATACAAACACATGTACAAACTGTACCCATCCACTAGTCTCTCGGTCAGAGGCCCCGCCAAGTAGCTTTTGCGATAATATTGCTTTAAATGTTCATTCGTTAAAATATAATTTGATCATTTACTGGAACACACACTCTAAAGCAGCTGTGTGTGTGTGTGTGTGTGTGTGCGTGCGTGCGTGCGTGCGTGCGTGCGTGCGTGCGTGCGTGCGTGTGTTTACAAAAATCAAGAAATTCAATTCAAACAGACAACGTGGGGCAAATGGGGAGGATTTAAAAAGGCAAAGAAACTGAAATTCACCAATGCCGTCTCTCTATTTAAAAATGTATTCATACCAGTAGTTTTTCCAGCACCTTCTTCCTGCCACATTTACAAGCAAGATGTATGGGTGTGAGTCCAGCATCATTCTGCATGTTTATAACGACACTGTCTGCCTCGACAAGTGCAGTTGCTATGACAACATTGTCCCCGCCTTCTATGGTACAATGTAGAGGTGTGTTTCCATCAAATAGATTCACAGCACATACATGGCTCACAAGACCATCTGCAATCAGAATTAAAATTATATTTGGTATATTTTCACATTGACTAAATTAAATATAACTTTGTGTGTAAAGACAAAATTAAATTATACAAATATTTTACAACGTTACCGTCATTTGCTATGTATAACGCGCACTTTTATTACTGAAATCCTTGAGGAATTTGTCTAGTGCGCATTATACACGGGTACAGCCTTCACAACATTTTTTTCCAGGCGAAATTTCCCACCCACCACTTTTCAATAAGTAGGTACGTTTGGCAAACGTTATAAAATAACTGTTCTAACAATGTACTAATGATATATATATATATAATGGCATTGATTTAGACCAACTATGAACTTAGATAGCATTTATTTGCTTTGAATTTGGGAAATTTCATCAAAAACGTAAATGCCACACAAGATTGCTTTCCAGATCTCATTCCTGATTGAATCCATCACCATGATCGAGAGAGAAGAGGTAATGTGGATTCAAGTTTGTTGTTTAACCCTTTGCCTGCTGAGTAAATAAAATCACATATGCAAACAATATAGATCCAGATCAGCCATGGCGTAATGCCGCTTCTGATCAGGATCTATGTTGTTTGCTATTCAGCCAAGTGTTTTAGCTCCACAATCCGAATAGCAAACAGCCTAGAGCCTGATCAGAAGGCAAGTTCTGTTCCGTCTCATCTATGTTGTTTGCAAAAGTGATTTTATCTGCCCCTAGCGTGCAATGGGTTAAGGACACCATCTTTCAGGTCTGACAGGAACTCACAAGCTCTTACCAGTCCAGCGTGTTACCACACACAACCCAACCACCACACCACACACAACCCAACCACCAGTGTTACCACTGGACTACAGATCCCTGGATTACCAGTCCAGCGTGTTACCACTGGACTACAGATCCCTGGATTACCAGTCCAGTGTGTTACCACTGGACTACAGATCCGCCTGCATTTACAACCGTTGAACTTCCCGGTATGCTTGAATAACATTCTCACAACTCTATAAATATTTTCTACCTATTCAATATGCTGTGATTTTATAAATTTGCTAATTGGTTTATCCCTCGTCCAGGGTTCATTCTAGGTCAGAATATTTTGGAGAAGTGAGAAAACGCGCGATTGCATCCTTAAATGGTGCTATTTAATAAATGTTGGCAAAATTTAGTGAGTAGTGGGGCCCCCAGGGGAGAAGTCAGGGGGCCAGTGGCGACTATTTCGTCGACATCGCCATCTAGGAGCACTGCTCTTCAATATATAATATCTGATTAATCCACTCAAACCAGTGAACGCCATTAACCCTTTCCTTCATAGAGATTTAGGTTAATATATTATTATATTATCATGCAGTGGATAAGTAGTCGCCATATCTATTCCACCTCCATAGATATTACTGGGACTACATGAGATTCTGACCTTTATTATGAACATTGGCTTGACTACTACATTGTCATTGCATGTTGTATTGGTAATGGCATCAAGAGGCGCTTCTATGAGGGAAAGGGTTAAGCAAACACCAGACTGTATGGCGCCGCCAATTTGTAGTGCCCCAATTTAAACTTTGAACTTCCCGGCATGCTCGGTGTGATCACTCACTGTTAGTATTTTTGAAATCCGTTAACAACTTAGGAAGAAGTTTTTATAAAAGCTACATTTAGCTTCGTACTTGATCCTTTGTGAGCGCGCTAACCACTGCGCTGATCAATATTATTTAAACTAGCAGCAAAATATCTCTGGTTCCCGTACCATGGTAAATGTAAAGTCCTTTAGGTCTTTCCACATCAGTCAAGTATGATGTGACTCGATTTGACCCCTGTTCTGTGATCCGAGGTCGTGGCAGCAGAGAATTCAACATGTCGCTGGAAGTAAAGAGAGGTGATGCTAAATAACAAAGATTATATAATTATGCATTTATTTACTTTATGCAAAATATTTTAGATCAATTGCTTACAACTAGGGATGTCAACGAGTACTCGAGTACTCGATCGAACGTCCGAGTATCGAATACTTTTCAGATAATCGAGTACTCGGTTAAAAAAATAAAATCAACAAATCTTTATTTTGCGCAAATACGGAGTTGCCTGTGAACAAATCGTGATCAGTGGGATTAGCGAAACTTCCGCTGTACCAAACAATGCAATATACAGCGTGTCATGGTGATTAACAATACATGTATATCACACAGTGACCGAATAATTAAGGTGTTGATTCAACTTAATTGGGAAGCATAAGTTTGATGCAAATCATTGTCATCATTACTGAGGCGGGTCGTCCCATTGTCTGTCGTGTGAATGACATCTTTTGTATGGTGGTCGGAACTTGTTTTGATATAATAATTGATACTTAATTGATTACTCAATTTAGAACTTTAAGCAGCTACCCATAGCAGGGCAATACCGAAATAGTTGTTAAATAATAAATATCGTAACTTTTGCCATTAACGTTAACGCTGTTAAACTGTGAAGAAATCTTTAGAATATAATAGTAGTATAGTAATATAAGTGAAGTGTGAGAATGCCTCCACCTAAATCTGTGGTATCGAAGTACTTTGCAAGACTTGACAAGACTGTTTCTTGCAAGTTGTGCGATGCCAGTCTGACATTTACTGGTGGCACTACCAACCTGCATAATCATCTGAGGCTGAAGCATCTAGCAGAAGGCCTCACCTCTAACGGCACAGCGAAACAGATGCCTATGATTTCATTCTTGAAGAGATCCCCTACCAACGCGGAATACAATCACGCAAGTCATAGCGGATATGATCATATCAGACTATGTTCCTCTCAGTATAGTGGAAGGGGAAGAGTTCCGTAATTTGCTACAAATCGTTGCCCCGGACTATAAGATTCCTTGCAGGAATACAGTTCGTTCCCACGGTAACGGTAACCGAGTACTCGAGTACTCGATCGAATACCTTTCTGAGTACTCGAGTACCAAAATCACTACTCGTTGACATCCCTACTTACAACATTACTTTAGTGGCTCTCGAGACTTCATTCCTGACCAATACCATCGCTAGTGGCTCTCGAGACTTCATTCCTGACCGATACCGTCGCTAGTGGCTCTCGAGACTTCATTCCTGACCGATACCGTCGCTAGTGGCTCTCGAGACTTCATTCCTGACCGATACCGTCACTAGTGGCTCTCGAGACTTCATTCCTGACCGATACCGTCACTAGTGGCTCTCGAGACTTCATTCCTGACCAAAACAATCGCTAGTGGCTCCCGAGACTTCATTCCTGACCAAAACAATTGCTAGTGGCTCACGAGACATCATTCCTGACAGAAACCATTGCTAGTGGCTCTCGAGACTTCATTCCTGACCGATACCGTCGCTAGTGGCTCTCGAGACTTCATTCCTGACCGATATCGTCGCTAGTGGCTCTCGAGACTTCATTCCTGACCAAAACAATCGCTAATGGCTCTCGAGACTTCATTCCTGACAGAAACCATTGCTAGTGGCTCTCGATACTTCATTCCTGACAGAAACCGTCGCTAGTGGCTCTCGAGACTTCACTCCTGACAGAAATCATCGCCAGTGGCACTCGAGACATCACTCCTGACAGAAATCGTCGCCAGTGGCTCTCGAGACTTCATTCCTGACCAATACCGTCACTAGTGGTTCAAAATAATCGCTAGTTGCTCTCAAGACTTCATTCCTGACCAATACCGTCGCCATGACAGAGAGAGAAGAAGCAGTGTGTATTTAAGAGTCTTGTCTAAGAACATCACCACATTGGTACAGGTGGGGTTCGATTTTACAACCTCTCGCGGACACCAGATCCTCTTTTATTTTATAAACAAATACATCAAGTGTTTTACACAGTTAAACCTATCTTCAGCTGCTTAGCACAGGTGGCTGCTTAATAGAGGTCAAATATGCAATAAAAGGCAAGTTAGGGGAAGCTGGAAGCAGAGAGGTTGTCTGCTGAATATAGGTGAGTACGACGGGTATGACTGCACCATGTGATGGCATATAAACAGAATAACAAATACAGCAATTAAATGAAATGTTTTCTGGAGCTTAGGATTTGACAGTTGGTAGCTACCTACATTGGATTAAGGGATCTTGTGATGGCGCATCTGGTACCTACCTTGGATTACAAAATATTGTCATGTCGCATCTGATACCTAACTTTAATTAATGGGTTTTGTCTAGGGATGCAACGAATATTTGAATATACGTTCGAACGTCGGAATATTAATGTTAAAATCATTTTAAAAAATGGTTTTTCAATTAAAATTTCACAAAATTGCAGATAAAGTGTTTGTCTAATTATCAATCAAGTAAGATTCAAACACAAAAAATGAGGTGCGAACAGTGGCTGTGATTAGGCTCCAATTAACCAACGCAGGTGATGACACATTGCTTATAATTACATGCACTAATAACTGATTAATGCTATGCACTCTATTTGACATGATTAATGCAATGCACTCTATTTGACATGATTAATGCAATGCACTCTATTTGACATGGTTAATGCTATGCACTCTATTTGACATGATTAATGCAATGCACTCTATTTGACATGGTTAATGCTATGCCCTCTATTTGACATGATTAATGCTATGCACTCTATTTGACAGACACAGACGGAGGAAATTTGCAAATATTAATTGTACCCCGTGAAAACAGAAACATTTCTATCTTCACACTAAATGCATGACTGTCCCTCATCAAAACGTTTGATGTTAACACATTTAGGTCATCCTGTTTGGGATCCCCAATACACAGCTGACATTTTGATAGTGTATTTGCTCATATTATTGACACACAGGAGTTTAATGAGAGACATCTGTAATTTTCTATTACCTCCCTTGGCAGATAAAGTCCGATTTATTCCAATATGTGAATAGGTCCTTTTAGTTAGAATCCTTTGTTTTTACTGTTGTTCCCTAACCAGATGTTGCGGTATGATAAATGTGATCTTATCCAAATTGTGTTAATTAACTGATAACATTCTTTTATAATTAAGTACAAGGTTCCTGCTGTTGGTCGCCAATGGCGCCAAAAAACAAATATTGGTGCTAAATTTTATGAATTGACGAAAATATTTGGCACAATTTTTTATGGCTCTTAGTTGGCTCCAAGTTTTTTTAAATTGGCTCCAGTGTTTTTCAATTGGCGACAAAAGTGGCGCATACAAACATTTAGACAGAGGGAACCCTGCCACCGTACCATCTCATGAGGATCGAACACGGGTTGAATTGGTGAGAAGCAAACCTGCTAACCACTGCACTAATCGGACAGCCAAAGTTTGAATTGAATTGCAACACGATCGGATGAGAGGAAAATTATATAGCTACGACATGTAAGAGGTCATGTGGTTCCGAATATTCGAATACCATTTTTGCCATTCATTGTCATCCCTAGTCTTACCTCATCTCACAGCGGGTACCTACCTTGTATAAAGGGATCTTGAAATATCACAGCTGGTACCTACCTTGGATAAAGGGATCTTGAAATATCACAGCTGGTACCTACCTTGGATAAAGGGATCTTTAAATATCACAGCGGGTACCTACCTTGGATAAAGGGATCTTGAAATATCACAGCTGGTACCTACCTTGGATAAAGGGATCTTTAAATATCACAGCTGGTACCTACCTTGGATAAAGGGATCTTTAAATATCACAGCGGGTACCTACCTTGGATAAAGGGATCTTGAAATATCACAGCTGGTACCTACCTTGGATAAAGGGATCTTTAAATATCACAGCTGGTACCTACCTTGGATAAAGGGATCTTTAAATATCACAGCGGGTACCTACCTTGGATAAAGGGATCTTGAAATATCACAGCTGGTACCTACCTTGGATAAAGGGATCTTTAAATATCACAGCTGGTACCTACCTTGGATAAAGGGATCTTTAAATATCACAGCGGGTACCTACCTTGGATAAAGGGATCTTGAAATATCACAGCTGGTACCTACCTTGGATAAAGGGATCTTTAAATATCACAGCTGGTACCTACCTTGGATAAAGGGATCTTTAAATATCACAGCGGGTACCTACCTTGGATAAAGGGATCTTGAAATATCACAGCTGGTACCTACCTTGGATAAAGGGATCTTGAAATATCACAGCTGGTACCTACCTTGGATAAAGGGATCTTGAAATATCACAGCTGGTACCTACCTTGGATAAAGGGATCTTGAAATATCACAGCTGGTACCTACCTTGGATAAAGGGATCTTGAAATATCACAGCTGGTACCTACCTTGGATAAAGGGATCTCACTATGTCACAGCTGGTACCTACCTTGGATTAAGGGACCTTGTGTCACAGCTGGTACCTACCTTGGATTAAGGGACCTTGTGTCACAGCGGGTACCTACCTTGGATTAAGGGACCTTGTGTCACAGCTGGCCCCTAATGGTAGGTTATCATAATCACATGATTTTTCTTCAACTGCCTTCAACATATCCTCTATAATAAATATACAGTTAGATTGTTATAACAACTCTTTCCCACAACTGATTATTGTTATTTGGGTTTTAACCTTTTCCCACGTATCAATACCAACACCAATACCAATACCAACACCAATACCAACACCAATACCAACACCAATACAAATACCTATACAAATACCAACACCAATAACGAATACCAATACCATTAAAAATACCAATACAAATAACAATACAAATACCAATACAAATACCAATACAAATACCATACAAATAACAATACAAATATCAATAACAAACACCAATACAAATAACAATACAAATACCAATACAAATACCATACAAACACCAATAACATATACTTTTTTAATTTGGAAGTTGTGATAGTGCAGTGGATGAGCGTTCGCTTCAGGTGCGAAAGGTCCGGAGTTCGAGCCCCGCTGGAGCAGTTACGATTGTGCCCTTAGGCAAGGCATTTAAATTCCACGTTGCCTCTTCTCTCTCCCTCGTGGCGATGGATTCCATCAGGAATGAGGTCTCGAGAGTGATTAATATAAGTTGAAATAACTTGTTTCGAAATTGAGCTAAAATAAATTTGTATAAACTACATACCAATATTAAATACCAATACAAATATCAATAACAAATACCAATACCAATACAAATACCAATACCAATACAAATACCAACACCAATACAAATAACAATACAAATACCAATACAAATATCAAAGAGATGTGATAAATGGCTGGAACTTTCAATAGGATGACTCTAATAAACAAACATATTGACAGTAGCTTATAAGTCTCTATGTAGAAAGGGTTTAATCAGATTAAAGAGAACTCGAGGCCGACCATCTCCCTCTCCCTACACAAGGTCAACCATCTCCCTCTCCCTACACAAGGTCAACCATCTCCCTCTCCCTACACAAGGTCTATCATCTCCCTCTCCATACACAAGGTCTATCATATCCCTCTCCATACACAAGGTCGACTATCTCCCTCTCCCTACACAAGGTCTATCATCTCCCTCTCCATACACAAGGTCTATCATCTCCCTGTCCTAACACTAGGCCGACCATCTCCCTCTCCCTACACAAGGTCTATCATATCCCTCTCCATAAACAAGGTCGACTATCTCCCTGTCCTAACACTAGGCCGACCATCTCCCTCTCCCTACACAAGGTATATCATATCCCTCTCCATAAACAAGGTCGACTATCTCCCTGTCCTAACACTAGGCCGACCATCTCCCTCTCCCTACACAAGGTCTATCATCTCCCTCTCCATACACAAGGTCTATCATATCCCTCTCCATACACAAGGTCTATCATCTCCCTCTCCCTACACAAGGTCTATCATATCCCTCTCCATACACAAGGTCTATCATCTCCCTCTCCCTACACAAGGTCTATCATCTCCCTCTCCCTACACAAGGTCTATCATATCCCTCTCCATACACAAGGTCGACTATCTCCCTCTCCTAACACTAGGCCGACCATCTCCCTCTCCCTACACAAGGTCTATCATATCCCTCTCCATACACAAGGCCAACCATCTCCCTGTCCTAACACTAGGCCGACCATCTCCCTCTCCCTACACAAGGTCTATCATCTCCCTCTCCATACACAAGGTCTATCATCTCCCTGTCCTAACACTAGGCCGACCATCTCCCTCTCCCTACACAAGGTCTATCATATCCCTCTCCATACACAAGGTCGACTATCTCCCTGTCCTAACACTAGGCCGACCATCTCCCTCTCCCTACACAAGGTCTATCATATCCCTCTCCATACACAAGGTCGACTATCTCCCTGTCCTAACACTAGGCCGACCATCTCCCTCTCCCTACACAAGGTATATCATCTCCCTCTCCCTACACAAGGCCAACCATCTCCCTGTCCTAACACTAGGCCGACCATCTCCCTCTCCCTACACAAGGTCTATAATCTCCCTATCTTTGCACATGGCAAACCATCTCCCTGTCCTAACACTAGGCCGACCATCTCCCTCTCCCTACACAAGGTCTATAATCTCCCTATCTTTGCACATGGCAAACCATCTCCCTGTCCTAACACTAGGCCGACCATCTCCCTCTCCCTACACAAGGTCTATAATCTCCCTATCTTTGCACATGGCAAACCATCTCCCTGTCCTAACACTAGGCCGACCATCTCCCTCTCCCTACACAAGGTCTATAATCTCCCTATCCTTGCACAAGGTCGACTATCTCCCTGTCCTAACACTAGGCCGACCATCTCCCTCTCCCTACACAAGATCTATCATCTCCCTATCCTTAAACAAGGTCAACCATCTCCCTTTCCATACACAAGGTCGACCATCTCCCTCTCCTTACACAAGGCCGCCCATCTCCCTTTCCTTACACAAGGCCCACCATCTCCCTTTCCTGTGGCTGATCTGGATCTATGTTGTTTGCAAAAAGCATATTAATGCATCCAGAATGAAATGGGTTAAGCAGAAATGGATAGAAAAACTGTCACACAGTATCAATAACAGAAAAACTGTCACACAGTATCAATAACAGAAAAACTGTCACACAGTATCAATAACAGAAAAACTGTCAAACAGTATCAATTACAATTTTTATCTCAAACACCCTGTTTACTTACCTTGCTGCCTATCTTCGTGTGACTTCCAGGGGGGGAGATCCGGCACTCCTGAGTCAGTATCCGAGTGGTCCGAACTGAAACATAGCATAATATAACACAAACTTTCCAAGGTTTCAGATCACGTAGCATAATATAACACAAACTTTCCAAGGTTTCAGATCACGTAGCATAATATAACACAAACTTTCCTCCAAGGTTTCAGATCACATAGCATAATATAACACAAACTTTCCTCCAAGGTTTCAGATCACATAGCATAATATAACACAAACTTTCCAAGGTTTCAGATCACATAGCATAATATAACACAAACTTTCCTCCAAGGTTTCAGATCACATAGCATAATATAACACAAACTTTCCAAGGTTTCAGATCACATAGCATAATATAACACAAACTTTCCAAGGTTTCAGATCACGTAGCATAATATAACACAAACTTTCCAAGGTTTCAGATCACATAGCATAATATAACACAAACTTTCCTCCAAGGTTTCAGATCACATAGCATAATATAACACAAACTTTCCAAGGTTTCAGATCACATAGCATAATATAACACAAACTTTCCTCCAAGGTTTCAGATCACGTAGCATAATATAACACAAACTTTCCTCCAAGGTTTCAGATCACATAGCATAATATAACACAAACTTTCCAAGGTTTCAGATCACATAGCATAATATAACACAAACTTTCCAAGGTTTCAGATCACGTAGCATAATATAACACAAACTTTCCAAGGTTTCAGATCACGTAGCATAATATAACACAAACTTTCCAAGGTTTCAAATCACGTAGCATAATATAACACAAACTTTCCAAGGTTTCAGATCACATAAGTCACCTCCTATGATCATACAAGGGTAAGGCTGTGGTACAGATTCTAGAGATCACATGGTCGCCCAATAACCAGACAGGATTAAAGCCCCTATATGTATTTACTAAGAACGTGCTGCACACCAAGATATTTCCTTAATTGGAAGATTAGAAACTGTCAATAATAATTTATTCAGAGTTCAGGAAGTTATTTTAAAATCTTTCAAGAAATGATATGCTTACAATTAATATTTTAAATTACCCGGTACCTCATTCTATTGGTGTTTATTTACAAAAGCAGGGGCCACGCTGTCAGTCGCCACAAGAGCCAAATGGCGATTTTGCGATAGAAATGGCTCCTAAAATTTCAATTTGGCGATTCTCAGAAAATTGCACAAAAAATCGGCATAAATAACGTTTGTGCCATATTTTAACCTTTCTTACTCGACTGGTTTTATTTACAATTGACTACGGCGCTTTCCAGTTAAAGAAAATTCGATACACAGTCTGTGTTCATTGTATCTTTGACTGGTTACAATTTTTTTGCTCTGATATACGCTATCGTTTGGCGAAACAATCGATTCACAGTCAAAACAGCTGTGTACATGTGCTGGAGGCATGGAATATTCCCATCATAAATGGCAATCAAAACAAACTTGTAAATTAGCGGTATATGATCACACATTTACAGTGTTGTATAATGGGAATTGATTTGATAATTGAGGTCCTTTATGAAAACGGCAGTACTTGATTGGTGAAATGATGACATTGTTTGAAGATTATGTAAACATGATCGGATGACCAAATGACTGTAACTTGTGTACATAATTAGGTAATAATTATTGGCGTTGTTTTTCACAAATATGATCAAAGGTAGTAGTTGTGAAAAATATGATTTTCGTGTCCTCAACTATAAAAAGTGAATGAAACTTGTCCAAATCGCCGATAAATAAACGTAAAAAAAAATCAATCCAAATCGTCACTTGTCAAAATGGCTACTTTCGGTTTTAAACGTCCGAAATGGACTTAGTAACTGAAACCTAGACAGCCTGATGAAAATTTCTATTGACGGCCCAGACAAGTTCAACTTCAAATCGGCATTTGAAATGTGGTCCAAGAAGAACAGACGCATTTTGAACTGAATGTTGTGCAATTTGTTAGACATAGGCCTAGTGGATACTTGTATGTAATTCTGATGTATTTTTAAATTATTATGACCAAGAAAATAATTAAAGTTGTAAAAGTTCATTGGATTGTCTTCAAAAATGAATAGTATGCATGTCTTTTTTTGAGCTTAAAGTTCATTTGAAATGTAATCCTGTGTTGGCTTCCATTATTAATCACTGTCACAGGGCTACATTGTAAAATAAACTTTTAGCTTTTACAGGTACCAGTATGCATTCTTTCATTCTAATTTCTATATTAATACTTCTTCAAGAAAAAAACTGGCTAGATTCTCACCATTTACAAATAAAAATACCAAAAAAAATCAAACCAGGGAGGGGACGACACCCTCCCGTAGGGGACGACACCGCTCCCGCACACACCCCATCTTTCAAACAGATAAGTGGCCCCAACTTTTTTCGGCCCAGTGTGGGCCCTGCAAAAGCATTAATAGCTTTGTAGCTGAAGGTGCATCAAAAAATGTTGAAAAAGACTTTGAAACCCCATTATGCGTTTGCTTAAAAGCAATTACTTACTTTGATTAATTTCCTTTCAAACTTGGACATGTTCCCCGAAAAATTTGCAAATACAAAATCTGCTTTGCACACCGAGACGGATCTGTAGTCCAGTGGTAACATGCTGGACTGGTAATCCAGGGATCGCAGGTTCGATCCCCGCCTGACCCTAATAAAACAGTCTTTCAACTGACTGTATCATTGCACTATCATCCAAAAATCTAAAATACCTAATCTCTTCAGGAGGTGTCACTTAATATGGCCAACCGGTAGCGATGATAAATAAACGTAAAACACACACCCTTAGAATGTGCTTCACAAAGATATTGTAAGGAGTTGATGATTAGATTTTGTGAGCATTGTCTTATATTTTCATTTTTCAATAATAAATTATTACGGTAAAAAGTAAAATATGGCCACAAATGAACCTGCTTTTGTGAAATTACAATTTGTAAATTACTTCCCTTTATTGGTATTTTTTTAACAAAATCATAAATAACTCTGTAAATGGTGGTTTGCTAGAATTAATTTGCATATGAATTATACTATTATTTTTCCAACTGAAGAAAAACAATGCATAAAGAGGCTTAAAGTTTGAGGGAGATAAATTACTAGAATACAATTGTAACCTACTCATCGGAAGATATCTGGTTAGCATAGACGGCTGAATGCAGGAGTAACTTGACTAGTTCCAACCTCTGAGATCTACAGGCTATCATTAGAGGAGTGTCACCATTCTTGTCACGAAGATTATGATCAAATCGAGGCTGGAAGCAGAACACGGTTGACAAATGATAAAAGTGTACGTGTAGTTACTTAATCATACCGCACCTGTCCGTATCACAGCTCATACAATTAGTCATAAGGCATAACCCTTTGTTGAATAAGCCCAGTCCGTGGTTGCAGTTACCTCCCCTGATGCTTAGAAAATGAACATGATAATAAAGGCAACATCAATTATTACAGTTGATAAATAAAACGATGTCACCGCTGGGACTTGTTCACGGCAGCCGACTGATCACAACTTACAGACGCTCTATGAAATAATACAATTGATCAAGCGCTTTAATTCTCGATAATACAGACAGTGATTCCAATCTTCTGCAAATAATTTTAAACGTGTACAAGAAAAGCATCATTCTATCTTCCTTAGACGTTGAACTCCTCGATGGTGTGTAGTCATATCGCACCTATAATGTCTAGTTCAGTAATTGATTTTGACTTCAGCCCTTTATTGGCTTTCCCTGTTGGTATGTAGTGCCTATTTCATATTAATTACAAAATAAACCAGGCTCTAATTGGTCCTTCATCATCTGACAAAATTATCCAATTGTTTCAAAAACTGTAAAATATAACATTTTATGTTCATTTAAGTTAATTTATTTTTCATATTTCTTGAGAGACATCTTCACCTAATGTTTTGTCCTGATTATTTTGTTATATATAATATTGTTACTATTAAAATCTATTTGAAAAATATTATTCTGTCAAATAAAGGGAAATCCCATTTTGATTCCCTTAATTTAAACTCAAACATTCCAAAATAATCTATACAGTAACTATTGAAACAAAACAAAAGATTATAAAATGAGGCAAATATACAAATAAAATTCTTACCATATTAAAATTAAATTAAATTAGACAAAAATTTAATCCAATTGGTTGAGCAAATAATCCTTATGCCTTGTAAATTAAACTTTATGGATATTTCTATTTGAATTGGTACAGAACATTAATGGTAAGACCAATGAAGATCTAAAAGAAGTCTCGACAAAATTATAACGCTGTTCAAAACATAAATCCAACGCTGCTTTGTGTAGTGACAATTTGTTCTGACATTTGGCGCCAAAATGAAAGTAGCAATGTTATGTTTTGCAATAGTAAGATTAAAACGAGCGTTCTATGGTTACTAAGGATCTTACACTCGTGATTTCACACCTTTTCTCGCAACGAACGCTACCTAACACTGCGCATGCCCGTAACCTGTAGCAGGTCAGCTGCATATCATTAGTTGGAATTCCTCGAACATGTATACAATCGGGCACATACAATCATCGATAGGAATGCAACAGCGATGTAAATATATATTATTACAATCAATCTATGCAACAGCGATGTAAACATATATTATTACAATCAATCTATGCAACAGCGATGTAAACATATATTATTACAATCAATCTATGCAACAGCGATGTAAACATATATTATTACAATCAATCTATGCAACAGCGATGTAAACATATATTATTACAATCAATCTATGCAACAGCGATGTAAACATATATTATTACAATCAATCTATGCAACAGCGATGTAAACATATATTATTACAATCAATCTATGCAACAGCGATGTAAACATATATTATTACAATCAATCTATGCAACAGCGATGTAAACATATATTATTACAATCAATCTATGCAACAGCGATGTAAACATATATTATTACAATCAATCTATGCAACAGCGATGTAAATATATATTATTACAATCAATCTATGCAACAGCGATGTAAATATATATTATTACAATCAATCAATCTATGATTGACATGTCATTTATAGTGACCCATGATTGGTTCAATAAAATGTACTTGCTGTCAAACTAACTAACTGGCAACGTTGTCCAGCAATCATTGATCTGAAATGGCTACGAGAGTGCAAAGCTCCCTCTATGTTAGATATGCAATGAGATACATACCATCCAAATGCTTGCCAGGTACAATGATGCCTTTTTCGACTTGTCAGCAATGCATTTTATCACAGCCTGTGTATGTTCATTCCTGTGGCCCTCAATGAGGCCCCTGGCCCCCTCAAACTCTGGGGACGTGAACAAGGTTCCTTGGCGATTGAGCAAAGCTGTAGTTGCCCCGTATTCGATCAGTAGGTTGATGAGTTTTATATAACCTGAAATGTGTCGTTTGCTATAAGTTATATCATTTATAACTTTTTATGCTAACAGTAAATCTTAAAATACCAGCTAATTCAAACTGTGGCATATAGGGGTATGCTCGGAGAGGAAGTGGTCCTTTATATGGACTTGGAGGTAAAGTCAAAGGTCATGGTTTTATGGTTCAATGCAAATGAAATACAAGACCATGTTCCCTCATGTACATGTATGCATGTGTATGTATGTATGTTCCATTAATGTCAAACCCCTTGCGAGGACGTAGACATGTTTTCCTGGGCAAGCTTAGCCGACCTAAGTGGTTAACCAATACTAAGCAATGTGTGTGAGGTGCCTTGCTCAATGACACTACATACATGGCCTGACCGAGTATCGAAACCGGGACCGATAGATTCCAAGTCCGACGCTCTACCACTGGACCATGGATGCCACACATGTGTGTTTGCTTCTCATTTCATTATGCAAATCTTCTTCCTATGTCAGCTGATTTGTGTCCCCATCAAACCCCATTTAACCCTTTCCCTCATAGAAGCAGCTCTTGACGCCATTACCAATATGACATACATTAACCCTTTCCATCATAGAAGCACCTCTTGACAGCATTACCAATATGACATACATTAACCCTTTCCATCATAGAAGCACCTCTTGACAGCATTACCAATACGACATACATTAACCCTTTCCATCATAGAAGCACCCTTGACAGCATTACCAATACGACATGCATGTTAATGTAGTAGCCAAACCAATGTTCATAACAAAGACCAGAATCTCGTGTAGTCCCAGTAATATCTATGGAGGTGGGATAGATATGGTGCCTACTTATTCACAAATAAAGCAGGTTCCACCTTTTTGGGGCCCGAAACCTAACAGTTCAGTATAATTACAGAGTTGACAAAGGCATGTGAACACATGCTTTCCCTTGTGAGGGTCGAGATGTATTTAAAATGGGAATTTCACCAAAAATACAAAAAACCATCCATGTCTATCAGTGCATTAACGGTGTAGTAATAAACTGATACTCAATTAAATAAACTGCTGTATTCTTTTGAATTTAAACATCTTTTACACTCTGTCTGATTCGATCATGTCTACTTTTCTGAATATGTTAATTGAATCAAAACAATCTGATTAATTATATTTATTATGATGAGTCATTAATCCAATCATTGGTTAATTGCCGATAAGTGCCGATAAGTGTGTACCATTAAGTGAACATACTGTCACGGTAAACACCATCATCAATCTTTATTGATTGTTTGCACAGACACGGCGGTTGATCAGGTAAATTTGCCGAATGAAAGTGGCACTTTGACATAACATAACAAGTGTGAAATACTGCATATCTATACTGAAGGGACCAAAAATTAAATTTGATAGAACGAAAAATTCAAAGTAACGAAATTCGATATAAATGGAGACAGTTATATGTAAAATGATAGTGTCTGAAACGGGACTTCGAGATAACCGGAGAATTCGGCATAACCGATTTTGACATAACAAATGTAGACTGTAGTTGCAGCAGACGACAATTCACTGTGTGATTTTCTTATTTGTAACTGAAAACTCTGGAAATATGTCATGGAATGTCATTTGAATTGTGTCGAATCAACATACAGTCAAACTTGTATTAAGAGACCGCCCAAGGGAATGGACAAAAGCGGTCTCTTAATGAAACAGTCTCTTAATACAAAGTGACTGAACGGACAATTTCCCAGAGTCGGAGACATGTACTAGACTTTTGTTTGGGTGGACACTACAGTGTCTATATAGATATCAACATCATATACATGTACCGGTATATATGTTACATATATGTCATGTATATATGTCATCATAAAATAAAGAAAACTTTTTATAGTAATATTTGCTTGTATTTTTCTTGTTGATTGCTGCGAATTGTGACACCTGCCCGGTATGGATACTGTAGATCAAACACCTTATTGATTGCTACAAAAAATGGCATTTTTATGTTGCCTGTACTCAAAAGGTCAGAATTGACATTAATAATGCAATAATGCATTTACATTCATTTAAATCAAAACGTACATATAAAATTGACATCCGTTGGCTGAATTTCCGACCGGTGCAATGGGACATATGCTGTGACCCAATAAAACTAAAAATGCGACACTATAAGAACAAATTGTCGACTATTTGAATCAATTAGCGCCCACTTATGAGATTAACACACATGGGACAATATGTCTGTGACTTCACTATAAAGAACTCTTAACTGGACATTGCGCGCCGATAATCCCCTACATTTGTTTTTACAACAATGACTCAAACGGAAATTGGGGCATAAATGTGCGAAAATTGACTGATTGGCATGATTACTTGTCAAATGTATTGCCTCTTCAATATACATAACTAGCAGACGACACATTTAATAGTCTCTTGATTTACGGTATGTTTTGAATTTCTAATTTCAACACTACTTATGGTCGCTTAATGAAAAACTTTAGGTAATTACGGCCGAAAATAGGTGGTCGTTGGTCGCGTAAGACAAAAGTCGCTTAATACAATAGATTTATAGTGTGAAATCGCTCGGGGGGATTTCAAAATGGTCGCATAAGACAAAGGTCGCTTAATACACGTGGTCGCTTGAGCAATTTTGACTGTACTTCTAATGGAATTGCACGACATATTTGACTGTTGTTTTCACCACTAGCATACAAATAGCTAAATGCTTGCCAAGGCTCAGGAAGGTTGGTACATCAGACAGAGAGTAAAAGCTGCCATACTAACAGACTAGTATAAGATATGGTTACCAATTCCAGCCACAGACTACAGACGGATATGTAGCCCAGTGGTAACACGCTGGACTGGTAATCCAGGGATCGCAGGTTCGATCCCCCGTCTGACCCTAATAAAATTAACAGTCTTTCAGATGGGACGTTAAACCGAGGTCTCGTGTCGGTGCTTTACACCATGCACGTAAAAGAACCAGAGGAGATTCTGGAATGGGTCTCTGTCTGTATCATTGCACTTTCCTCCAAAAATCTAAAATGACTAATCTCTTCAGGAGGCTTCGCTCATATGGGCAACCGGTAGCGACGATAAATAAACGTAAAACACACAGAGCTAAGAGAAGACTCGCACAATTGGGTAGGGCAATATACGGTTAGTTAACATATAGTTTGTTTCTTAACCCTTAACCAGCCGAATAAATTGGATGGACTGTGTAAACAACATCCAGATCAGCCGTCTGATGAGGATAAATGTTGTTTACTATTCAGTGTTTAGCTCCACTATCTGAAATAGCAAAGAGCAGACTGATAAGACGGAACATTCTATGTTGTTTGCAAAAGTGACTAGTTGTGATTAGCATTTATCAGGGAATAACAAGATTTACCATTATTTCTTGCATTTGTGTCTATGCATATTCATTTTTAGTCTAGTCTGATTTAGATTATCTCTAAACGGCAGTATCACCTGTTTAGTACACAGGGATTCGGCACGTTTGGGGGTACTAGTATATATATTTAAGTACAGGGATTCTACTCTGTGGGATGTCAGATTTCGCATCGATCAGTAAAATGGCCCTATCTGAGACAATTTTGTACAAAGCTGTCCAAATATAACGCCTATCCCGAGTCTTTATATTGTTCTTCAAATAAAACACAACTTTAAGCTGCATGCATGTATACTTTGCAAACAATTGCCACAAACATTGGCCATAGCAGGTCACATTTCCGTACTAGGACACGGGTTCTGTCAGCAACAAAAAAAAATCTTTGACGGGAGAGTTTTAACTGTGAATAACATTATCAATAAAATGTGTTTCCACTAACGTGTAGGTTTATTCGGCAAAAATGTACGTCAAAAGGAGATTTCGTAGCATTTTCAATTTGTTTTGAAAAATTCTAAAGCGGCGCAATTCGCGTTGAAACAAGCATTGAAACGAGCGAAATCTGACATCCCACAGAGTAGAATCCCTGTACTTAAATATATATACTAGTACCCACAAATGTGCCGAATCCCTGTGGTTTAGTATAGACTAAAATAATAAACAAACGTCAATTCATGAGCGTGGCTGACCATTTATGAGTTTGTAGGCTGGATAGTCCAAGCCACATGCGTACCTTTCTCTGACGCTATCTGTAATGCTGTTTTCTTGTCACTGTTGACAGCATTGATATCCAGTCTAATTTTAGAACTAGACTGGTTGCTTGGGTGACGTTTACAGAATTGGAGTAAATATTTGGCTGTTTCTTGGTGACCAGTCTGGGCTGCGATATGTAATACTGTGTTGGCGTAACGGATGTCCCTCTTCTTTAGATCTGCTCCTTTCTGCAGTTAATAAACATATTTGAGGGTTCATCAAATCTATCGTAGCAACCTTTTTATTTCTATATACGGCTACAATAGTCTCACGATAAACCACAATTTTAATGATGTTAACCCATTTCATTCTGGATACATTTAAAGGCTTTTGCACACAACACAGATCCGGATCAGCCGCAGCGTGACGCTGTATGCTGATCAGGATCTATGTTGTTTGCTGCATAGCCAAATGTCTTAGCAAGATCATCTGAATAGCAAACAGCATAGAGCCTGATCAGACGGCAAGTTCTGTGGTGGCTGATCTGGCTCTATGTTCTTTGCAAATACCGTTTGAACGGTATCCAGAATCAAATGGGTTAACAGATGAAGAATATAGGTCATATAAATTTAATTTAGCTCGATTGTGATACAAGTTCTCACAACATTAGTTTAATCACTCTCAAGACCTCATTTCAGATTGAATCCATCGCCATGAGGGAGAGAGAAGAGGCAATTGTGGATTTATTTACTAGTAAGTGCCTTGCCTAAGTACACCACCACTGTGGTTCTGGCGGGGTTCAAAATCTTGTGCATATGAACCTTGACCTGTCAAGTTGAGTGGTTAAGGTCGCTGACTTGTATACCACTGTAACCTATCATCACTAATGGTCACAAGTTCGAGCCCCACTCGGGTTTTACGCCTGCATCAGCACCATTTTGGGCTATATCGCCGGCGGGCAGTTTACCTAACAACACCTTTCCTGGGCAGGCTCCAGCGGTTAACCAGTACTTGGGTGCACCAACCTCCGTAAGAAACTGCCAACTTTTTCATATAATAAATTAGACATGGTCTTAGCGGGGCTCGAACCCTTGATCATCAGTGATGATAGGTTACAGTGGTATACAAGTCAGCGACCGTAACCACTTGACCACGGAGGCGGACATTTAAGGTCCTGATAAAAATATTACTTACGAAATTATATTCATTTCTAAATTTTTGGAGTAAAAGAGGTAAGTTACTTTATTTACATGATTATTTAGAAACTATGTAGTTTTAAGATTCATTCTGTCGAATGCCGATCATTTCTTATCTTAACGGAAACTGGAAACTCCCAGGGTATGCAAGTCAACAAAGCATTATATCTGATAGTTGTTTTGTTACATGTATTTGCAAATATGTAATTGTGTACAATACTGTTCCTGTCGCCGCAACGGTCGCTAGAAAGATAACTGCTTAGTTTTCCTTTCCACTAAAGTGGGTCGAGACTATAATTTACGATGGGTTAGAGAGGAGGATAAGCACATGGTATTACCTCAACAAGAAGTCTGATCACCTCCACATGGCTGTTCTCCACGGCAACAAACAATGCTGGCTGGCTACTGAGATCACTCTGTAAGAATAGATAAATATCCACTGCAAATAATCTCTGTAAAAATATCCACTGCAAATAATCTCTGCAGGAATGGATAAATATCCATTGCAAATAATCTCTGCAACAACAGATTAAATATCCACTGCAAATAATCTCTGCAACAACAGATACATATCCACTGCAAATAATCTCTCTAAGAATGGATAAATATCCACTGCAAATAATCTCTGTAAGAATAGATAAATATCCACTGCAAATAATCTCTGCAAGAACAGATAAATATCCACTGCAAATAATCTCTGCAACAACAGATAACATTTTTATATCCACTGCAAATAATCTCTGTAAGAATGGATAAATATCCACTGCAAATAATCTCTGTAAGAATAGATAAATATTCACTGCAAATAATCTCTGTAGGAACAGATAAATATCCACTGCAAATAATCTCTGCAAGAACAGATAAATATCCACTGCAAATAATCTCTGTAGGAACAGATAAATATCCACTGCAAATAATCTCTGTAAGAATGGATAAATATCCACTGCAAATAATCTCTGTAAGAACAGATAAATATCCACTGCAAATAATCTCTGTAGGAACAGATAAATATCCACTGCAAATAATCTCTGTAGGAACAGATAAATATCCACTGCAAATAATCTCTGTAGGAACAGATAAATATCCACTGCACATAATCTCTGCAAGAACAGATAAATATCCACTGCAAATAATCTCTGTAGGAACAGATAAATATCCACTGCAAATAATCTCTGCAAGAACAGATAAATATCCACTGCAAATAATCTCTGTAGGAACAGATAAATATCCACTGCAAATAATCTCTGCAGGAATGGATAAATATCCATTGCAAATAATCTCTGCAACAACAGATTAAATATCCACTGCAAATAATCTCTGCAACAACAGATACATATCCACTGCAAATAATCTCTGTAAGAATGGATAAATATCCACTGCAAATAATCTCTGTAAGAATAGATAAATATCCACTGCAAATAATCTCTGCAAGAACAGATAAATATCCACTGCAAATAATCTCTGCAAGAACAGATAAATATCCACTGCAAATAATCTCTGTAAGAATGGATAAATATCCACTGCAAATAATCTCTGTAAGAATAGATAAATATCCACTGCAAATAATCTCTGTAGGAACAGATAAATATCCACTGCAAATAATCTCTGCAAGAACAGATAAATATCCACTGCAAATAATCTCTGTAGGAACAGATAAATATCCACTGCAAATAATCTCTGTAAGAATGGATAAATATCCACTGCAAATAATCTCTGTAAGAACAGATAAATATCCACTGCAAATAATCTCTGTAGGAACAGATAAATATCCACTGCAAATAATCTCTGTAGGAACAGATAAATATCCACTGCAAATAATCTCTGTAGGAACAGATAAATATCCACTGCACATAATCTCTGCAAGAACAGATAAATATCCACTGCAAATAATCTCTGTAGGAACAGATAAATATCCACTGCAAATAATCTCTGCAAGAACAGATAAATATCCACTGCAAATAATCTCTGTAGGAACAGATAAATATCCACTGCAAATAATCTCTGTAAGAATGGATAAATATCCACTGCAAATAATCTCTGTAGGAACAGATAAATATCCACTGCAAATAATCTCGGCAAGAATGGATAAATATCCACTGCAAATAATCTCTGTAGGAACAGATAAATATCCACTGCAAATAATCTCGGCAAGAACAGATAAATATCCACTGTAAATAATCTCTGTAAGAACAGATAAATATCCACTGCAAATAATCTCTGCAAGAACAGATAAATATCCACTGCAAATAAATGGTATTACTGTCTCATATTTGCATGTTACTATAGCAAGTTATTTAGATTTAAGTAACATTTTGAAGATCTCCCCACATATGACCTGGTATTGAGAAATCATCTAAATTACCTCCCTTTATGGACATCGATTCACACAATCGACAACAACTTGTATATGGTTGTTTACTAAAGTTAACATTATGAATAGAGAGCATGTTTAGTCGCCTAAATCCCCGGGTGATCTCCTCACAGAGTGCACGCCGTGGTTGGAGCACATCTCGCAGTAGCAGTGTAGGATATTGAGATCTCTGGTTATCGAACTTGCGACAACAGGACACACACTCCAGCACTTCTGCCTTACTCAAAAGAAGTGGTGGAGGGATGGACAGACCCTGGAGCGACCTAGATGACCATTGATTAGAAGATGCCTCCTTGGAATGTCAATTTTTACAGCACCATCACCAGAAACTTCAAGAGCACCATTCATTCTACTAGACACACATCAACAACTCAACAACACTTCACGGATAACCGACGGTTCTTAGCATGAACTTACATAATCAACTTGAAATGCTTGCCCATATGCTCTTCAGTGGCGAAGGTAAATAAATGGATACAACATCATCACAAAAATGCATTTATGCGGAGACAACGTTAAACAATACTATATAGTGAGTAAGAGCATACAGGATTGCGAATCCAGGTATCGCTGGTTCGATCTCCTGATCCTAAATATATTATTATGATAAATAATATTTCATGAAAAAAAACAAAAACAAACAAAAAACATATAATAATATTAACAGTGTTTCATGCGGCATGTCAACTGGATGCGGCAGTTGGAGACTGATATAAAGTAAAGCCATTCCATTCGTGGATATACATATTTCGGTGATCACTCCATTCGTGGATATACATATTTCGGTGATCATTCCATTCGTGGATATACATATTTCAGTGATCATTCCATTCGTGGATATACATATTTCGTGATCATTCCATTCGTGGATATACATATTTCAGTGATCATTCCATTTGTGGATATACATATTTCGTGATCATTCCATTTGTGGATATACATATTTCGGTGATCATTCCATTTGTGGATATACATATTTCGGTGATCATTCCATTCGTGGATATACATATTTCGTGATCATTCCATTCGTGGATATACATATTTCGTGATCATTCCATTCGTGGATATACATATTTCGTGATCATTCCATCGGGATATACATATTTCGGTGATCATTCCATTCGTGGATATACATATTTCGGTGATCATTCCATTCGTGGATATACATATGTCGGTGATCACACCATTTGTGGATATACATATTTCGGTGATCACTCTATGAAATATAATCGTATCTTACACAAATAAACACAGTCGTGATAGCACAGTGGATGCGCGTTCGCTTCCGGTGCGAAAGGTCCGAAGTTCAAGCCCTGCTGGATTGTGCCCTTAGGCAAGGCATTTAAATTCCACATTGCCTCTTCTCTCTCCCTCGTGGCGATGGATTCCATCAGGAATGAGGTCTCGAGAGTGATTAATATAAGTTGAAATAACTTGTTTCGCAATCGAGCTAAAATAAATAACATAATAAACACAAATCTTCTTTTTCTTTTTTGACTAATATAATATTTGTTATAATTTTTTTATTCATTTTAACTGCCCCTGTCGGGAACCTCATTTCACTACAATACACAACCACTTATGTTAGTGTGAACATCTGTATTAAGAAATAGTTCCGGTATAATTTTCAAGTTAGTTGCTGTCAAAATTAAAAAATACTGATAAAACAAATTCATTAAAATCTATTACTTTAAAATTAACTGTTCATGATTGTCAGAAAATACAAACGTACATCCAACTGCGGAGGAATACGAAACTCAAGCAGTGACAGAGAAAATACCATTGTCCACTGTTTGAAAACAGTGAAAGATAGCATTTTCTTTCACTGAGAAAACTCAATCATTCATTGGAAAGCATAAAAGATAAAAGGGCACCTTAGAGTTGACATTATCTCCATCCTCCAGTAAGCAGAACAGCTTCTCAGCATCACCGCCCATAGCAGACAGTCGCAGCTGAGGTATAATAATACTCTCCTGCCGTCTACAATATTCAAATAGTGGTTCATTACTTAGAGGTTATTACGTGGCTAGTTTGACCAGGGTTCATTCTAGGTCAGAATTTTTGGGAGAAGTGAGAAAGCGCGTGATCGCTTCCTTGAATGGTGTTCTTTAATATACTTCTGCAAAATAGGGTTAAAATGCACAGTACAACCATTAAATACAACTTTTGAATAGAAGGAGTGCTTTATACTGGGCCAGTGTATCTTACTAGACAAAATTTTGTTTGAAAATTGTAAAAACCATTATTTATTTTTTTAGGGAGAAGTTGGGCCCCCAGAGGGCGAAGCCAGGGTCCCTAGGGCGACAATTTCGCCCACATCGCCCTCTAGAATGATCCCTGAGTTTCACATCACCCCCCCTCGGGGCACTTCTCTCTAAAAAACAAAACTCTTTACAATTTTAAGACATTCAAATATTGTATTTAGTATTTTCTACTTCTTCTGGCTAACAGTCAACAATTGAGCTATTCTAACCCTATTATGTTGAAATTTATGAAATGCTATATGACGCAATCGCGCGCTTTCTCAATTCGCCCAAATATTTGGGTCTAGCTTGACCCTGGCATAGGCATCGACCCTCGGTATCTTGGTATCAGCCTGAGATCGAAGGCTGATATCAAGTAACCGGGGGTCGATACCTAGGCTGATATGAAACAAGCCGCGTAATATTGTCTTTATTACTTTGATATGAACTACTGCAACGTCATGATTCTGATTAGCTGATTCAGCCCAAGTGATCGCCGTTCATAAACATTATTGTATTCTCTAAGTACCCAGGGTGTATGCAACTATGCAATAATATAATCCGTTCCAACACAATAAGAACGTTTACAGGGTAACGGATTCTGTACGGTCAGGAAATGTTGATGGATTAAAAGGACACCTTGTTTTGTAATTTGTAAAAGTTTAGTTGTAATTATAACATTTTGTTCGTTTTCTGCATTTCATCGAGGTATGAAATGTCAGTTTTTTACACCTAATTTGCAGAAAAAGAACATTTAATTGTTAAGTGCTACATCTCTACAGTAACCACACTTATTGTCAAAAAGATAAACACAAGTAGAAGTACACATTTACCCAATGGTTCCAGTCAAGGAATCTTAAATACTTTATTTATTACAAAAGTTCACAAGGCAAATTTTCTCTATTGGCGAGATTTTCTCTTTAACCCTTTACATGCTGCAAACAACATAGTACCAGATCAGCTGTGGCGCAACACCGCTGATCAGGATCTATGTTGTTTGCTATTCAGCCAAATGATTTAGCTCCAATATCCGAGTAGCAAACAGCATAGAGCCTGATCAGATGGCACGTTCTGTGCTGTCAGATCTGGCACTATGCCGTTTGGAAGTGATTTTATGTGTCGTTTGCGTGCAAAGTGTTAATGAAATATATGCTTCTCAAATATACAAATGAGACACTTTGTGCTTACTTTTCAAAGGCCGCTGTAAGCTGTTCATGAATGGCGGACTTCCTGCATAATCTCAATGCTTTAAACAAACCCTGTAAAATAAAACAACCAACCTCAATGCTTTAAACAAACCCTATAAAATAAAACAACCAACTTCAATGCTTTAAACAAACCCTGTAAAATAATACAACCAACCCCAATGCTTTAAACAAACCCTGTAAAATAAAACAATCAACTTCAATGCTTTAAACAAACCCTGTAAAATAAAACAACCAGCCTCAATGCTTTAAACAAACCCTGTAAAATAAAACAACAAACTTCAATGCTTTAAACAAACCCTGTAAAATAATACAACCAACCCCAATGCTTTAAACAAACCCTGTAAAATAAAACAATCAACTTCAATGCTTTAAACAAACCCTGTAAAATAAAACAACCAGCCTCAATGCTTTAAACAAACCCTGTAAAATAAAACAACAAACTTCAATGCTTTAAACAAACCCTGTAAAATAAAACAACCAGCCTCAATGCTTTAAACAATCCCTGTAAAATAAAACAACCAGCCTCAATGCTTTAAACAAACCCTGTAAAATAAAACAACAAACTTCAATGCTTTAAACAACCCTGTAAAATAAAACAACCAACTTCGATGCTTTAAACAAACACTGTAAAATAATACAACCAACTTCGATTCTTTAAACAAACACTGTAAAATAATACAACCAACTTCGATGCTTTAAACAAACACTGTAAAATAAAACAACCAACCTCAATGCTTTAAACAATCCCTGTAAAATAAAACAACCAACCTCAATGCTTTAAACAATCCCTGTAAAATAAAACAACCAACCTCAATGCTTTAAACAATCCCTGTAAAATAAAACAACCAACTTCGATTCTTTAAACAAACACTGTAAAATAATACAACCAACTTCGATGCTTTAAACAAACACTGTAAAATAAAACAACCAACCTCAATGCTTTAAACAATCCCTGTAAAATAAAACAACCAACCTCAATGCTTTAAACAATCCCTGTAAAATAAAACAACCAACCTCAATGCTTTAAACAATCCCTGTAAAATAAAACAACCAACTTCGATTCTTTAAACAAACACTGTAAAATAATACAACCAACTTCGATGCTTTAAACAAACACTGTAAAATAAAACAACCAACCTCAATGCTTTAAATACATGAATGAATTGTCATTGCTAAAATTATTTGAACTATATATAGCCTTTATTTTACCCAGCATGCAAATAATTAAACTTAAATTTATAATTTCACCCCTCCCCCCTAAGTCAATTGGGCAGTCCTGTGTTGATCTCTAGCGATATCATACTGTACTACAATAATATAATACTACGATACCATTACATCACCCAGGTTCTACTTAAGGAATGAATCGAGGGTTAATAGTTTCCATAGGGTATGAACTACATTGGGTGTGGCTAAAGTGTGTGGAGGCCTTATCCACGCTAACTTTAAGCATGCCCAATGTAGTTCATACCCTATGGAAATATTAATCATTCAATACTTATATATTTACATTGGTTTAAACAGTATTTATTCCATGTATAACACAAAAAATGTTACAAATTACATAAATTTACATTAATTATTATTTTCAATGACACAAAGAAAATATAGCACACTTTGCATCTAAACATGTTTTTAGTCTAGCTTTACAACTTACTGTGTGCTGGAACAGGTAAACAGATCATCCTTGGAACATCATAAACTGTCAGATATCTCTTTTCTCGCTACGAACGCTGCCTAACACTGCGAATGCGCAGCACATGCCCGTAACTTCGAGTGTGCATGTCAGCTGCATATCATTAGTTGGTAACACTCATACGCAAATGTATACAATCAGGGCACATACGTTCATCGAAGGAAATGCTACATCGATATATATATAATATGTTCTTACCACATATGCAGCTGGAAAGTGTGCTCGGAAAGTGTCTACGACCTTGTCCCTATTGTTCAGTACAGCGTGATGGATAGCCAGGTAACCCTGCATGTCAGGTATACTTGTACATGCTCCAAGCCTGCAAACATAGTCACAACTAGAGAATAGCACCCGGAGAGATGCAAACCCCCCCGGAGAGATGCAAACCCCCCCCCCGGAGAGATGCAAACCCCCCCCCCACCCGGAGAGATGCAACCCCCCCGGAGAGATGCAAACCACCCCGGAGAGATGCAAACCCCCCCGGAGAGATGCAAACCCCCCCGGAGAGATGCAAACCCCCCCGGAGAGATGCAACCCCCCCAGAGAGATACAAACCAGGAGATGCAAACCACCCGGAGAGATGCAAACCCCCCCCGGAGAGATGCAAACCCCCCGGAGAGATGCAAACCCCCCCCCCCCGAGAGATGCAAACCCCCACGGAGAGATGCAAACCACCACGGAGAGATGCAAACCCCCCCCGGGGAGATGCAAACCCCCACGCTGGGCTGACCACTGTGACCACATGCCTTGACCGATTTCTCGGATGGAATCACTTCCTCCTGGATCAACTCTCTATATGTGGAAGTTGTGAATGCGCGCTCGCTTCAGGTGCGAAAGGTCCGGAGTTCGAGCCCCGTTGGAGCCGTTACGATTGTGCCCTTAGGCAAGGCATTTAAATGCCTCCTCTCTCTCCTTCATGGCGATGTATTCCATCAGGAATGATGTCTCGAGAGTGATTAATATAAGTTGAAAGAACTTGTTTCGCAATCAAGCTAAATTAAATTTGTATAAACTAACTCTCTATATATCCACACAATTTTATCTAAATTCGTCCATAACTTTTGGAGTTATCCTGTTATCACATAGACAGACACGCAGCCCCAAAAATAATTAACCCCCTTTCAAAATGGCGGGGGTTAGCAACTGATAATTCATTGAATACTTGAATAAAATTTCTGGAAAATGATCGACACATCAAAATCTCGAATTATGTCCGTCAATATGGACTCTACTGAGAGCAACTAAAAGCAACACCCATGGTCCAATGAGCGGATGAGAGCAACTAAAAGCAACACCCATGGTCCAATGAGCGGATGAGAGCAACTAAAAGCAACACCCATGGTCCAATGAGCGGATGGGTCAGTGGTACAATGGTTAACAAGACTGCAAATTCAAGGATTGTCATTTCAAGCCTCCGTCCCACTATAGTAATATTAAGTCTTTTGGATGGGACTATAATCTGAGATCCCATGTATCGGTGTACTACACAGAGAATGTAAGAATCCCATGGATGCTTCTGGCACTGGTGTGTAATCTGAGATCCCATGTATTGGTGTAATACACAGAGCATGTAAGAATCCCATGGATGCTTCTGGCACTGGTGTGTAATCTGAGATCCCATGTATTGGTGTAATACACAGAGCATGTAAGAATCCCATGGATGCTTCTGGCACTGGTGTGTAATCTGAGATCCCATGTATTGGTGTAATACACAGAGCATGTAAGAATCCCATGGATGCTTCTGGCACTGGTGTGTAATCTGAGATCCCATGTATTGGTGTAATACACAGAGCATGTAAGAATCCCATGGATGCTTCTGGCACTGGTGTGTAATCTGAGATCCCATGTATTGGTGTAATACACAGAGCATGTAAGAATCCCATGGATGCTTCTGGCACTGGTGTGTAATCTGAGATCCCATGTATTGGTGTAATACACAGAGCATGTAAGAATCCCATGGATGCTTCTGGCACTGGTGTGTAATCTGAGATCCCATGTATTGGTGTAATACACAGAGCATGTAAGAATCCCATGGATGCTTCTGACACTGGTGTGTAATCTGAGATCCCATGTATCGGTGTACTACACAGAGAATGTAAGAATCCCATGGATGCTTCTGGCACTGGTGTGTAATCTGAGATCCCATGTATTGGTGTAATACACAGAGCATGTAAGAATCCCATGGATGCTTCTGGCACTGGTGTGTAATCTGAGATCCCATGTATTGGTGTACTACACAGAGCATGTAAGAATCCCATGGATGCTTCTGACACTGGTGTGTAATCTGAGATCCCATGTATTGGTGTAATACACAGAGCATGTAAAAATCCCATGGATGCTTCTGGACTGGTGCGTAATCTGTATCTTGCACTTTCCTCTTAAAAAGACTAATAAACTTGTTGAGGTGCGCCCTCTAATTGCGGGGAGACACTAATTATGCACATAATAACATAAGTTGTCCAGTGGGCACCTAGAATACACGACAAACTAAACATATACAACAGCGTCATGATATAGCTTGTACATTAACGACATAATGTTCCTACCTGAGTAGAATATTACAGCATGCAGCATTACCTGCCTTGGCAGCCATTGACAGAGCAGTCAAACCAGTCTAAATAGAGAAAGCAAAAGATGGTGAAAACGAAAAATGGTTAAACCGCTTGTCTTCAACTACGTTTTTTCACCCCTCCCACATCTAATCCATTTAGTGTTTTAATTGAAATTATATGGCAGGTACTGTGGGTTCAAGATCGCAATGGAACCCTAGTCTGATCTATCCGATCACAATTCCACATATCTATGGCTGATCTGGACAACGGATCCCTAGCCCGATCACCTCATATCTATGGCTCATCTGGACAACGGATCCCTAGCCCGATCACCTCATATCTATGGCTCATCTGGACAACGGATCCCTAGCCCGATCACCTCATATCTATGGCTCATCTGGACAACGGATCCCTAGCTGGACCCTAGCCTCTGAACCCTAGCCCGATCACCTCATATCTATGGCTCATCCGGACAACGGAACCCTAGCCTGATCACCTCATATCTATGGCTCATCCGGACAACGGAACCCTAGCCTGATCACCTCATATCTATGGCTCATCTGGACAATGGAACCCTAGCCCAATCACAATTCCTCATATCTATGGCTCATCTGGACAACAGATCCCTAGCCCAATCACAATTCCTCAGATACTATGGCTCAGGTGAACTAAAAAAAACAAATAAACAAACCTGACAATGCTGGGCATTTATTGTGCTTGCAGAGACATTCAAAAGGGTATCCATGTTGTGTTCCCTGAAATGTTGTATAAACGTGTGCATTATGAGGGCCTCATGATAGATTAACATAATCGCTTGTTAATGTCGTATTCATGTTTAAAAAATGAAATTACACATATATCGGAGTGTCCTGTGCTGTATGATAGACATCATACTAGTGCTTCATGTCAAGCTTGGTCAAAAAGCAAAAAGGTGTTTTGGAGATGAAGCGTGGACAAGCTTTGTGTTATAAAAATGTCCAAATGACCGTAGATCTGTAAAACAAATTATCCGACAGGAACGGGGTAATAATATGCACAACTTACCGGTATGCCTAAAGTGCGGAAATGACGGAAATGACCTCATTTCCGCGGAATTCACGGAAATGACATTGACTAAACAGCGGAAATGAGTCTAATGTCATTTTCGTTAGTGTTGGTAAGGGTCGAACGTGTTTATAAAGTCATTTCCGTGAAAATGAGCTATGACTAAACAGCGGAAATGAGGACAATGTTATTTTCACTACGAAAATGACTTTTTTAACAGGCAAATAAACGAATTATGAATTTGTGTGAGTACGGTAACGGATTTAGTGAGATGTATGCATGCATTTCTGTAGTAATGTTAACGTTAGCTATTTTCCTGATCGGCATTGTAATAATTAGCGGACTGGTTCCTTTTATCAGTGTTGGTAAGGGTCGACGTGTTTATAAAGTGATTTCCGTGAACAATAGAATTATTTAGTGGCCGGTGATCATCAAAGTATTTGACTAGTACGATGTTAGCGATGGTGGCTTAGCGCAACTACTCAATTAAAAGCGGCAGTCGTAAGAAAATTAAATTATTTAGAGATGATAATTTGGTTAACTAACTACCGTGCTACATGCATAATAAATTACAATAAACCACCAAATATATATACCGACCATATCTGAGCCGAGTTGAATATTACATATACATTTCCGCTGTTTAGTCAATGTCATTTCCGCGAAATGACTTTGAGAAAGTGATTTCCGTGAATTCCGCGGAAATGAGGTCATTTCTGTCATTTCCGCACTTTAGGCAGACCCCAACTTACAATGCTTCCAGCCAAGTTTGGTGAAAATCCAATAAGGGGTTTTAGATGAATCATGGACACGCTGTGTTTTAAAAATGATCAAATGGCCGTAAATCACAGAAAATCACCCAACCGGAACGGGGTAAAATATGCACAACTCGACATCATACTGATGGTTTCTGCAAAGTTTGGTGAACATCCAATAAGGTGTTTTGGATATGAAGAACAGACAACCGTAGTGTCATAAAAAAGTTCAATTGTCCGTAAATCCGCAAAATTTCATCCAACAGGAACGGGTTTACAATTATGCACAACTAGACATCATACCGATGATTCTTGCCAAGTTTGGAGAAAGTCCAACAAGAGATTATGGAAAGATGCATGGACAAGGTAAAGCGGATGGATGGACACACAGACGGCAATGATAATATGTCACCCCTCCCCCTGTCACCCCTCCCCCATTAGGGCAGACATAATAATAACAAGTTGCATGTGTGGCAAGAGCCATGGTATGTTTATATAGTAAGTATCAAATGTTTCCATAGTATTTATCATTGCTGTATCGGACCTCTAGGTTTGTCGGTGAATAATTTGTGTGTTTTACGTTTATTTATCGTCGCTACCGGTTGCCCATATGAGCGCCGCCTCCTGAAGAGATTAGTCATTTTAGATATTTGGAGGATAGTGCAAATGATACAGACAGAGACCCATTCCAGAATCTCCTCTGGTTCTTTTGCGTGCATGGTGTAAAGCACCGATACGAGACCTCAGTTTAAAGTCCCATCTGAAATACTATTAATATTATTAGGGTCAGATGGGGGATCGAACCTGCGATCCCTGGATTACCAGTCCAACGTGTTAACCATTGCAAAACAGATCCGTCTGTGACGTGAATAATTTCTCATCAGTCTCTTTTATAGCAGATGAAATAATATTACTATTTGATCACTTTTGTTTTTCCAATTTTATTTTCCATTCAATATACATAACATAGCACAAAAACGAAAACATGCATTAAAAGTCATTAAAAATCAACCAAAGTTAGAAACATTCATCTGTTAATGCGCTTGAATAAACTTAAGATTGCATAACATCTTTTTAAATGAAACTACAATTTCACTCACATGTGAATTCAACATGGCGTCAATAGAGGACTTGTTTTTGGACAACCAATCAAATTTCATGTAACAGAAATGTGTTTTCCAACAATATTGTGTAGGCACAACCACAAATGTGAGGATTTTATTGGTCCACAGGATTTTTGTATGCCATAAAGTTTATATAATGTACTAACCTGGCATGTATAGCAACCACCATGATCAGCCTGGGTTTATATAATGTACTAACCTGGCATGCATAGCAACCACCATGATCAGCTAGGGTTTATATAATGTACTAACCTGGCATGCATAGCAACCACCATGACCAGCTAGGGTTTATATAATGTACTAACCTGGCATGTATAGCAACCACCATGACCAGCTAGGGTTTATATAATGTACTAACCTGGCATATATAGCAACCACCATGACCAGCTAGGGTTTATATAATGTACTAACCTGGCATGTATAGCAACCACCATGACCAGCTAGGGTTTATATAATGTACTAACCTGGCATGTATAGCAACCACCATGATCAGCTAGGGTTTATATAATGTACTAACCTGGCATATATAGCAACCACCTTGATCAGCCTGGAGTTTATATCATGTACTAACCTGGCATGTATAGCAACCACCATGATCAGCTAGGGTTTATATAATGTACTAACCTGGCATGTATAGCAACCACCATGATCAGCCTGGGGTTTATAATGTACTAACCTGGCATGCATAGCAACCACCATGATCAGCTAGGGTTTATATAATGTACTAACCTGGCATGCATAGCAACCACCATGACCAGCTAGGGTTTATATAATGTACTAACCTGGCATGCATAGCAACCACCATGATCAGCCTGGGGTTTATATAATGTACTAACCTGGCATGCATAGCAACCACCATGATCAGCTAGGGTTTATATAATGTACTAACCTGGCATGCATAGCAACCACCATGACCAGCTAGGGTTTATATAATGTACTAACCTGGCATGTATAGCAACCACCTTGATCAGCTAGGGTTTAATAATGTACTGACCTGGCATGTATAGCAACCACCATGATCAGCTAGGGTTTATATAATGTACTAACCTGGCATGTATAGCAACCACCATGATCAGCTAGGGTTTATATAATGTACTAACCTGGCATATATAGCAACCACCTTGATCAGCCTGGAGTTTATATCATGTACTAACCTGGCATGTATAGCAACCACCATGATCAGCTAGGGTTTATATAATGTACTAACCTGGCATATATAGCAACCACCTTGATCAGCCTGGAGTTTATATCATGTACTAACCTGGCATGTATAGCGGCCACCATGATCAGTGTGTTATTGTCCGTATCCACTACAGACAGATCTGTCACTCGCAGATCTATCGGATATACGACATCCTGCATGTAAAGGTAATACACAAAATGTCAATGTCATATATATAGAATGTCCTATTTCCATTTATCCAAGTTGAACTAATTCCTAGTACAGTAAAACCCCTCTAAACAGAATGGCCACCAGACCAAGGGAAGAGGTTGATTTAGAGGGGGTCTCATAGGGGCAGATTTTCTCGTAATTTTGCAAGGTTTAGAATACAAATATATGAATGTTTATAGTCTACAAATATACACACTAGCGGATCAAGGGGGGCACACCTGACACTCATCCCCCTTAAGGTTTTTTAGGGGTTATGATATGCTCACTGGGTGAATTTGTGTTAATCATATTGCTAACACCACTATCTCGTTAATTACAATGTATAACAAACAACTTTCATCTGTACACTATATGGGTATTATTAGATTACATGTACATGTATATCATTGCATAATATTTTATGCTATCGATCATGACCTATTGATGATATTATTTTATGCTTATAGAAATTTAACAATCAAATAAAATGGGTTTTTCTACTGGTTGAAAGCAGTGGAATAACACATTTTCTCACATAAATTTGCTTGTATCGAATTTAATACAGCCATATTTTCTTATATTAGCACACGTGTAATGACACTATGAAGGATTCTGATTGGTCGCGGCATGACAGCTTGTTTTAGACACGTTTGATCTATAGTTTGCAACTTTGCAGTTGATAATCAATAAAATGTTAAATATGCACTAGCTGTCCAATTAGCACAGTGGTTAGTGTGCTCGCTTCTCACCAATGCAACCCGGGTTCGATCCTCGGACCGGGGAGTATGTGAGATGGTACTGTGGTCGCTAGATCGGACAGGTGGGATTTCTCCGGGTACTCTGGTTTCCTTCCACACAAATGACCACATATACGCTTTCACCCGTGCCAACGAGAGTGATTAATATAAGTTGTTAAAAGTTGCTTCGCAATCGTTGTAAAATAAATAAAGCTTAAACTTTGACTTGATTTAACCATTTCCCAATTGCACTGTAAGTATCTATCGATGCCATTATCCATTCCTACATAGAAACGCCTCTCAACGCCTCTCTTACCAATGACAAATACATTGAAACAGTAGTCGTCATACAAACAGAAACACCCGTTATGAATGTCAGAATAACAAAGTGGATACACCCTTAACATTCCCAGTAATCTCTATAAGAGGATTGGCGGTGGAGATGTTCACTGCTTATAAATTAATTACATTAGATAAAAGGAAGTCGTATATATAGCATCTTACACGAGTGCTGATTTCATACCATATTTTATGAAACAAGTTTTAGAATTTTGCTATTAACCCTTTCAACCCCACAGGCCCCTAAATAGGCTTATGAAAAGTGTAGATCCAGATGAGCCGGCTCGTGACGAGCCGTCTCATCAGGATCTGCACTTTTTTGCCAGTAATAATTATTACTATATTTAGATAAAATTACCCATTTTGATAAATGAACTGGTCCAAAGGTAATTTTCTTATTAATTTATTGGTCTGAAAATATCATGGACCAGTCCATGTCAGTTACTTGGGGTTGAATGGGTTAAGCGCGCTCGTTTTAATAAATGACATTGCTACTTTCATTTTGGTGCCATGTATCTTGGATTATTGTCATGACGTTATTAAATTGTCATGACGTCACTACGCAAAGCAGCGTTATATTTATGTCTTAAACATCATTATAATTACGTGAAGACTTCTTTTAAATCGTAGTTTGTCATACCATTAACGTTATGTACCAATTCAAATAAAACTAGGCATACTTTAAAGTTTAATTAACAAATTATAAGGATTATTCTCTCAACCAATCAGAATCCTTCCAGGTGTTATTACATGTGTGTACATATAAGAAAATATTTGATGGCTGTACGAAACTAAATACAAGCACGAGTTATGTGATAAAATATGAAAATACAGTAGCATATAAGCCTATATCTCTATGGGAGAAAAGGGGCTAAGAAAGATCTTGAAAAGTGCATTCTTGTTAATATAATAAACATGTGCATACAAAGGGAACATATGAATACCAGGTGATGAAGCTAATATAGGAAGCTATGTAGTATATCGTGTGCAGCCTCCTATATACCAGGTGATGAAGCTAATATAGGAAGCTACGTAGTATATCGTGTGCAGCCTCCTATATACCAGGTGATGAAGCTAATATAGGAAGCTACGTAGTATATCGTGTGCAGCCTCCTACATGTATATACCAGGTGATGAAGCTAATATAGGAAGCTACGTAGTATATCGTGTGCAGCCTCCTACATGTATATACCAGGTGATGAAGCTAATATAGGAAGCTACGTAGTATATCGTGTGCAGCCTCCTACATGTATATACCAGGTGATGAAGCTAATATAGGAAGCTACGTAGTATATCGTGTGCAGCCTCCTACATGTATATACCAGGTGATGAAGCTAATATAGGAAGCTACGTAGTATATCGTGTGCAGCCTCCTATATACCAGGTGATGAAGCTAATATAGGAAGCTACGTAGTATATCGTGTGCAGCCTCCTATATACCAGGTGATGAAGCTAATATAGGAAGCTACGTAGTATATCGTGTGCAGCCTCCTACATGTATATACCAGGTGATGAAGCTAATATAGGAAGCTATGTAGTATATCGTGTGCAGCCTCCTATATACCAGGTGATGAAGCTAATATAGGAAGCTACGTAGTATATCGTGTGCAGCCTCCTATATACCAGGTGATGAAGCTAATATAGGAAGCTACGTAGTATATCGTGTGCAGCCTCCTATATACCAGGTGATGAAGCTAATATAGGAAGCTACGTAGTATATCGTGTGCAGCCTCCTACATGTATATACCAGGTGATGAAGCTAATATAGGAAGCTACGTAGTATATCGTGTGCAGCCTCCTATATACCAGGTGATGAAGCTAATATAGGAAGCTACGTAGTATATCGTGTGCAGCCTCCTATATACCAGGTGATGAAGCTAATATAGGAAGCTACGTAGTATATCGTGTGCAGCCTCCTATATACCAGGTGATGAAGCTAATATAGGAAGCTACGTAGTATATCGTGTGCAGCCTCCTACATGTATATACCAGGTGATGAAGCTAATATAGGAAGCTACGTAGTATATCGTGTGCAGCCTCCTACATGTATATACCAGGTGATGAAGCTAATATAGGAAGCTATGTAGTATATCGTGTGCAGCCTCCTACATGTATATACCAGGTGATGAAGCTAATATAGGAAGCTACGTAGTATATCGTGTGCAGCCTCCTACATGTATATACCAGGTGATGAAGCTAATATAGGAAGCTACGTAGTATATCGTGTGCAGCCTCCTACATGTATATACCAGGTGATGAAGCTAATATAGGAAGCTATGTAGTATATCGTGTGCAGCCTCCTATATACCAGGTGATGAAGCTAATATAGGAAGCTACGTAGTATATCGTGTGCAGCCTCCTACATGTATATACCAGGTGATGAAGCTAATATAGGAAGCTATGTAGTATATCGTGTGCAGCCTCCTATATACCAGGTGATGAAGCTAATATAGGAAGCTATGTAGTATATCGTGTGCAGCCTCCTATATACCAGTGATGAAGCTAATATAGGAAGCTATGTAGTATATCGTGTGCAGCCTCCTATATACCCAGTGATGAAGCTAATATAGGAAGCTATGTAGTATATCGTGTGCAGCCTCCTACATGTATATACCAGGTGATGAAGCTAATATAGGAAGCTACGTAGTATATCGTGTGCAGCCTCCTATATACCAGGTGATGAAGCTAATATAGGAAGCTATGTAGTATATCGTGTGCAGCCTCCTATATACCAGGTGATGAAGCTAATATAGGAAGCTATGTAGTATATCGTGTGCAGCCTCCTATATACCAGGTGATGAAGCTAATATAGGAAGCTACGTAGTATATCGTGTGCAGCCTCCTATATACCAGGTGATGAAGCTAATATAGGAAGCTATGTAGTATATCGTGTGCAGCCTCCTATATACCAGGTGATGAAGCTAATATAGGAAGCTACGTAGTATATCGTGTGCAGCCTCCTACATGTATATACAAGGTGATGAATTAATATAGGAAGCTATGTAGTATATCGTGTGCAGCCTCCTATATACCAGGTGATGAAGCTAATATAGGAAGCTAACGTAGTATATCGTGTGCAGCCTCCTACATGTATATACAAGGTGATGAAGCTAATATAGGAAGCTATGTAGAATATCGTGTGCAGCCTCCTACATGTATATACCAGGTGATGAAGCTAATATAGGAAGCTATGTAGTATATCGTGTGCAGCCTCCTACATGTATATACCAGGTGATGAAGCTAATATAGGAAGCTATGTAGTATATCGTGTGCAGCCTCCTACATGTACATACCAGGTGATGAAGCTAATATAGGAAGCTACGTAGTATATCGTGTGCAGCCTCCTATATACCAGGTGATGAAGCTAATATAGGAAGCTATGTAGTATATCGTGTGCAGCCTCCTATATACCAGGTGATGAAGCTAATATAGGAAGCTACGTAGTATATCGTGTGCAGCCTCCTATATACCAGGTGATGAAGCTAATATAGGAAGCTACGTAGTATTGTGTGCAGCCTCCTATATACCAGGTGATGAAGCTAATATAGGAAGCTACGTAGTATATCGTGTGCAGCCTCCTATATACCAGGTGATGAAGCTAATATAGGAAGCTACGTAGTATATCGTGTGCAGCCTCCTACATGTATATACAAGTGATGAAGCTAATATAGGAAGCTATGTAGAATATCGTGTGCAGCCTCCTATATACCAGGTGATGAAGCTAATATAGGAAGCTATGTAGTATATCGTGTGCAGCCTCCTATATACCAGGTGATGAAGCTAATATAGGAAGCTATGTAGTATATCGTGTGCAGCCTCCTATATACCAGGTGATGAAGCTAATATAGGAAGCTATGTAGTATATCGTGTGCAGCCTCCTACATGTATATACCAGGTAATGAAGCTAATATAGGAAGCTATGTAGTATATCGTGTGCAGCCTCCTATATACCAGGTGATGAAGCTAATATAGGAAGCTATGTAGTATATCGTGTGCAGCCTCCTATATACCCAGTGATGAAGCTAATATAGGAAGCTATGTAGTATATCGTGTGCAGCCTCCTATATACCCAGTGATGAAGCTAATATAGGAAGCTATGTAGTATATCGTGTGCAGCCTCCTACATGTATATACCAGGTGATGAAGCTAATATAGGAAGCTACGTAGTATATCATGTGCAGCCTCCTATATACCAGGTGATGAAGCTAATATAGGAAGCTATGTAGTATATCGTGTGCAGCCTCCTATATACCAGGTGATGAAGCTAATATAGGAAGCTATGTAGTATATCGTGTGCAGCCTCCTATATACCAGGTGATGAAGCTAATATAGGAAGCTACGTAGTATATCGTGTGCAGCCTCCTATATACCAGGTGATGAAGCTAATATAGGAAGCTATGTAGTATATCGTGTGCAGCCTCCTATATACCAGGTGATGAAGCTAATATAGGAAGCTACGTAGTATATCGTGTGCAGCCTCCTATACCAGGTGATGAAGCTAATATAGGAAGCTATGTAGTATATCGTGTGCAGCTCCTACATGTATATACCAGGTGATGAAGCTAATATAGGAAGCTATGTAGTATATTGTGTGCAGCCTCCTATATACAGGTGATGAAGCTAATATAGGAAGCTACGTAGTATATTGTGTGCAGCCTCCTATATACCAGGTGATGAAGCTAATATAGGAAGCTAACGTAGTATATCGTGTGCAGCCTCCTATATACCAGGTGATGAAGCTAATATAGGAAGCTAACGTAGTATATCGTGTGCAGCCTCCTACATGTATATACAAGGTGATGAAGCTAATATAGGAAGCTATGTAGAATATTGTGTGCAGCCTCCTATATACCAGGTGATGAAGCTAATATAGGAAGCTATGTAGTATATCGTGTGCAGCCTCCTATATACCAGGTGATGAAGCTAATATAGGAAGCTATGTAGAATATTGTGTGCAGCCTCCTATATACCAGGTAATGAAGCTAATATAGGAAGCTATGTAGTATATTGTGTGCAGCCTCCTATATACCAGGTGGTGAAGCTAATATAGGAAGCTATGTAGTATATCGTGTGCAGCCTCCTACATGTATATACCAGGTAATGAAGCTAATATAGGAAGCTATGTAGTATATTGTGTGCAGCCTCCTATATACCAGGTGGTGAAGCTAATATAGGAAGCTATGTAGTATATCGTGTGCAGCCTCCTACATGTATATACCAGGTAATGAAGCTAATATAGGAAGCTATGTAGTATATTGTGTGCAGCCTCCTATATACCAGGTGGTGAAGCTAATATAGGAAGCTATGTAGTATATCGTGTGCAGCCTCCTACATGTATATACCAGGTAATGAAGCTAATATAGGAAGCTATGTAGTATATTGTGTGCAGCCTCCTATATACCAGGTGGTGAAGCTAATATAGGAAGCTATGTAGTATATCGTGTGCAGCCTCCTATATACCAGGTGATGAAGCTAATATAGGAAGCTACGTAGTATTTCGTGTGCAGCCTCCTATATACCAGGTGCATGTAACAGGAAATATACCTCACCTCTTCCTTAATTACCGAATACGATGCACCCATATCTACTTGCAGGTGAATAGCCTATATCATTGATTAGAATATGTACACATTAGAAATATCTAAATACACATCTTATATCGTATATATCATCTACATTTTATGTCAAATGCTATATGTTTAACGTGCTAGTTTGAAGGATCTCTCAAACCTCTAAAACAAAAAGAAAAGTTTGAATTGAATTGAAAAACAGGACAGATATGTTCTTAAAGGCTTGTTTACAGTATTTATTTATACATAGCATGTATTAAATGTAAAGTAAACATTAGAACGTACACATGTACCAACAACCCCTCCCCCAACTTCTCACATTCACAAACAACCCCACCCCAACTAACCCACATTCACATACAACCCCACCCCCAACATGTACAAACAACCCCCCCAACTTCCCACATTCATAAATAACACCACCCCACTTCCCACATTCATAAACAACCACACCCAGCTTCCCACATTCACAAACAACCCCACCCCAACTTCCCACATTCACAAACAACCCCACACCAACTTCCCACATTCATAAACAATCACACCAACTTCCCACAGTCATAAACAACCACCCAACTTCCCACATTCATAAACAACACCACCCAACTTCCCACATTCACAAACAACCCCACCCCAACTTCCCACATTCATAAACAATTCCACACCCCAACTCCCACATTCACAACAACCCCACCCAACTTCCCACATTCACAACCCCCCCCCCCAACATCCCACGTGTTAGGGTGCATCAAACTTACATGTTTAACCATTTCACTGAGTTGTTGACTTCTCTGTACCCTCTGTAACTGTATAATCTCTCGACAATCATCCCCTATGTTGCCTAGCAACAACATGTCGTCAGGACGACATGCGTCATTGTCCTCCATGTTCACATCAGCTCCACGCTTTATTAGACAACTACGAATATGGAAGAAGGAAACAATACTTGGATTAAACAAAACACATAAATATTGTAAACGTTCATAGGTGGATAACGGTTCTTATTAGAAAACTGATACATGAAGCTGTACATTGATAAAGTATCTCTTACTTTACAATGTTAAATGTTATACTGGTACATTTACTTTACAATGTTATACTGGTACATTTACTTTACAATGTTCAATGTTATACTGGTACATTTACTTTACAATGTTCAATGTTATACTGGTACATTTACTTTACAATGTTCAATGTTATACTGGTACATTTACTTTACAATGTTCAATGTTATACTGATACATTTACTTTACAATGTTCAAAGTATTGCTAGTACATTTAATTTACAATGTTCAATGTTACTGGTACATTTACTTTACAATGTTCAATGTTATACTGGTACATTTACTTTACAATGTTTATTGTTATACTGGTACATTTACTTTACAATGTTCAATGTTACCATTACATTTGATAAAGTAGCACTTACTTGACAACGTTCACGTGGTTGTTCATGACAGCGTAATGTAGAGCTGTTCTTCCATTCTTTTTACTACCATTGTTAGGATTGGCACCAAGTACACACATCAGAGTCTAAATATAGTACGATAACACATCCGAGTCTAAATATAGCACGATAACACATCCGAGTCTAAATATAGCACGATAACACATCCGAGTCTAAATATAGCACGATAACACATCCGAGTCTAAATATAGCACGATAACACATCAGAGTCTAAATATAGCACGATAACACATCCGAGTCTAAATATAGCATGATAACACACCAGAGTCTAAATATAGCACGATAACACATCAGAGTCTAAATATAGCACGATAACACATCAGAGTCTAAATATAGCACGATAATACATTAGAGTCTAAATATAGCACAATAATACATCAGAGTCTAAATATAGCACGATAACACACCAGAGTCTAAATATAGCATGATAATACATTAGAGTTGAAATATAGCATAATAACACATCAGATTCTAAATATAGCATGATAACACATCAAGTCTAAATATAGCATGATAACAAATCAGAGTCTAAATATAGCATGATAACACATCCGAGTCAAAATATAGCATGATAAAACATTAGGGGGCGAAACATAGATAACTAGCTCTTCATGATACAATGGCCCAATAGATGCTGATGCAACATTTCACTGCCGACTAATCAGAAATAAATGTGAACATCTTTAAAACAAAATGTGATTCCCAATTTCATTTCTATTTACTGAAAATTTACATGTATTGGATCTGACATATTTTGTGGCACATAGCGACGTCAGCTAAAACAATTTTCCACAAAAAATATTTTTAGAAGAGGATGGAAATCGAGCAGAATGATAGCTCATTAGGAGCTAAATATAGAACGTTGTTGCATCACTTTACAATAAATACGTATTAAGGTCTAAATATAGAACGTTGTTGCATCACTTTACAATAAATACATATTAAGGTCTAAATATAGAACGTTGTTGCATCACTTTACAATAAATAAATATTATGGTCTAAATATAGATTTTATTTGGCATTAATTACTCACAGTGCAATAATTACTCTCAGGGAACACTATTTTATATTATGTCTTTATTAATTACCCTTTCTTGGCCATACCGGTATTTTGGAAAAAGCATGCACTATTTTGAAAATACATACATTTTTATACTTTTTTCTAAATTGCTGATTCAAATTTAATTGTTCTTGAAAAATATCTTTTGTCTAGTAAAAATGAATAAATAATTTATATCTGATGTGGCACTTTTTTCAAGTGAGTGGGTAATGTGCAAACATAAATATTATAAGGAAAAATGTATGAGCAAAGGTCTTACATCACAGAGGTTGCTGTCACCTTCCTGGGCCACAAGCATGAGCGAGGTCATACCCTCGGTGTTACACACATTGATGTCAGCCTGCTGCAGACGTACCAAGGACATCAACAACGGCACTGACATATACCTACAATACAGACCATTTCATGTTACAGATACCATGTATACAGTCTGCTGACATATACCTACAATACAGACCATTTCATGTTACAGATACCATGTATACAGTCTGCTGACATATACCTACAATACAGACCATTTCATGTTACAGATACCATGTATACAGTCTGCTGACATATACCTACAATACAGACCATTTCATGTTACAGATACCATGTATACAGTCTGCTGACATATACCTACAATACAGACCATTTCATGTTACAGATACCATGTATACAGTCTGCTGACATATACCTACAATACAGACCATTTCATGTTACAGATACCATGTATACAGTCTGCTGACATATACCTACAATAAAGACCATTTCATGTTACAGACACCATGTATACAGTCTGCTGACATATACCTACAATAAAGACCATTTCATGTTACAGATACCATGTATGTAGTCTGCTTTATATGTTACCCTATATCCACACTGCGAGTTCACTTCATGTGCAAAAGGCGTGTGTTTTACGTTTATTTATCGTCGCTACCGGTTACCCATATGAGCGACGCCTCCTGAAGAGATTTGTCATTTTAGATTTTGGAGGATAGTGCAATGATACAGACAGAGACCCATTCCAGAGTCTCCTCTGGTTCTTTTACGTGCATGGTGTAAAGCATCGACACGAGACCTCGGTTTAACGTCCCATCTGAAAGACTTAATTTTATTAGGGTCAGACGGGGGATAGAACCTGCGATCCCTGGATTACCAGTTCAGCGTGTTAACCACTGGACTACAGATCCGTCTGCGAAAGTCCCGAAGTTCGAGTCCAGCTGTAGCCATTACGATTGTGCCCTTAGGCAAGGCAATTAAATCCCACATTGCCTCTTCTCTCTCCCTCGTGGCGATGGATTCCATCAGGAATGAGGTCTCGAGAGTGATTAATATAAGTTGTAATAACTTGTTTCGCAATCAAACTAAAATAAATTTGTATAAACTGACACAAAATAACTACCATTAGTAACATCATGATGTTTTGTCTGGAAATCCAGAATTGATAGTAGTAAAAATATTGCAAGTGTTGATTTTGAAATATGTTCTACTGAACTGAATGCTTCTGTTTTTATGTTTTCTTCCACCATGTTCAGCCAAACATAAATTATTTATACTATAATCTTTCTATTATAATAACAACAAAACACAAGGTGTAGTTGTGCTGGCATAGTCTACATATCGAGCCAGAAAAGAACGGGGATGGCAAGAGTTATCAAATACAACCCACGCTCTGTCTGTTATCTAGGTTATATTCCTAGTTTTAAGGAAACGCGACTTCTAGTTAACTCGTCTTTCTTTACATAACTATCTTTGGCCGAATCTGACTTCCAAGTTCCATGTTTCTTAAACAATCTGTCCGGAATCCCGGGATTTGCAGCGCATGTAGCGCCTCCGGACATCAATGAATGCAATCCATACACTGAAGGATTTAAACCTATTTCTGATAATTATTTCTTTAATGTTTCCCTAGCCAATGAATATGACCAGTATATTGTCCCCTGTGATGGTACTCTCTGGTACTCTCTGGTATTGTCCCCTGTGATGGTACTCTCTGGCCTTGTCCCCTGTGATGGTACTCTCTGGCCTTGTCTCCTGTGATGGTACTCTCCAGCCTTGTCCCCTGTGATGGTACTCTCTGGCCTTGTCCCCTGTGATGGTACTCTCTGGTACTCTCTGGCCTTGTCCCCATGTGATGGTACTCTCTCGCCTTGTCTCCTGTGATGGTACTCTCTGGCCTTGTCCCCTGTGACGGTACTATCTGGTCTTGCCCCCTGTGATGGTACTCTCTGGCCTTGTCCCCTGTGATGGTACTCTCTGGTACTCTCTGGCCTTGTCCCCTGTGATGGTACTCTCTGGCCTTGTCCCCTGTGACGGTACTCTCTGGTCTTGCCCCTGTGATGGTACTCTCTGGCCTTGTCCCCTGTGATGGTACTCTCTGGTACTCTCTGGCCTTGTCCCCTGTGATGGTACTCTCTGGCCTTGTCCCCTGTGATGGTACTCTCTGGCCTTGTCCCCTGTGATGGTACTCTCTGGCCTTGCCCCCTGTGATGGTACTCTCTGGCCTTGCCCCCTGTGATGGTACTCTCTGGTACTCTCTGGCCTTGTCCCCTGTGATGGTACTCTCTGGCCTTGCCCCCTGTGATGGTACTCTCTGGCCTTGCCCCCTGTGATGGTACTCTCTGGTACTCTCTGGCCTTGTCTCCTGTGATGGTACTCTCTGGCCTTGTCCCCTGTGATGGTACTTTCTGGCCTTGTCTCCTGTGATGGCACTCTCTGGCCCTGTCTCCTGTGATGGTACTCTCTGGCCTTGTCCCCTGTGATGGTACTCTCTGGCCTTGTCCCCTGTGATGGTACTCTCTGGTCTTGTCTCCTGTGATGGTACTCTCTGGTACTCTCTGGCCTTGTCCCCTGTGATGGTACTCTCTGGTACCCTCTGGCCTTGTCCCCTGTGATGGTATTCTCCAGCCTTGTCCCCTGTGATGGTACTCTCTGGCCTTGTCCCCTGTGATGGTACTCTCTGGTACTCTCTGGCCTTGTCCCCTGTGATGGTACTCTCCAGCCTTGTCTCCTGTGATGGTACTCTCTGGTACTCTCTGGCCTTGTCTCCTGTGATGGTACTCTCTGTCCTTGTCTCCTGTGATAGTACTCTCTGGCCTTGTCCCCTGTGATGGTACTCTCTGGCCTTGTCCCCTGTGATGGTACTCTCTGGTCATTTCCCCTGTGATGGTACTATCTGGTACTCTCTGGCCTTGTCCCCTGTGATGGTACTCTCTGACCTTGTCCCCTGTGATGGTACTCTCTGGCCTTGTCCCCTGTGATGGTACTCTCTGGTACTCTTTGGCCTTGTCCCCTGTAATGGTATTCTCCAGCCTTGTCCCCTGTGATGGTACTCTCTGGCCTTGTCCCCTGTGATGGTACTCTCTGGTACTCTCTGGCCTTGTCCCCTGTGATGGTACTCTCCAGCCTTGTCTCCTGTGATGGTACTCTCTGGTACTCTCTGGCCTTGTCTCCTGTGATGGTACTCTCTGTCCTTGTCTCCTGTGATAGTACTCTCTGGCCTTGTCCCCTGTGATGGTACTCTCTGGCCTTGTCCCCTGTGATGGTACTCTCTGGTCATTTCCCCTGTGATGGTACTATCTGGTACTCTCTGGCCTTGTCCCCTGTGATGGTACTCTCTGACCTTGTCCCCTGTGATGGTACTCTCTGGCCTTGTCCCCTGTGATGGTACTCTCTGGTACTCTTTGGCCTTGTCCCCTGTAATGGTACTCTCTGGTACTCTCTGGCCTTGTCTCCTGTGATCGTACTCTCTGGTACTCTCTGGCCTTGCCCCTGTGATGGTACTCTCTGGTACTCTCTGGCCTTGTCCCTGTGATGGTACTCTCTGGCCTTGCCCCTGTGATGGTACTCTCTGGTACTCTCTGGCCTTGTCCCTGTGATGGTACTCTCTGGCCTTGCCCCCTGTGATGGTACTCTCTGGTAGTCTCTGGCCTTGTCCCCTGTGATGGTACTCTCTGGCCTTGTCTCCTGTGATGGTACTCTCTGGTACTCTCTGGCCTTGTCTCCTGTGATGGTACTCTCTGGCCTTGTCCCCTGTGATGGTACTCTCTGGCCTTGCCCCCGTGATGGTCTCTCTGGCCTTGCCCCCTGTGATGGTACTCTCTGGTACTCTCTGGCCTTGTCTCCTGTGATGGTACTCTCTGGCATTGTCCCCTGTGATGGTACTCTCTGGCCTTGTCTCCTGTGATGGTACTCTCTGGTACTCTCTGGCCTTGTCTCCTGTGATGGTACTCTCTGACCTTGTCCCCTGTGATGGTACTCTCTGGTACTCTCTGGCCTTGCCCCCTGTGATGGTACTCTCTGGCCTTGCCCCCTGTGATGGTACTCTCTGGCCTTGTCCCCTGTGATGGTACTCTCTGGCCTTGTCCCCTGTGATGGTACTCTCTGGCCTTGTCCCGTGATGGTACTCTCTGGCCTTGCCCCCTGTGATGGTACTCTCTGGCTTGTCCTCTGTGATGGTACTCTCTGGCCTTGTCCCCTGTGATGGTACTCTCTGCCTTGCCCCCTGTGATGGTACTCTCTGGCCTTGTCCCTGTGATGGTACTCTCTGGCACTCTCTGGCCTTGTCTCCTGTGATGGTACTCTCTGGCCTTGTCCCCTGTGATGGTACTCTCTGGCCTTGCCCCCTGTGATGGTACTCTCTGGTACTCTCTGGCCTTGTCCCCTGTGATGGTACTCTCTGGCCTTGCCCCCTGTGATGGTACTCTCTGGTACTCTCTGGCCTTGTCCCCTGTGATGGTACTCTCTGGTACTCTCTGGCCTTGCCCCCTGTGATGGTACTCTCTGGTAGTCTCTGGCCTTGTCCCCTGTGATGGTACTCTCTGGCCTTGTCTCCTGTGATGGTACTCTCTGGTACTCTCTGGCCTTGTCTCCTGTGATGGTACTCTCTGGCCTTGTCCCCTGTGATGGTACTCTCTGGCCTTGCCCCCTGTGATGGTACTCTCTGGCCTTGCCCCCTGTGATGGTACTCTCTGGTACTCTCTGGCCTTGTCTCCTGTGATGGTACTCTCTGGCATTGTCCCCTGTGATGGTACTCTCTGGCCTTGTCTCCTGTGATGGTACTCTCTGGTACTCTCTGGCCTTGTCTCCTGTGATGGTACTCTCTGACCTTGTCCCCTGTGATGGTACTCTTTGGCCTTATCTACTGTGACAGTACTCTCTGGTACTCTCTGGCCTTGTCTCCTGTGATGGTACTCTCTGGTACTCTCTGGCCTTGTCTCCTGTGATGGTACTCTCTGGCCTTGTCTACTGTGATGGTACTCTCTGGCCTTGTCTACTGTGATGGTATTCTCTGTGACTCTCTGGCCTTGTCTCCTGTGATGGTACTCTCTGGTACTCTCTGGCCTTGTCCCCTGTGATGGTACTCTCTGGCCTTGTCTCCTGTGATGGTACTCTCTGGTACTCTCTGGCCTTATCTACTGTGATAGTACTCTCTGGCCTTGTCTACTGTGATGGTACTCTCTGGTACTCTCTGGCCATGTCTCCTGTGATGGTACTCTCTGGTACTCTCTGGCCTTGTCTCCTGTGATGGTACTCTCTGGCCTTGTCTACTGTGATGGTACTCTCTGGCCTTGTCCCCTGTGATAGTACTCTCTGGTACTCTCTGGCCTTGTCCCCTGTGATGGTACTCACTGGCCTTGTCTCCTGTGATGGTACTCTCTGGCCTTGTCCCCTGTGATGGTACTCTCTGGCCTTGTCTCCTGTGATGGTACTCTCTGGTACTCTCTGGCCTTGTCCCCTGTGATGGTACTCTCTGGTACTCTCTGGCCTTGCCCTCTGTGATGGTACTCTCTGGTACTCTCTGGCCTAGTCCCCTGTGATGGTACTCTGTGGTACTCTCTGGCCTTGCCCCCTGTGATGGTACTCTCTGGTAGTCTCTGGCCTTGTCCCCTGTGATGGTACTCTCTGGCCTTGTCTCCTGTGATGGTACTCTCTGGTACTCTCTGGCCTTGTCCCCTGTGATGGTACTCTCTGGCCTTGCCCCCTGTGATGGTACTCTCTGGCCTTGCCCCCTGTGATGGTACTCTCTGGTACTCTCTGGCCTTGTCTCCTGTGATGGTACTCTCTGGCATTGTCCCCTGTGATGGTACTCTCTGGCCTTGTCTCCTGTGATGGTACTCTCTGGTACTCTCTGGCCTTGTCTCCTGTGATGGTACTCTCTGACCTTGTCCCCTGTGATGGTACTCTTTGGCCTTATCTACTGTGACGGTACTCTCTGGTACTCTCTGGCCTTGTCTCCTGTGATGGTACTCTCTGGTACTCTCTGGCCTTGTCTCCTGTGATGGTACTCTCTGGCCTTGTCTACTGTGATGGTACTCTCTGGCCTTGTCTACTGTGATGGTACTCTCTGTGACTCTCTGGCCTTGTCTCCTGTGATGGTACTCTCTGGTACTCTCTGGCCTTGTCCCCTGTGATGGTACTCTCTGGCCTTGTCTCCTGTGATGGTACTCTCTGGTACTCTCTGGCCTTATCAACTGGGATGGTACTCTCTGGCCTTGTCTACTGTGATGGTACTCTCTGGTACTCTCTGGCCTTGTCTCCTGTGATGGTACTCTCTGGTACTATCTGGCCTTGTCTCCTGTGATGGTACTCTCTGGCCTTGTCTACTGTGATGGTATTCTCTGGCCTTGTCCCCTGTGATGGTACTCTCTGGTACTCTCTGGCCTTGTCCCCTGTGATGGTACTCACTGGCCTTGTCTCCTGTGGTGGTACTCTCTGGCCTTGTCCCCTGTGATGGTACTCTCTGGTACTCTCTGGCCTTGTCTCCTGTGATGGTACTCTCTGACCTTGTCCCCTGTGATGGTACTCTCTGGCCTTATCTACTGTGATAGTACTCTCTGGTACTCTCTGGCCTTGTCTACTGTGATGGTACTCTCTGGCCTTGTCTACTGTGATGGTACTCTCTGGCCTTGTCTACTGTGATGGTACTCTCTGGTACTCTCTGACCTTGTCCCCTGTGATGGTACTCTCTGGTACTCTCTGGCCTTGCCCCATGTGATGGTACTCTCTGGTAGTCTCTGGCCTTGTCCCCTGTGATGGTACTCTCTGGCCTTGTCTCCTGTGATGGTACTCTCTGGTACTCTCTGGCCTTGTCTCCTGTGATGGTACTCTCTGGCCTTGTCCCCTGTGATGGTACTCTCTGGCCTTGCCCCCTGTGATGGTACTCTCTGGCCTTGCCCCCTGTGATGGTACTCTCTGGTACTCTCTGGCCTTGTCTCCTGTGATGGTACTCTCTGGCATTGTCTCCTGTGATGGTACTCTCTGACCTTGTCCCCTGTGATGGTACTCTTTGGCCTTATCTACTGTGACGGTACTCTCTGGTACTCTCTGGCCTTGTCTCCTGTGATGGTACTCTCTGGTACTCTCTGGCCTTGTCTCCTGTGATGGTACTCTCTGGCCTTGTCTACTGTGATGGTACTCTCTGGCCTTGTCTACTGTGATGGTACTCTCTGTGACTCTCTGGCCTTGTCTCCTGTGATGGTACTCTCTGGTACTCTCTGGCCTTGTCCCCTGTGATGGTACTCTCTGGCCTTGTCTCCTGTGATGGTACTCTCTGGTACTCTCTGGCCTTATCTACTGTGATGGTACTCTCTGGCCTTGTCTACTGTGATGGTACTCTCTGGTACTCTCTGGCCTTGTCTCCTGTGATGGTACTCTCTGGTACTCTCTGGCCTTGTCTCCTGTGATGGTACTCTCTGGCCTTGTCTACTGTGATGGTACTCTCTGGCCTTGTCCCCTGTGATGGTACTCTCTGGTACTCTCTGGCCTTGTCCCCTGTGATGGTACTCACTGGCCTTGTCTCCTGTGATGGTACTCTCTGGCCTTGTCCCCTGTGATGGTACTCTCTGGCCTTGTCTCCTGTGATGGTACTCTCTGGTACTCTCTGGCCTTGTCTCCTGTGATGGTACTCTCTGGCCTTATCTACTGTGATGGTACTCTCTGGTACTCTCTGGCCTTGTCTCCTGTGATGGTACTCTCTGGCCTTGTCTACTGTGATGGTACTCTCTGGCCTTGTCTACTGTGATGGTACTCTCTGGCCTTGTCTACTGTGATGTACTCTCTGGTACTCTCTGGCCTTGTCTCCTGTGATGGTACTCTCTGGCCTTGTCTCCTGTGATGGTACTCTCTGGTACTCTCTGGCCTTGTCTCCTGTGATGGTACTCTCTGGCCTTATCTACTGTGATGGTACTCTCTGGTACTCTCTGGCCTTGTCTCCTGTGATGGTACTCTCTGGCCTTGTCTACTGTGATGGTACTCTCTGGCCTTGTCTACTGTGATGGTACTCTCTGGCCTTGTCTACTGTGATGGTACTCTCTGGTACTCTCTGACCTTGTCCCCTGTGATGGTACTCTCTGGCTTTATCTACTGTGATGGTACTCTCTGGTACTCTCTGGCCTTGTCTCCTGTGATGGTACTCTCTGGCCTTGTCCCCTGTGATGGTACTCTCTGGTACTTTCTGGCCTTGTCTCCTGTGATGGTACTCTCTGGCCTTGTCTACTGTGATGGTACTCTCTGGTACTCTGGCCATGTCCCCTGTAATGGTACTCTCTGGTACTCTCTGGCCTTGTCCACTGTGATGGTACTCTCTGGTACTCTCTGGCCTTGTCTCATGTGATGGTACTCTCTGACCTTGTCCCCTGTGATGGTACTCTCTGGCCTTATCTACTGTGATGGTACTCTCTGGTACTCTCTGGCCTTGTCTCTTGTGATGGTACTCTCTGGCCTTGTCTACTGTGATGGTACTCTCTGTACTCTGGCCTGTCTCCTGTGGGTACTCTCTGGCCTTGTCTCCTGTGATGGTACTCTCTGGCCTTGTCTCCTGTGATGGTACTCTCTGGCCTTGTCTCCTGTGATGGTACTCTCTGACCTTGTCCCCTGTGATGGTACTCTCTGGCCTTATCTACTGTGAGTACTCTCTGGTACTCTCTGGCCTTGTCCCCTGTGATGGTACTCTCTGGTACTCTCTGGCCTTGTCCCTGTATGGTACTCCAGCCTTGTCCCCTGTGATGGTACTCTCTGGCCTTGTCCACTGTGATGGTACTCTCTGGTACTCTCTGGCCTTGTCCCCTGTGATGGTACTCTCTGGCCTTGTCTCCTGTGATGGTACTCTCTGGTACTCTCTGGCCTTGTCCCCTGTGATGGTACTCTCTGGCCTTGTCTCCTGTGATGGTACTCTCTGCCTTGTCCCCTGTAATGGTACTCTCTGGTACTCTCTGGCCTTGTCTCCTGTGATCGTACTCTCTGGTACTCTCTGGCCTTGTCCCCTGTGATGGTACTCTCTGGCCTTGTCCCCTGTGATGGTACTCTCTGGCCATGTCCCCTGTGATGGTACTATCTGGTACTCTCTGGCCTTGTCCCCTGTGATGGTACTCTCTGGTACTCTCTGACCTTGTCCCCTGTGATGGTACTCTCTGGCCTTGTCTCCTGTGATGGTACTCTCTGGTACTCTCTGGCCTTGCCCCCTGTGATGGTACTCTCTGGTACTCTCTGACCGTGTCCCCTGTGATGGTACTCTCTGGCCTTGTCTCCTGTGATGGTACTCTCTGGTACTCTCTGGCCTTGTCCCCTGTGATGGTACTCTCTGGTACTCTCTGGCCTTGTCCCCTGTGATGGTACTCTCTGGTACTCTCTGGCCTTGTCTCCTGTGATGGTACTCTCTGGTACTCTCTGGCCTTGTCTCCTGTGATGGTACTCTCTGGCCTTGCCCCCACGTGATTTCTGTACTCTATCCAAAAATCTAACTCCAATAAGCATTTAATTTCCTTATCTACATGTATATAGTATGGGATCTGGGGACATACAGTGACTCCTTCAGTCTGTTTCATTAAGTCCCAAATCTTCATCAGAACTTTCCATATAACGTTGCTTGGATGGCTAAGAAACCATGTGTTCTCGCAGCCCGATTTTCGCAATATACATTCATGTATAATCGCCTGACTGACCACACGTTTGGTCATTCCTGACTGACCACCGACTATTACTATTTCGGACCTAATATAAATATATATCAATAGAGAGTAATATGTC
>CM026403.1:16128281-16171174 GCA_014843695.1 Archivesica marissinica | reverse complement strand
TGTCCCCTGTGATGGTACTCTCTGGCCTTGTCTCCTGTGATGGTACTCTCTGGTACTCTCTGGCCTTGTCTCCTGTGATGGTACTCTCTGACCTTGTCCCCTGTGATGGTACTCTTTGGCCTTATCTACTGTGACAGTACTCTCTGGTACTCTCTGGCCTTGTCTCCTGTGATGGTACTCTCTGGTACTCTCTGGCCTTGTCTCCTGTGATGGTACTCTCTGGCCTTGTCTACTGTGATGGTACTCTCTGGCCTTGTCTACTGTGATGGTATTCTCTGTGACTCTCTGGCCTTGTCTCCTGTGATGGTACTCTCTGGTACTCTCTGGCCTTGTCCCCTGTGATGGTACTCTCTGGCCTTGTCTCCTGTGATGGTACTCTCTGGTACTCTCTGGCCTTATCTACTGTGATAGTACTCTCTGGCCTTGTCTACTGTGATGGTACTCTCTGGTACTCTCTGGCCATGTCTCCTGTGATGGTACTCTCTGGTACTCTCTGGCCTTGTCTCCTGTGATGGTACTCTCTGGCCTTGTCTACTGTGATGGTACTCTCTGGCCTTGTCTCCTGTGATGGTACTCTCTGGTACTCTCTGGCCTTGTCTCCTGTGATGGTACTCTCTGGCCTTATCTACTGTGATGGTACTCTCTGGTACTCTCTGGCCTTGTCTCCTGTGATGGTACTCTCTGGCCTTGTCTACTGTGATGGTACTCTCTGGCCTTGTCTACTGTGATGGTACTCTCTGGCCTTGTCTACTGTGATGGTACTCTCTGGTACTCTCTGACCTTGTCCCCTGTGATGGTACTCTCTGGCTTTATCTACTGTGATGGTACTCTCTGGTACTCTCTGGCCTTGTCTCCTGTGATGGTACTCTCTGGCCTTGTCCCCTGTGATGGTACTCTCTGGTACTTTCTGGCCTTGTCTCCTGTGATGGTACTCTCTGGCCTTGTCTACTGTGATGGTACTCTCTGGTACTCTGGCCATGTCCCCTGTAATGGTACTCTCTGGTACTCTCTGGCCTTGTCCACTGTGATGGTACTCTCTGGTACTCTCTGGCCTTGTCTCATGTGATGGTACTCTCTGACCTTGTCCCCTGTGATGGTACTCTCTGGCCTTATCTACTGTGATGGTACTCTCTGGTACTCTCTGGCCTTGTCTCTTGTGATGGTACTCTCTGGCCTTGTCTACTGTGATGGTACTCTCTGGTACTCTCTGGCCTTGTCTCCTGTGATGGTACTCTCTGGCCTTGTCTGTGATGGTACTCTCGGCCTTGTCTCCTGTGATGGTACTCTCTGGCCTTGTCTCCTGTGATGGTACTCTTGACCTTGTCCCCTGTGATGGTACTCTCTGGCCTTATCTACTGTGATGGTACTCTCTGGTACTCTCTGGCCTTGTCCCTGTGATGGTACTCTCTGGTACTCTCTGGCCTTGTCACCTGTGATGGTACTCTCTAGCCTTGTCCCCTGTGATGGTACTCTCTGGCCTTGTCTACTGTGATGGTACTCTCTGGTACTCTCTGGCCTTGTCCCCTGTGATGGTACTCTCTGGCCTTGTCTACTGTGATGGTACTCTCTGGTACTCTCTGGCCTTGTCCCCTGTGATGGTACTCTCTGGCCTTGTCTCTGTGATGGTACTCTCTGGCCTTGTCCCCTGTGATGGTACTCTCTGGTACTCTCTGGCCTTGTCTCCTGTGATGGTACTCTCTGGTACTCTCTGGCCTTGTCCCCTGTGATGGTACTCTCTGGCCTTGTCCCTGTGATGGTACTCTCTGGCCTTGTCTCCTGTGATGGTACTCTCTGGTACTCTCTGGCCTTTCCCCTGTGATGGTACTCTCTGGTACTCTCTGACCTTGTCCCTGTGATGGTACTCTCTGGCCTTGTCTCCTGTGATGGTACTCTCTGGTACTCTCTGGCCTTGCCCCCTGTGATGGTACTCTCTGGTACTCTCTGACCGTGTCCCCTGTGATGGTACTCTCTGGCCTTGTCTCCTGTGATGGTACTCTCTGGTACTCTCTGGCCTTGTCCCCTGTGATGGTACTCTCTGGTACTCTCTGGCCTTGTCCCCTGTGATGGTACTCTCTGGTACTCTCTGGCCTTGTCTCCTGTGATGGTACTCTCTGGTACTCTCTGGCCTTGTCTCCTGTGATGGTACTCTCTGGCCTTGCCCCCACGTGATTTCTGTACTCTATCCAAAAATCTAACTCCAATAAGCATTTAATTTCCTTATCTACATGTATATAGTATGGGATCTGGGGACATACAGTGACTCCTTCAGTCTGTTTCATTAAGTCCCAAATCTTCATCAGAACTTTCCATATAACGTTGCTTGGATGGCTAAGAAACCATGTGTTCTCGCAGCCCGATTTTCGCAATATACATTCATGTATAATCGCCTGACTGACCACACGTTTGGTCATTCCTGACTGACCACCGACTATTACTATTTCGGACCTAATATAAATATATATCAATAGAGAGTAATATGTACAAACCAGCTTTGGCTGCTACATGGACGAGACAATCTCCATCCTTCATCTCCTCATTTACAGGGAAAGCAAACATCTGAAAACCAAACAACATCAAAATCAAAACCCAGTATGGTAAATGAAACCAAATATGGCAAATGAAAACCCAGTATGGTAAATGAAAACCCAGTATGGTAAATGAAAACCAAATATGGCAAATGGAAACCAAATAATATTATGGCAAATGATAACCAAATAATATTATGGTAACTCAAAACCAAATATGGTAAATGAAAACCAAATATGTTAAATGAAAACCAAATAATATTATGGCAAATGAAAACCAAATAATATTATGGCAAATGATAACCAAATAATATTATGGTAACTCAAAACCAAATACGTTAAATGAAAACCATATAATATTATGGCAAATGAAAACCAAATAATATTATGGCAAATGATAACCAAATAATATTATGGTAACTCAAAACCAAATATGGTAAATGAAACCAAATGTAATACCCGGTAACTGAAAACAAGTATGATAAATGAAAATAAGGCAAATGAAAACCAAACATGGTAACTGAAAACCAAATATGGTAACTGAAAACCAAGTATGGTAAATGAAAACCAAGTATGGTAACTGAAAACCAAATATGGTAACTGAAAACCAAGTATGATAAATGAAAATAAGGCAAATGAAAACCAAATATGGTAACTGAAAACCAAGTATGGCAAATGAAAACCAAGTATGGTAACTGAAAACCAAATATGGTAACTGAAAACCAAGTATGATAAATGAAAATAAGGCAAATGAAAACCAAATATGGTAACTGAAAACCAAATATGGTAACTGAAAACCAAATATAGTAACTGTAAACCCAGTATGGTAACTGAAAACCAAGTATGGTAACTGAAAACCAGTATGGTAACTGAAAAACAAATATGGTAACTGAAAACCAAATATGGTAACTGAAAACCAAATATAGTAACTGTAAACCCAGTATGGTAACTGAAAACCAAATATGGTAACTGAAAACCAAGTATGGTAACTGAAAACCAAATATGGTAACTGAAAACCAAATATGGTAAATGAAAATGGAATATCTGAAGCTTCAAACAACATTGATCATAAAGGTGAAATTAGATGTACAATGTGGAGACCACTTATGATCCATCCTGGGATAAAACCAACAACATTCCAACTAAAGAACGTAGATGAACACCTACTTTTGTCAGAAAAATATGCCTTGTTTTATCTAACGCTTAAAAAAATATGTTATGAAATCACGAGTGTAAGATTATTTTCATCACATTACCATAGTAACACCCATAAGTAGGAAAATAAATTCTGTTTGCCCAACGGATCTGTAGTCCAGTGGTAACACACTGGATAGGTAATCCAGGGATCGCAGGTTCGATCCCCCGTCTGACCCTAATAAAATTAACAGTCTTTCAGATGGGACGTTAAACCGAGGTCTCGTGTCGGTGCTTTACATCGTGCACGTAAATGAACCAGGAGGGACTCTGGAATGGGTCTCTGTCTGTATCATTGCACTATCATCCAAAAATCGAAAATGACCAATCTCTTCAGGATGCGTCGTTCATATGGGCAACCGGTAGCGACGATAAATAAACGTAAAACACACACACACTTGAATGGGGATGTCTGTCGAAGAATTTACCAAATTTAAGCATTCCCAAAAGGTAAATGGACTATTAACTATGTGTCTATGACATACTATAGTATAGTAGTCAAATATAGGCTAAGCTTACCTGTAACTTTCTCTGCAGTTCATAAAAGCACTTTGGGTTTGAGGCTAATCTAAAAATAGTATCTTTATCATGAAGTCCTGGCTTGAGTGGTGTGTGAACTTTTGTTCTGTCTGATAGGAAAGGTTGGAGCTTCACTGGTAACTGTTTCCGGATCTTCGCACATAAAGACACCTCCTCTGCGGTTTTGCCTGATGTAATTGATAAATAGAACCTGATATCTGTAGGCTGTTTCTTGCAAACGTCAAATATACGTACAACTGTGTAACAAATTATCTGACCAACTTGAAATTTATTTCTGGAGGCACACACACAAGACTGTGCAACAAGTTTTCTGACCTGAAATATCCCTTACTTTTGGAGACACACACAATACTGTAATGAGTTAGTTTATACAAATTTATTTTAGCTCAATTGCGAAACAACAAGTTCTTTCAACTTATATTGATCACTCTCGAGACCTCATTCCTGATGTAATCCATCGCCATGAAGGAGAGGGAAGAGGCGGGAATTTAAATGCCTTGCCTAATGGCACAATCGTAACGGCTGCAGCGGAGCTCGAACTCCAGACCTTTCGCACATGAAGCGAACGCGCATCCACTGCGCTATCACAACTTCCACAATGAGTAATGAGTTATTGTAAGATAGCCAAACATTACCGACATATATAGAAACTAAAATTAGTATAAGCAGAGAGTATATTAACATCTTGCTCTTTTGTAAATCCATGTCGTTACCGACATGTATACATGTACTTGCTCTAGACATTGTATGAATGTTTAATGCAATAAAGGTGTTGTTGTCGTTATTGTTGTTGTTTAACAAGTTACCAAACAGGACTATAAGCAAGTCTTTTCGTATAAAATCACGAGTGTAACATGCATGATGTCACGAAATTGTCATGGTGTCACTAAATTGTCATGGTGTCACTAAATTGTCATGGTGTCACTAAATTGTCATGATGTCACTAAATTGTCATGTCATTGTGTCACTAAATTGTCATGGTGTCACTAAATTGTCATGATGTCACTAAATTGTCATGTCATGGTGTCACTAAATTGTCATGATGTCACTAAATTCACTAAATTGTCATGGTGTCACTAAATTGTCATGGTGTCACTAAATTGTCATGTGACATCACAAACAACACAAACAACACAAACCACACAAACACACAAACAACACAAACACACAAACAGTCACTAAATTGTCATGATGCCACTAAATTGTCATGATGCAACTAAATTGTCATGTGACATCACTAACTTGTCATGATGCCACTAAATTGTCATGATGCCACTAAATTGTCATGATGTCACTAAATTGCCATGGTGTCACTAAATTGTCATGATGTCACTAAATTGTCATGATGTCACTAAATTGTCATGATGCCACTAAATTGTCATGGTGTCACTAAATTGTCATGATGCCACTAAATTGTCATGATGCAACTAAATTGTCATGACATCACTAAATTGTCATGATGCCACTAAATTGTCATGATGCCACTAAATTGTCATGATGTCACTAAATTGTCATGTGACGTCACTAAATTGTCATGATGTCACTAAATTGTCATGGTGTCACTAAATTGTCATGATGCAACTAAATTGTCATGTGACATCACTAAATTGTCATGATGCCACTAAATTGTCATGGTGTCACTAAATTGTCATGTGACATCACTAAATTGTCATGATGCCACTAAATTGTCATGGTGTCACTAAATTGTCATGTCACTAAATTGTCATGATGCCACTAAATTGTCATGGTGTCACTAAATTGTCATGATGCCACTAAATTGTCATGATGTCACTAAATTGGCATGATGTCACTAAATTGTCATGACGTCACTCAATTGTCATGACGTCACTCAATTGTCATGATGTCACTGCACAAAACAGCATTATATTTACGTTTTTATCAGCATTATAATTACGTCAAGACTTCTTTTAAATCGTCGTTTGTCTTATCGTTAATCTTATGGACCAATTCACCTAGAAATATGCATACAGTATAAAATTTAATTTACAAATTACATGCATTACTCCCTCAACCAATCAGAATCCTTCCAGGTTGTATTACACATGTGTACATATAAGGAAATATGTGATGGCTGTATGAAACTGTATACAAACAACGTTATCTAACCTGATTTATCTTTTATTTTTTGAGACACACCCGACTGTACAATGAGCTGTACAGCCTCCACGTTTTGCAGGACACAGGCAAGGTGCAGTAATCCCGGGTCATTCTCAAACTGACAGTCGATCCCTGTATAAACAAGTCATGCATATAATTATAATGAGCAATTAAAGTTTACAATTGCTTGTATTTAGACATTAATCCTTTGCCTGCTGAGTAAATAAAATTACATTAGTAAACACAGTAGATCCAGATCAGCCGCAGCACAACGCTGCGTCTGATCAAGATCTATTTTGCTTGCTATTCAGTCAAACGTTTTAGCTCCAATATCCGCATAGCAAACAGCAGAGAGACTGGTCAGACCGTCAGACTGCACGTTCTGTGCCATCTGATCTGTCTCTATGCTGTTTGCAAATGTGATTTTATCTAGCTCGCTCGCGTGCAAAGGGTTAAGAAGCATAACAGCCAAGAACCATTCTGTCAAATTATTTTGTATCTACAGTTTTCAAGCTAGGAGTTGAAAAGGGTAGGGCGTTGATGGAAATTAGGGAACTTTGCGGGGGGCATTCCCCATCCCAGAAAATGTTGTTTTTCGATCATCTTGGGTACCATTTGATTGTGTTATAAATACATGTTCTATCACACAATGTTATGAAATGAACATGTAAATTTAGTAAGACCCTATAAATACATGTTCTATCACACAATGTTATGAATGAACATGTAAATTTAGTAAGACCCTGTAAATACATGTTCTATCACACAATGTTATGAAATGAACATGTAAATTTAGTAAGACCCTGTAAATACATGTTCTATCACACAATGTTATAAATGAACATGTATATTTAGTAAGATCCTGTAAATACATGTTCTATCACACAATGTTATAAATGAACATGTATATTTAGTAAGATCCTGTAAATACATGTTCTATCACACAGTGTTATAAATGAACATGTATATTTAGTAAGATCCTATAAATACATGTTCTATCATACAATGTTATAAATGAACATGTATATTTAGTAAGATCCTGTAAATACATGTTCTATCACACAATGTTATAAATGAACATGTATATTTAGCAAGAACTGAATATTAAAGACACTGTTTGGACCCCTCTATGGTATGATCACTTAATACGTGTAATCCTTGTGAGTTCTAATAGGATAGTTTGAAATCATTTAGAATGAAAATGTAGATCTCGAAATTATCATATTTAACATATAATTTGTTTTATTTTTAATATATGTTCGAAATAGAGGCAGGGAAGTCGAAATATCGCAGTGGTAGAGTGTTTGCTTCAGGTGTGAAAGGACTGGAGTTCGAGCCGCCGCTGGAGCCATTACGATTGTGCTCTTAGGCAAGGCATTTAAATTCCACATTGTCTCTTCTCTCCCTCGTGGCGATGGATTCCATCAGGAATGAGGTCTCGAGCGTGATCAATATAAGTTTGTAATAACTTGTTTTGCAATCGAGCTAAAATAAATTTCTATAAACTAAAAATAAAGGCAGGGGATACGGGTACGGTGCAATGCCCTTCTATAATGACCATTCTGGAGAACTGATCTAATATACTTATTAATCACATGAACTATCTATCTATCTTCCTCTAATGTTGAACTCCTCGCGGGGATGTAGACATGTTTAGCTTGTATCCTTATGTTATATATTTTGGGTTTTATGCCTGCATCAGCACCATTTTGGGCTATATCGCCGGTGGGCAGTTTACCTAACAACACCTTTCCTGGGCAGGCTCCAGCGGTTAACCAGTACTTAGGTGCACCAACCTCCGTAAGAAACTGCCAACTTTTTCATATAAATGAGACACAGCCTGAGCAGGGCTCGAACCCGTGACCATCAGTGATGATAGGTTACAGTGGTATACAAGTCAGCGACCTTAACCACTCGACCACGGAGGCGGAGAGCTTGTATTCAAAATAGCCATTATAAATTTCTTTCCATTACACAACCTTTAATACAAGAAATTAAATCAAGCGACTTGTATCATTCCACGTGTTTATGAACAAACTTGGATGAAAATGCAATTCCAGTCAATATGCTTCACATGACTTCAAAGTAAAGACTGTGGAATGCGTGATAACAATGAACAGACATACTTAACCCATTCAACCCCAAGTAACTGACATGGACTGGTCCATGATATTCTTAGACCAATAAATTAATAAGAAAATTACATTTGGACCAGTTCATTTATCAAAATGGGTAATTGTGTCTAAAAATAGTAATATTACTGGCAAAAAGTGCAGATCCTGATGAGACGGCTCGTCACGAGCCGGCTCATCTGGATCTACACTTTTTGTAAGCCTATTTAGGTCTGCGGTGTTGAAAGGGTTAAATTCAAAAAATTAATCTGCACAAAGATTTAAACAAATACTTGAGCATGAACCTTAAATGTCAAAATGATTTCATATCAATACATAGCGAGATAACTAATGATTATCTAGCTTCAAATGGTCCCGTGACTATTAAATGTAAGCACGTTACCTCCGATATTTAATTAAACTGATAATTAATGCAACCAACAATTTCATGATAAATCGCGTATCTGCACCTACAAAAAATTTTACAAATTAATTTTGCTTAATTGCGTAACAATTTTTTACCTTAGAAAAAAAAGCTCTTGATATCTCATTTCTGATGGAATCCATCACCATGAGGAAGAGAGAAGAGGTAATGTGGACTTACGTGCTTGCCGAAGGACCCACCACCACGGTTCTGATCTATGGAGCTCAAACTCATAATCTCTCAAGGTGCTATACATTACACGACGGACGATATCAGTTACCCAGTGGTTAAGTAGATTGGACTGTAGAGGTAGGGGTCATGGGTTCAATCTTCGACGTATGATACTCACAGTTTTTGGAGTCTTTTCAAATATTTGTTCTCCAATCCAACATCTGTTTATGTGTGTGTATGCATGCTACATGTATTACCGATACAAAGAAAGATACTGTATAACCTTTACCATGATGGCAAAATGAGCTGATGAGCTTTTGAATCGGACGATTTGAATGAAATGTCACAGGCCTTAACCCTTTCAACACCAAGTAACTGACATGGACTGGTCCAGGATATTCATAAACCAATAAATGAATCAGAAAATCACATTTGGACAAGTTCATTTATCAAAATGGGTAATTATGTCTAAAAATAGTCATATCACTGGCAAAAAGTGCAGATCCTGATGAGACGGCTCGTTACGAGCCGGCTCATCTGGATCTATACTTTTTGTAAGCCTATTTAGAGGTCTGTGGTGTTGAAAGGGTTAATTTCTAAGACAAATATTACACATTTGTTTCATAAATACAGTACAAAGATAACTCTAAACAACACAGGACCTGGAACAGCTTACACTACAAATGAACCCCCAAATCAATTACCCCACATACCCCTACAAATCCATTTTTGACACACTCCTTATCCTATTAACAAATAGAAATGTTAGTAAGCAGAAGCGATCAGCCACTCTACACCTCTCTCTCTCTCTCTCTCTCTCTCTCTCTCTCTAACAACTACACCTTAGTTACCCATTGTTCACTATATTAACTGTTGACAAACACTCATCCTTAAGGGACACACTGTACATACAGATAATCGAACTGAAGTAATATGTATACTATTATCAACCAAATAAACTATGTTTTGGGGAGAAGAATTATATGAGACTCTGTCTTCATTTCTAATCCGTTTCTGTATTTTGATTATGTGTGATGTATGCATTGTTCAATATAAAAACTAAACAAAAAATTACACATTTGTTATCCGCTCATTTCGCCTACAGTGAGCTAAAGGTTGTCTAATGTACAGTATAGCATAATTATAACTGGCACTTACTTATACATTTCATATCCAACAGAGCTTGGAGCACTGACACGGGTCCATCAACCATCACCAGCACACACAGTTCCCAGAATGCACCTCTTAGGCCAGTATCCTCTATACCATCATGTAACAGGCTCTTGATTGCCGACACTGACGGCCATAAACTTTTAAACTCCACCAAACCATTTCCATATTTATATTCAGAAAAATTGAGGGAAGCTTTCCAAAATATACTCGAAATGATTGTTTGATTTTCACATCCCTGTGAAACTTCCTGACTTTTCTTTGTCGGAGTCGACTCATTTGATCTGGACATGATTAACTTTGACATTTTCGGTCTTTGTGATTTGAAAACATGAGAATGGTATTGACCGCATTGACATTTATTGCTATGAACATTTCCAGAGAGATTCTCGATGGAAGACGGCCGGCTCCCAGCACTCGATGCATTACGTTTTTGTTTGCTTGTCAAACTCTGTTTTCTCATTGCACGATCCGAGTTCTCATTTTCAAATCTTTGTAGTTTTAGATATGGATTGCTGATATTATGGTCGTAGTTTAGAGATGACAAGAATGATGAGCGTCTATATTTAGAACGAGCGGCGGCTTTTATTACAGAAATATTATCATGAACACCGGGGTATATAAAGTATTTCCCATCAGAGTTAGACGGTGGAATGACCACAACTGATTGAATAAATGAGCTTGCGTTTGATTCTATCGACTTTGATTGGCGACGTTGATGTGACACTTCAACTGAACAAGAAAACCCTCTATCCTCATTTGTAAAGTCTTTCCTTTCTTCGTCGTCGTTAGAAGATGATTCGGATACTTTTGGTGGTCTTTTCTGCCGAGGACGAAGACCAATACGATCCTGTTTGCGAAACAATGTTTCAGAAATAGAATTTGAATCGTAGCCAATCATTCGGACTATAAAATAGTACAAAATCTGTCAAATGTGCGCGGATAAAGTGTGTGCAGCTCAGAACATTATTGTCATGTGAAATACCGTTCTTTAATAAATGATCTTCATAATTACACGTATATGCTTTGTTTAAAGACGTTACAAATAGATCTGTTCCACTGCATTGTGGTACATGTATATAGAGTGGTGGAACCTTTGCTCGGCTCGGCGTATTTCTCCATTTTAAAAATATTTATATAGTTCTAGGCTAATTTTGCTGACTGAACTGAAGCATGGTTCAATAGCATTCCGTTGCGTGTATCGGTAGCCTGATGCAACTGTCACGTCACTGGTCCAGCAGACGAATATAAACAAACAAATCCTTGGGAGAATATTTCCACCAAAACTGATACAGTGTAAGAGCAATTCAGGTAGCTATCCGAATATTAAAAAATCTACACCTAACCCGAAAAATAAGTTCTATACCATTTCTGAATAATACCAATAAGTGTTTTTATTCAATGATGTACTATATTAAAATAAGATATTCAACAAGTTATGGTGGATAAATAAAAAATAACAAGTACGCTGTGAAGTTCCCCCATATAAACGGGTGCCAACTCGACACCATTCCGATATCTGTATTGAGCAGCAAGGTCACGTGATGAAGCTAAAACTGTCAATAAGAGTTTTTTGAAAGTTGTTTTCACGACTTAAGAAAATAATAATATACGGAAAGTGCAATTAACATTTTATACTGGTCATTATATGTTAGATTTACGCCGAGCATAGGTTCCACTATACTATACACTTATACAAGGTTTGACTGGTTTAGGTAGGAGAGGAAGAGGGATTCAGGGGAAGATAGTGATCTTAGAATGGTTCTCTGGTTAGTGATGACCAGCGTTATAGATAGAAGTTTGTCTGGGATGCCGTGTGAGATGCTGTGTACATCTTGGAAGGCAATGGACGAAGGTATTGCATGGGGTTATGACCAGCGTTATAGATAGAAGTTTGTCTGGGATGCCGTGTGAGATGCCGTGTACATCTTGGAAGGCAATGGACGAAGGTATCGCATGAGGTTCTCAGCAATATTGCAATTTAAAAAAGTATCCTATTTTAAAAATATTTACACAGAAATATTATGGTTCAATATTAATTATCACAATATTGAACAGGCTTTAATTGAATACAATAGTTTGTGAAAAATATACTTAGACTGAAGTGCTTTCACTTACAATACATTAATACATGTACAAGGAAATGAAGATCTTTCATTTAAAAGCATTAATACATGTACAAGGAAAGGAAGATCTTTCATTTAAAAGCATTAATACATGTACAAGGAAAGGAAGTTCTTTCATTTAAAAGCATTAATACATGTACAAGGAAATGAAGATCTTTCATTTAAAAGCATTAATACATGTACAAGGAAAGGAAGATCTTTCATTTAAAGGCATTAATACATGTACAAGGAAAGGAAGATCTTTCATTTAAAGGCATTAATACATGTACAAGGAAATGAAGATCTTTCATTTAAAAGCATTAATACATGTACAAGGAAAGGAAGATCTTTCACTTAAAGGCATTAATACATGTACAAGGAAAGGAAGTTCTTTCACTTAAAGGCATTAATACATGTACAAGGAAAGGAAGATCTTTCATTTAAAAGCATTAATACATGTACACGGAAAGGAAGATCTTTCATTTAAAAGCATTAATACATGTACAAGGAACGGAAGTTCTTTCACTTAAAGGCATTAATACATGTACAAGGAAAGGAAGTTCTTTCACTTAAAGGCATTAATACATGTACAAGGAAAGGAAGATCTTTCATTTAAAGGCATTAATACATGTACAAGGAAAGGAAGTTCTTTCACTTACAATACATTAATACATGTACAAGGAACGGAAGTTCTTTCACCTAAAACCATTAATACATGTACATGATAACGGAAGTTCTTTCACTTAAAACACAACATACTAGAATTTCTTTCACTTCCAGAAATATGTTACCTGCACCGTGTGTCGTATTTCCAAGACAAGTTGTCAATAAATCCAATAGGACGACACACTCAAACACTTCCAACTTTATTTTGTAATTTTATTTGTTGGAGAGAATTTCAATACGCTATTCTTTCAATTCAATCCAGCTGTCCATTTTTTTAAATTACATATGTGTAGAACAAGTATCTTATAAATTATGACTAATAAATTATATGTTTTCAACCAATTTTTTAAATTGTATTAAGTTATTAACCCTTTGCCTGCTGAGTAAATAAAATCACATTTGCAAACAACATAGATCCAGATCAGCTGCCGCGTCTGATCAGGATCAATGTTGTTTGCTATTCAGCCAAGTGTTATAGCTCCACTATCCTAATAGCAAAGAGGATAGAGCCAGATCAGACGGCACATTTTGGTCCGTCTGATCTGGTTCTATGCTGTTTGCAAAAGTGATTATATATGCCGCTAGCATCCAAAGGGTTAACAAACAAAAATAAGTTTATAAAACATCAAAGAAATTCCCGAATGATTGGTTGCATTCAATGTACAATGAACATAATAAAACGTATACCGATACAAGAATAAAACGTATACCGATACAAGAATAAAACTGATGTATAGAAATAAAGGTGAATTGTTAATGATGTCACAAAACGTGACACATCTTAAAGGTTATCCAATCAAAATTAAGATAAAGTTGAAATAAATCTGATAACATGATAACCTCAAGTATTTTAGTTTTATCTTACCAAAAATAATGTGCAGAACAAACAATTTATTTTAAAGCAGCATTACATCGTATGAAATAAAAGATATTTGAAATATTTAATTTTTACGTATGGGTAGCAATGCCGCTACACATTCTAACATTATACTTTATATGCTTATGTTCATTTGGTAAAGTGTTTTTTTTTATCGGCCACACAATTGTTTACAACCGGAACGCATCGTCCGTATGTGTTTACATTCGGAATGCATCGTCCCCATTTGCCCCACGTTGTCTTTTTTAATTAAATTACTTGATATGTTAGTTCATACCAGCTACCTCTGTTAGCTAAGTCTTTTAGGGACATTTCTACATTAGAGGAAGATAGATAGATAGTCTTTCGTGTTCAAAATATATACGTTGTTTTCTACATCCTCTGTTGTTTCACGCATGCGCGCTATGCGTGTTTATATTTCATGTGTTGATAAACAAATTCGCGTATACGACGGTTTATATTTATTGGAATTTTTATCTTTTCTGAGCGACTATTTCAATTTTTGTAAACACACACACATTACTGTGACATTAGTATTTATATTTTACCCAAAACAATCTTTATTACGATGTAATGCTGCTTTAATTGCAAAACAACTTTTATTTTATGCTTTTCAATGAAATTGATCGGTGAAATCAAATGCGTTATTCTCTGGTTGTAGTGAAATAACTCATTTTATTTCTCACTGCTGTGCATGTGTTCCTAGCTGCTGCAAGTTGAAATGCTGTCAACCAAACAAATTGTCTAAATTTCTTCCACTTTTTTAAGAATTGTCCATTAAATCCTACTGGTACCTATAATTGTATGTGAGCTGACAAATTTCTGCATTATTTGTTTTTTATAGGTTCCTTACCAAAAACTTTCCAGCCATTATGTAATTTTCTATGGTACACACAGCTGCTTGTCTTCTCAAATAAGATCTGTCTTGGTGAACTCCCTTTGCTGGTTCATATCTGAAATTACATACAATGTTATGTTATGTTATATTTCGGGTATTACGCCTGCATCAGCACCATTTCGGGCTATATCGCTGGCGGGTAGTTTACTTAACAACACCTTTCCTGGGCAGGCTCCAGCGGTTAACCAGTACTTGGGTGCACCAACCTCCGTAAGAAACTGCCAACTTTTTCATATAAATGAGACATGGCCTGAGCGGGGCTCGAACCCGTGACCATCAGTGATGTACATACAATGAAAATCCCATAAAACAATATCTTAATTCATGATAGCAATACTACAACTGTGACAGTCGAGCCCCAGTCTGCCCACTTTTGTTGGCAGTCTGGCTCCGAGGTTATAAAACTTTTCTCAGATCTCAAACTCTAGTGATTTGATTGGTTGATTCTGATATCTATATATAGATTGAGTGAACCAATCAGACGCTTGAGCATTGAGTTTGAGATTGGAGAAAAGCTTTATAACCTCCAGGCCTTGACTCGTACCCCCCCCCTAATCATTATACTGACTGCTTTTTAAAATAACAATAGTTTTGTAGATCCTTTTATCTTTTTAACTTGCACATAACAACATAACATTTTAGATTAACTGATTGTTCTAGATTGCGCCTGCCAATCATAATTATGACGTATTGTTCGGCAGTAACAAGTTGAAATGAAACACGATTTTGAAAAGATGTTTTAAGCAATCCAGGGATTAACTGAACAGCTCACATGGAATATCATAACTCCCTGTTAAATACCCAGAAGGTAGGGCTTGAAAGCCTTGAAACAATTGAAGCCAAGGATCTTTGGTTCGAGGCTTCAATTTAATCTCAAGCCCCAACTCCCACTATTAGTGTGATGAAGGGATATACAGCTACACTCTACAATAAGTGGAGGTTCATCTACGAAGGAGGTCATGATTAACAGAACAGCTATTTTGAATTGGATACTATCTATCTATTTCAGAATACTGCCAAGTGCCAACTCCTCTCGCGAGTGTTACTGCCAAGTGCCAACTCCTCTCGCGAGTGTTACTGCCAAGTGCCAACTCCTCTCGCGAGTGTTACTGCCAAGTGCCAACTCCTCTCGCGAGTGTTACTGCCAAGTGCCAACTCCTCTCGCGAGTGTTACTGCCAAGTGCCAACTCCTCTCGCGAGTGTTACTGCCAAGTGCCAACTCCTCTCGCGAGTGTTACTGCCAAGTGCCAACTCCTCTCGCGAGTGTTACTGCCAATGCCAACTCCCTGCATGTTACTGCCAAGTGCCAACTCCTCTCGCGAGTGTTATACTGCCAAGTGCCAACTCCTCTCGCGAGTGTTACTGCCAAGTGCTAACTCCTCTTGCGAGTGTTAGTGCCAAGTGCCAACTCCTCTCGTGAGTGTTACTGCCAAGTGCCAACTCCTCTACCGAGTGTTACTGCCAAGTGCCAATCCTCTTGTGAGTGTTACTGCCAAGTGCCAACTCCTCTCATGACTGTTGCTGCCAAGTGCCAACTCCTCTTGCGAGTGTTACTGCCAAGTGCCAACTCCTCTTGCTAGTGTTACTGCCAAGTGCCAACTCCTCTCACGAGTGTTACTGCCAAGTGCCAACTCCTCTTGTGAGTGTTACTGCCAAGTGCCAACTCATCTCATGACTGTTACTGCCAAGTGCCAACTCCTCTCACGAGTGTTACTGGCAAGTCAGTCTGTTGTGGTGGAGAGTAGACACCCCACATTTCCTGGGTAAGAACAAGTACTCAACTCTCCAACCTCTGTGTGCGACTTGCAACTTTCTCACATATTACCTGTCCCTGATACAAGCTAGTACATATGATCATTGATCAAGAAAATATTTAATTTGGTAACGAGTCGTAATCAAGTTAGGGTGGAACAGTGGCCCGACGGTAGAGCATCTGCTAAACCTGTGCAACAAAAGATGTCTAGGTACCCGCTTGACATAAATGGAACATAGAACATGAGAGTGTCACTACAAATTGAGTCGGTCACCTCAGCCAAATACCTTGTCGTGGATATCTCAAATAACCTGATGATTCTGTTTATTTACCCTCGCCGCCGGTAAACCATATGGGCGAGCATGGGACACTCACATAAAAAGGTCAACTAAGAAAGCAAACCACACATTAGGATTTCTCCGTAGAAACCGCCAGGTCAAATCCGAACCCCTTAAGTCCATGGCTTACCAGACACTAGTGAGACCCAGCTTGAATATGGCTCCAAGATATGGTCGCCCCATACCCAAACATTGATAGACCAAATTGAAGGTGTCCAGCGAAGAGCAGCCCGTTGGATAAAGGCTGACTTCTATTATACCTCTAGTGTTACAGACATGCTACATTCCCTAAATCTGCGTAGACTAGATCAACGGCGTATTGACAATAGGTTATCCCTTATGTATAAAATTCATAATGATCTTGTTGCTATTCCCATTGAAAATTACCTAGTTCCCCTCTCCCGTCCTGCTCGCCATTGCCATTCCTTAAGCTATAGGTTAATTACAGCAACTACAGACTACAGCAAGTTTTCCTTTTTTCCAAGAACAATCTACCAATGGAACCATCTCCCTCCTGACAGTGTCCATCTCCCTGCCATAAGAGCAATTCAATACGGCAGATTGCCATATTGATCATGCCACTCCCTAGTTGTTCTGCGCAGCTGCTTTTAAACTTTTACCACAACTTATTTTTCATTACTTTCTTAAATTATGCTTTTAACTACTCATTCTTTTAACGTCTTTGTGGTTTTTGACGCGCAACATGTCTACATCCCCGCGAGGTGTTCGACATTAGACTTAGAGGAAGATAGATAATTTAACTTTCATTGCATCAACAAGTTGTGTATATATGAACACTCAACAGATGAAGCAAACAATAAGAGATGACTGTACAATTGCCAAGCTGACATGGTATGAAGCCATTGTCACTGCGCAGCTGTGTGTGCCTAGTAGTAGTCAGTGGCTGTAGGCCCTACCTGCGTACATGTGTAGAGTGGAGGTTCCAACTTCCGATTTTGGACAAGATTTAGAGTTGACAGAAAGTGATAACAACTGGGCTATGTGTACATGTTTTCAAAATAGTTATTTTTATTACAGATTTAAGAGTTCTTATTAAATGACAACAACGCAGTGCGTTCATCATGTGAGTTCTCTTTTTTGACATTAAAAAAATATCAACAAATTATAACTTCCGGGTTGGTTGCGTTTCATTAAAACAACACGTTATGCAACTCAAAAGGAGATTAAAACCACCACTAAATTTATATCGGACTTATACATTCCCGCGTTATGCGACTGAAGATAGCGAAATAGTTTATATGAACTAGTCACCACCTATCAACGGGGAAGGTTAATAAAATGTTGACGTCGCTTACTGAACTAGACATTGAAACTTGAAAAATAACACTGCTACCAGTACCAGAGTAGATCTAGCATCAGCGAGATGATCCAAGACCTACAATGGACTTTAACACATGCACTGTAGAACAGACCAACTAGTCCTACTATACAAAATAGTCAAAGACCAAGTCGCAGACAACAAGACTGACCGCCTGTTACCACCTACACACCGCTCACATTACACAGCAGACCATGCCTTCCTAATTCCACAATACACTACAGCCAAACATCATTCGATCCAAAACCCATCAAAAGTTGGAACAATCGTCCTCCTGACAGTGTATCAGTTGGCATAGTTCAACCTTTTAGAAAGGTGTGAACCAACTATCTATTCGACATTAAGTTGTCAACAAGGTGTTACAAAAAGGAAGTAGGTTGTACCATGACGTCCTTTGTACTAAAAGAAAGCACCCTCTTTGGAAAAGAAAATACAAGCAAGGTATATGCCTGCTATCTAGACGCCCGTCCGGCATTTGATATCGTATGGGAAGCTGTTGGATGCTGGAATTGAGCGACACTCATTTGGTTCATTCCTTCAAATGTACAAATCTATGCGAAGTTGTGTGCACAAACGCAATTTTATTTCCAACTGGTTTGGCGTAACACAGTACAAGAAAGCAAAAGTTCATCAATACTTTAATTTGTCCGATTTCCATAAACTGTCAAGAACATTCCACTTTGGTCCTTAGATTGTATGAAAATCTTTCAATCATGACACATTCGGTTAAATTTTTTGTTAATAGGATAAATAATATCTTAGGTACCTATGGTAATATTTTCTATTTACCAAGTTTACAAATGAAAAATTACTTCCAAATTAAACAGACAAAATACAGATATATTGCAATTGCTGTTGAGGTTGTACAATAATCATGTTTACATCACTGATGATGATGACGATACGTTAAATAACAAGACGACCATAGAAATGGTCCAGAAACGCTCGCCTGCGAATATCATTTTTCTGAAATATAATTAATATACATGTAGCTTCATAATGATTTCAATAATAGTGTATGTAGGCATATAGGATATAAACCAAAAACGATCTTCTAATATGTAAAATATTGGACTGTGTGAGGTGCGCAGCGCCGAAGACAGTACCAATATTATAAATATTGGATCCGTTTGAGGCTTATATCTTACTTAAAACACACACTTATAGAACAAGACCCTACTAATTAAAATTGTTAAGTTTGTACATTAGCGCGTAGTATTTAATATAATACTCTGGCCTTTTGACACCAGTCCAATATTAATAATAATGGACTGCAAGTACAAAGGTATGATGTCACAACAGTGTTTTAAGTACTCTAGATACCCCACAGTGGTGGCTGTAATTGTTGGATCAAGACCTCTAACATGCTATAATTAGCTATATTTCATCAATTAAAGTATAAACTTTATTTATTTTACAACGATTGCAAAACAAGCTGTAACAACTTATATTTAATCACTCTTGTTGGCGCGGGTGACAACATAATTGTGGTAATTTGTGTGGGAGGAATCCAGAATACCCGGAGAAAACCTCCCTGTCCGATCTGGCGACTACCGTACCATCTGACATAATTAGTAGCCACGACGCACCATACTAACTTTCATCAAAATTTACCAAGCGCTATGAGAGAAGTCGGAAATAACTGTACAACCTATAACAGTCATCTTGGATTTTGGAAAGGAACTATTTAGATAAGTTTGATCTCCAAATCCACTAGAGCCTCAGAAAGTGCTGTTGTTTGGCCAGGCAGACACAGTTTGGCCAGACAGACACAGTTTGGCCAGGCAGACACAGTATGACCAGGTAGATACAGTTTGGCCAGGCAGACACAGTTTGGTCAGGCAGACACAGTATGGCCAGGCAGACACAGTTTGGCCAGGCAGACACAGTATGACCATGCAGACACAGTTTGGTCAGGCAGACACAGTTTGGCCAGGCAGACACAGTATGGCCAGGTAGACACAGTATGGCCAGGCAGACACAGTATGGCCAGGTAGACACAGTTTGGCCAGGCAGACACAGTATGACCAGGCATACACAGTATGGCCAGGCAGACACAGTTTGGCCAGGTAGACACAGTGTGGCCAGGCAGACACAGTTTGGCCAGGCATACACAGTATGACCAGGCAGACACAGTATGGCCAGGTAGATACAGTTTGGCCAGGCAGACACAGTATGACCAGGCATACACAGTATGGCCAGGCAGACACTTGGCCAGGACACAGTTTGGCCAGACATACACAGTATGACCAGGCAGACACAGTATGGCCAGGCAGACACAGTATGACCAGGCAGACACAGTTTGGCCAGGCAGACACAGTTTGGCCAGGCAGACACAGTTTGCCAGGCAGACACGTTTGGCCAGGCAGACACAGTTTGGCCAGGTAGACACAGTTTGGCCAGACATACACAGATTGACCAGGCAGACACAGTATGGCCAGGCAGACACAGTATGACCAGGCAGACACAGTTTGGCCAGGCAGACACAGTTTGGCCAGGCAGACACAGTTTGGCCAGACATACACAGTTTGACCAGGCAGACACAGTTTGGCCAGGCAGACACAGTATGGCCAGGCAAACACAGTTTGGCCAGGCAAGCACAGTTTGGCCAGGCAGACACAGTATGGCCCAAACATACAGCATTTGCAGTATACATATGTTGTCATTTCTGTTTAATGTTCCTAACCAGCTGTAAAATCCCAACCACAAAATTTCAATTAGTTTCCATGGAAACATGACTGTCATATTCTACTACATTTGCTTCATTGAGAATATTTCACATAATTTCCAGGTATGTGAAATAGAGCCAAACAAACATTTCAGATTTTGGTAGAACTAACTGGTCTCTGTCTGGGACTTTAAACCGAGATCTCGTGTCGGTGCTTTATACTGTGCACGTAAAAGAACCAGAGGAGACTCTGGAATGGGTCTCTGTCTGTATCATTGCACTATCCTCCAAAAATCTAAAATGACTAATCTCTTCAGGAGGCGTCGCTCATATGGGCAACCGGTAGCGACGATAAATAAAAGTAAAACACAGAACAAACTGGTACTATATTCATTGCAATTTTTAATCATCTGCTTTAAATAAATCATAACTACAGATACATGTATAATGTACTTTGGATTATATAAAAGAATTAAATATTATGACAAGATATAATTATGGCATAAAACATTGTCACTAGGTAGGGATGAGCAAATCAATCAACATTAACACAGTCTATGTGAAACTGTAGAATCTTTGAACAGGTCCAGTAAAATGTTCTGAGATATAAACCTCATCCCTTTACGTGTTGCAAAGTCCTTGTATAGACAAGAAGTACTGGACGAATGGACAGTCGTGGCCTGGGAACAGGCATTGATATATTTTGCCTGGTCAGTCATATAAATATAGTTTAATACCGAGATCATTAATTGGGTCGTATTGAGTTTCTGATAATATCAACATTTTACCAGAAGTAAATTGGTGAAAAATCGTCAGACTGGAATACAGACTGGGACAGTCGGACAGACAGTGCAAACACTATATACCAGTAACACTCCAGCTGGACACAAAGGGCATAATAAACGTGTGTCTGCAGTCAAGGTGTAAAATTTAGAACCAGTAGACAGACACACAGGTAAAAGTAAACTGTTTATTATAATGTCACCCCTATTTAAAGGGCCAGCCATTACTGTCTTATGAGACACATCTTTTTATGAACATCAGTACTTCCCCAATCCTATGCTTGTATGCCTGGCACCAGGCTGGTAGGCAATCGGTAACCATTATTTAACTAACTGGCAGCTCACCAACCGGCCATATCAGAACAAACACCTGACGAGGTTCGAACCTGCGACCTCCCACTCCGTAGGCGGACGCCTTAACCACTAGGCCACGGAGACGGTACTTATGAACTACAGTTCAATTTGTTTAACCTCCAATGACAGATACATGTAGGGATACCAAACATTTTCAAAGAATATTTCTGCTACATTTTCGTAATCATTTGCATTTATTGTTTGAGAGAACATCTGGGGGTCATGCACACCTTTACCAAGCAATTTCAAGAGAATAGGTTTATACGGTATCATGAACAGTTAATTATAAAGTAATATAGTCTAATGAATTTGTTTTGTCTGTAGTTTTTAATTTTGACAGCAAAACATAAACTAACTGGAAAATTATACTGGAACTATTTCTTACGGATTTCACACTAACCTAAGTGGTTGTGCGGTTGTGAAATGTAATGAAGTGAGGTTCCTGACAAGGGCAGTTAAATTGAATTAAATTTGATATTAACTATTATATTAGCCAAAATCATTGGAAATAATAAAAGAAAAAGACGATTTGTGTTTATTAGTGTAAGATAGGATTTTAGATGAAATAAACACAAATATCCTCTATATTTTCATTAGTTTTAAAACGACAGAAGTCATAAGATTGAAATCCGTTGTGATTGAAATATGTGATGCTTCAAACATTACATGTACATCTTAAATTATGACTTGAATACAAAATTCGATGCTGCTCTTTGAAATCAAAACTTATTTTCTAGTCAAATTTATTCAACACTACTCCATATACAGTCTACATCCGTTATGTCAAAGTCGGTTATGTCGAATTCTCCGGATATCTCGAAGTCGGACCAAATTCCCATTTCAGACTCTATCATTTTACATATTACTGGCTCCGTCTATATCGAATTTCGCTAAGTCAAACTTTGGTTATGTCGAAATATTTTGTTCGGTCCGACGGAATTCGACATAACGGATGTAGACTGTAGTTCTAAATGCCATACACAACACTTTTATCGCTTCCCACATATAGCAACCAGTCCATGCTACTAAAATACACGCAAAATAGAAAGCGCTGTACTTGATTTTCTATTACTATTGACTAGTTTTCGTAACTATTCCGTAATCAAAACCGTGTCTTAATTTTTAAGTTTTGAAGAGTACACATATTTTACAGGCTGTCCGATTAGAGCAGTGGTTAGCGCGCTCGCTTCTCACCAATGCAACCCGGGTTCGATCCTCGGACAGGGCAGTATGTGAGATGGTATGGCGGTCGCCAGATTGGACAGGTGGGTTCTCTCCAGGTACTCCGGTTTCCTCCCACATGAATGACTACATATACGCTTTCATCCGCGCCAACAAGAGTGATTAATACTAGTTGTTAAAACTTGCTTCGCAATCGTTGTAAAATATATAAAGTTTAAACATAATTTACAAATTTAATGCTCCTGCATGTGTACATGCAATAATGCATTATGTTATGTATCAGTTCGGTACAATATGTACTGCTCTCCTTCATGGAGGAAATAAAATACTATATCTATATTTTTATGAAGTCCATGTGACAAGATGTATTGTCCGCCTCATTGGTCGAGCGGTTATGGTCGCCGACTTGTATACCACTGTAAACTATCATCGTGGAAGTCGTGATAGCGTAGTGGATACGCGTTCGCTTCAGGCGCGAAAGGTTCGGAGTTCGAGCCCCGCTGGAGCTGTTACGATTGTGTCCTTAGGCAAGGCATTTAAATTCCACGTTGCCTCTTCTCTCCCTCGTGGCGATGGATTCCATTAGGAATGAGGTCTCGAGAGTGATTAATATAAGTTGAAAGAACTTGTTTCGCAATCGAGCTAAAATAAATTTGTATAAACTAAACTATCATCACAGATGGTCACAGGTTCGAGCCCCGCTCAGACCATGTCTCTTTCCATGAAACTGTAGGCAGCTTCTTATGGAGATACAGTCAAACCTGTCTTAAGCAGCCAGCCAAGAGAAAGCGGCTGATTAGCACAAGTGGCTGCTAAATAGAGGTCAAATGTATAGTAAGACAACATATTTGGAATCTTGAAACTGGCTGCTTAATACAGGTTGGCTGCTTAATGGAGGTGACCACTAACACAGGTTCGGCTGTTGTTAGGTAAACTGCCCACCGTTCATATGGGCAAGCTGTAACAACATTAAAGCAACATTATATTATAATAAAGGATGTTTTTGGTAAAATATAAATACTAATGTGTGTGTGTTTACAAAAATGGAAATAGTCGCTCAGAAACGATAAAATTCAAAATAAATATAAACCGCCGTATACGCGAATTTGTTTATCAACAAACGAAAGGTAAACACGCACAGCGTGCATGCGTGAAACAACAGCGGATATGCCATGTTTGTTTTCATCATTGCCGAAGGAGGACGATGCATTCCAAATGTAAATCAGGTTCCGACTGTAAACAAGTGCGCGAGACCGACCGACTCAGAAAGTCCTACTTTCGGTTTCGAGTTTGTTTTATCGCAAAAAAACACTGTTAAAACACTAATTGAACATAATAATACAAATTATAATTTAAGAATGTGTAGCAGCATTGCTACCCATACGTAAAATTTGAATTTTTCAAATATCTTTTATTTCATACGATGTAATGCTGCTTTAAATAAACATAAAAGAAAACAAGATGCATACAAATGGCTACTTAAGGGTATTCATAATTTTGCTTACTTTATCTTACTACTTTTAGAAACGCTCTACCTCAACTGTTACATTACCGTATTTGGTTAATAAGATCCAATTAACATGTATATATTAGCAAGGCTGAGCAGTGTTTTACAACCAGCTGTAAGTTTGTTAAATGAATCACAGGAAACTAATACAGTTGATAGACACTAATGAATCTATTGCAACATTCTCATCTCTGATAGTACGATGGCATTGGCATGCCGCCTCCCCCATAGGATCCGCCGGGTGTCGGATACAGCGTACTCCCCATTCCATAACCTGCTCCACGATATCCTGTATTCACATTGCCAGTTTGTTGCTTCGCGAAGTTGTTCTGCGGTACACTGTTTGTAGGGTATGGCACATTACTTGTGCTGTCACTTCCATGTCTCAGTAAGTCACCAACTTTTTCAATTTTTGCTTTATTGACATATGCTTCAGTTCTACTAGGTAAATATTGTGATATGAAGGTGTCTATGTCTAATTTTCCGTCACAAAAGTCCTCCGCCACTTCCTGGAAATATATCATATTAAGAAATACAGTTGAACCTGTCTTAAGCAGCCAATCAAGGGAATTGTGGCTGCTTAACACAGGTGGCTGCTTAATAAGAGGTGAAATGTATAATAAAACAATATATTGGGAATCTGGAAACTGGCTGCTTCATACAGGTTGGCTTATTAATGGAGGTGACCACTAACACAGGTTTGACTGTAATATTATTTTCAGTTTATTTATTGGTGAATGGTTTGACGTTTGAGTTATGACGCGTAGTAATTAACCACGCAGACCGTATGCCTAAGTGGTTAATTCCGGCGCTCAGAACGACAAACCATGTTTTATTCGACAATAAATACAGGACCAAAATATCTAAAAAGCCCAAAAATAGTTCATAAATCATAAAATGACATCACAAAACTACAAAAATGACGTCACAAAACTATAAAAATGATGTCACACACTAAACAGGATTTATTGCAGATTTTAAAATCGGTAAATTCCTTCTTTGCATACACAAACAAAACGCTAGAGTTGGTACACTATAACCTCTATGCATCTACAAGGTGTAGAGTTGGTACACTATAACCTCTATAAGGATTTAGGGTGCATCTACCAGGTGTAGAGTTCGTACACTATAACATATATAAGGATTTAGGGTGCATCTACAGGTGTAGAGTTGGTACACTATAACCTCTATAAGGATTTAGGGTGCATCTACCAGGTGTAGAGTTCGTACACTATAACATCTATAAGGATTTAGGGTGCATCTACCAGGTGTACAGTTGGTACACTATAACCTATATAAGGATTTAGGGTGCATCTACCAGGTGTAGAGTTGGTACACTATAACCTCTATAAGGATTTAGGGTGCATCTACCAGGTGTAGAGTTGGTACACTATAACCTCTATAAGGATTTAGGGTGCATCTACCAGGTTTAGTGTTGGTACACTATAACCTATATAAGGATTTAGGGTGCATCTACCAGGTGTAGAGTTGGTACACTATAACCTCTATAAGGATTTAGGGTGCATCTACCAGGTGTAGAGTTGGTACACTACAACCTCTACCAGGTGTAGTTTAGTTTATACAAATTCATTTTAGCTCAATTGCGAAACAAGTTCTTACAACTTATATTAATCACTCTTGAGGCCTCATTCCTGATGGAATCCAGCGCCATGAAGGGGAGAGAAGAGGCAGCGTGGAATTTAAATGTTGGTACACTAAATGTACTAAGGATTTAGCATACATGTAGCAAACCATACTACAATTTCTGTAAACAGATCTCAAACAGTTTCATCACTGTAATTATTGTTGTGATTTGCAGTGACATCATAGATTACGACAATATTACCTCTGACTGTTCATCAGTTGTAGCAGCTTGTGTTTGGAAGATTGCCAACAATGTGTCATGTGACTGGCAGCCTGGGGCAAGATCTGAAACAACAATTTACTTATATTTTATTACATTGTTCTGTTTTAAAAATTCGGTACAATACAGTAAGACAAGACCATCTTGATCTGGCTCTATGCTGTTTGCAAAAGTGATTTTATCTGCCAATAGTGTGCATAGGGTTAAGCAGGTTGCTTTTCTCCTCAATCCTACATGTAGTTAAGGGATTCGAATAAGTTACTATGTAACTTTTTCCCCATTTTCTCCTCAATCCTACATGTAGTTAAGGGATTCGAATAAGTTACTATGTAACTTTTTCCCCATTTTCTCCTCAATCCTACATGTAGTTAAGGGATTCGAATAAGTTACTATGTAACTTTTTCCCCATTTTCTCCTCAATCCTACATGTAGTTAAGGGATTCGAATAAGTTACTATGTAACTTTTTCCCCATTTTCTCCTCAATCCTACATGTAGTTAAGGGATTCGAATAAGTTACTATGTAACTTTTTCCCCATTTTCTCCTCAATCCTACATGTAGTTAAGGGATTCGAATAAGTTACTATGTAACTTTTTCCCCATTTTCTCCTCAATCCTACATGTAGTTAAGGGATTCGAATAAGTTACTATGTAACTTTTTCCCCATTTTCTCCTCAATCCTACATGTAGTTAAGGGATTCGAATAAGTTACTATGTAACTTTTTCCCCATTTTCTCCTCAATCCTACATGTAGTTAAGGGATTCGAATAAGTTACTATGTAACTTTTTCCCCATTTTCTCCTCAATCCTACATGTAGTTAAGGGATTCGAATAAGTTACTATGTAACTTTTTCCCCATTTTCTCCTCAATCCTACATGTAGTTAAGGGATTCGAATAAGTTACTATGTAACTTTTTCCCCATTTTCTCCTCAATCCTACATGTAGTTAAGGGATTCGAATAAGTTACTATGTAACTTTTTCCCCATTTTCTCCTCAATCCTACATGTAGTTAAGGGATTCGAATAAGTTACTATGTAACTTTTTCCCCAATCTTAACTGTGCTGTTGCAACCATGCTTCCATGGTATGTTGGTTATCAGAATATCATGAATATATAGCATCACAAATGAGTCACTTTAAAATGAATATTGCTGTGTGGAAGTAAAGTTATTTAATTATTCAAAGAATTTATCATAAAATACATGATTTCTGTAAATTCATCATTTATGGAATTTATGATGGGCATTGTGTGTACATTATGCATACATTCATGTACATTTTGAAATGGAACAAATCTGAAAATAGATTTTTTTGAAAAAATTATTTTTCATAGAAGGGCATGAGTCCACAAGATGAAACTTGCAGTCAAAGGTTGATAAGATGATTATCTTTGAGTGGTAAAAATTTGAATATGCTGAGCAGTGTCCCACGGGGGTAACCGGCCACCTGAAAAATGGTAAATTTGGCACTTTTCCCCCCGTGACCATCTTTGCTCCTCTACCACTCCTCCATTAGGGCCATAAATGACCTGAAACTCATTTTGCTCATAGTCCAGTTCCCAAATATACTTCCTATATTATTTTTAGGCATCTCAGATTACACGTTGGCAATTGGCAGACATCCGAAATCTGGGGAACAAAATTGGGTCCTTAAGAAATCATGATTTGAGATGCCAATCGGGAAGTACACAAGATAGATCATTTCTGATGGCAGATTCTGAATGCCAGGGCCAAAATTAGTCAGAGTAGCAATTTTCAGCACTCTATCTCATTTGGATGGGGAGATATTAGCGTGCAAAAACAGGTGCGCAATTCGCGGATGCGAAAAAGGGGCGCACCCCCGCGCACCCCCCAAATTTGAAAGGGTCATATCTTGAAAACCGCTGGGAGTTGAGCGCTAAAATTTGGGATTTGTTCATTATATTAGTCAAAGTATTACAGGGGGGGGGGGGGGGGGGGGGGGGGGGGCGAGTAACAAAATAAATGGGACCCTTTTTTATTAAAATAAAGCTCTCCAACTCGTTCTAATTCCCAAATAATCGAATTTGGGGGGTTAAAATATCGACCTAAATTTGTTATTATATTATAACCAAAACGACGAGGAATATACCCAACTAATTGGAATATTATGTCAACATTCTTCGACACATTTTACTCAGCAGGGGGGGGTGAGTAACAAAATAAATGGGAGCCTCGGCGCCCCACGTTGAGCCCTCCCTCCATGTTCCGGGTGAACAGACCTCTTAATTTGGGCCGAGGAGGCTCCTAGCCCCATTTCAGACAGCCAAAAAAACACCCATATATGAGCCAGGGGACGGACCACAACCCTCGCCGGCCCAGGGCTCTCAGACACTACGTGCCAAAACAGATATGACAAACCACTTACCTGTCGGGGGTGAATCTCAATGATTATTAAGCCTTTTGGTCGTACCCCGGGCGCCTAATATAAGAGATATTATTTAAGAACCCTTTTTCGAAAATGTTTAATATTCTGGAGCACTAGGGATTGCTCGAGGCGTGTAATTGGGAGGACTTTCACGTTCGAGAGGACCTCCCCACATACATAAACACACTACGCGCTTAGTTGTTTTAACACTTCTTTTCTCTCGTCCGATCTACCGTCAGCGATTAATTTATCGATGTTGGCCTTCGATAATACATCGGGAGATGCTCTACATTTAGTTCGGATATCCTCTTTTAAGGATTGGTATCGATCCCATTCTTCGCATACTATTTTAAATTCGGGGTCGGATATTACGTTATCCCGAATAGCTTCGCTTATTATGAGATCGATACTGTTTTTCTTAGATTGGGCGGCAATCGCTATACGATCGTGTTTTTTACTTTTATTTTCTAGATGGCGTACGACTTTTCTTCCTACCATGCATAAAAGTCCGCTAGCCGCGGCAACTACACCCAATCCTATAGCTATCGGAGTTCCTACGAACGTCGTTGTTATAGTAACGCTTCCGACTCCGCTAACTATAGAACCCGTAGCGAATATTGTATTAGCTCCTTCGATGATATTCGCTAATCGTTTATATTTTTTAGATATAGTTACCCGATTATTACGTTCGTTATGTAGTAAGGTTTGAATCTCTACGATTCTCCCCATTCTAAAAATCGAGGGATCTACATTAATCTCTTCCGTTATAGGTATAGTTGGGTATAACGCCATCTTTTTTCTCACTCTCTCATATTATAAATCTAGTTCAACTATTATAGCTACAACACTAATAGCGTCTAACGGTCTAGCCGAAGTCGTTACAAAGTTTATAACATTACCCGCCATCACTTCAATAGGATTAGCAAAAACTATATACGCCGATCGAACGTCCTTAATTTTTGTAATACTTTCTTTTTGTGTAATTCCGTTAATTACGGGATGTACCGTAATCGTATCTAAACCATCACCTACGCTACCAGTTTTTATGGAAGAAATAGACATGCGTAAAATTCTACCCGCTATAGTCATAGGGTATCCGGAATATTTATTATTAGCGCTATTACCGAATGCCCATCCCAATACATCGCGTAAAGGATCCCTTTCCTCGGCCCATATAGTAATAATATCTTTTTTAGGTTTATTTAATATAGTTGACGTTACGGCAATTAATCCGTCTAAGTGTTTTTCTAGAGCATTTAATTTACGAGTATCCGAATCGGGTTTATTTAATATAGTCGACGTTACGGTAACTAATTCGTTTAATTGTTTTTCTATACTATTTAATTTAGCCGATTCGGATTTATCTAATATATTTGACGACGTTATGGCTATAAATTTATTTAATCGTTTTTCTAGATCATTTAATTTACCGTTATCTTTAATATATTCTTTATGACTACCCGGCCCGTAAATACTCATTTTACTTCGAGTACTACGGTGATCGGAAATTCGTGATTGTCTAACTTTCTTCCGTTATCATCTCTGATAGTAATATCCAATTCGTTAATACAACCGCGTTCCAAATGTTTGAATTCTGGATTAGGATAATCTATAACAACGGGTTCCCCGAAGAAAGCATTTCCCGCGTCTATTATCTTAAGGAGTGTACTCGGAGCTTCATCACATACGTTATACGACGTATTTAATTGTTCTAAGTGCACTCGAATAGTTTTAGTTAAGGCAAAACTTACCGGTTTTTCGCCGACGTATATACCGGGTTCCAACCAACCTTTATTAGCGTTATACGTTTTAAATATACCTAGTATGTCACACATACCAGGTGTCATAGTTATTTTTTCGCGTTTGACATTTAGGGTTGCGATTCCATTAGATTTACAAATGCTGATACTCGCGAAGTCGGTAAATTCTGTATCTATAAATGTTTGTAAATCCTCGAAATTCCATAAACCCGGTGATAATTTTACCGCGGTTACAGTACTCTCTTTTAGGTACCCAAATCCTTCGTTTATGATCGTATTATACCAACCGACCGTAAGTGTTATTGATCTAAGGCCAACGCGTAGATCCCCGCCGCGGTTATCAATATATTATTGGAGGCTTGTGGCCTCACCCCTTTGAACATCGGTGATTGTTTGAAACATAGTTATAATAAAATATGGCTAATACTTTAAATAGAACTTTCGGCTATAATCCTTCGGTTACTTATAAAAACGGCGGTGTATATAAACGCCAGCTTGAGGCCGTGAACCTAACCACCCTGATGATCACGGTCGGCCCGAACGAGGTCTTCTACACCGAGGTTACGAATATCTGGCGAAAATACAGGCTACCTCCTGTCAAGACGGACACCGTAGCGCAGGCTTGGAACAACACACCGATGCAGTTTTGGCAGAATCAGCTCAACTTCGCCATGTGGTGTGCCACGACCGGTTGCGGTGTGTCGTTCGAAGACAATCTGAACGGTGTAGGTGCCCAAAACGAACCGCTGATGCAATCGGTCTATATCTTCCACGTCTACTATACTATTAGGAGGATTTTAGACGAATTACGAGTCTCGCTACCGCAGGATAATAATTTCGATCCCTTCTCAAATACGTACGACAGACGGGCCTATGAGCGGATATGCGCAGAGTTTGACATGAGACCGATGACCGACTGGCGGCAGAAGAGCTACCAGAACAGCAACGGGCTCGGTGATGTCTACACCCTAAGTCACAGCACGAGGGCGCGGACGAGCATGGCAGACCACGCACACATATTATCGGTCAATGTCGGTAATTTAGATCGGTCGTCGGCGACCTTCGGTCCCGAGGTCCCAGGTGAGTTTCATACGCCTTTCCTAGCTAAAGCATATTACGCTCCTCCGGTGAAAGCTCATATTGATCATATTCTGCAGGATCCGGGCGTAGACGGCGCCTGGAGCACATTTGTGCTAGATAAGTCAAACGGGTTCACCCGGGCCGGTGTTTCCCGCCTGAATGATTCAATCCGGACCTATGTCTGGGCTCTCCTGGGAGCCCAGTCACAGACGAGGTCCTGCATCGTGGGAGTGGGCACGGCATTTGACGCACAGAAGCAGTTTCTAGCGAATGTCGAGGACGCCATAAACTCCCCGGTGGACATCCCATCGGCAATCGTGCGGTACCAAGACGTTCTTCAGTATGCGAAGAGTCAGGTAGATTTCGTCTTCGGCCACAGCCTCTACATGGCCCCGAGTGACATGTTGCTGCGAATCGATCATCAGGCCGGATACAACAATGAAATCGTGATAGCTAGCTCCAACATGTCCTTAGGTCACAATGACGATGTCAACGAGGTGGCTGTCATACCAACAACTCACGGGAGCTTCTCCGCCGGTCCGCTTCATCAAAAGATTGCCGAGCCGGAACCAGGCCCACCGGCAGCGGTTCCCACGGGAACGACTGATGAAGAACAGCATGAAGATGAGAAAAATGCGCTCATTGTGGTTGGCGTCATCTCAGGGTTGGCAATTCTTTGGCTATTACCCTAGTAATGTACTAACCTAGGCCGCGCCAGGCTGCAACATACAGTAGCCCGCCGACGGCAACGACCAGTGCCCATATATTTTCTGAGAGCCACCCCGCCGTCTTGCTCAAGAAGGTGAGGAGCCAAGAGGCAATGCCACCGATAATGCCAGGAAGCGCTGCCGCAGCCTTTCCGGCGAGTTTTGCCAGTGCCCTACCAAAATATTTCAACACCTTTTTAGCCCACTCCTTGATGCCCTCCTTAGCGGGAACCGCTGCAGCGGCCCCCGCAGCACCCCCGCCTGTAAGAGCCAGCACAAGCGTACTCACAATAAACCCGAGTGCAGTCATAATGCTTACTAGTGTGACGCCCTGCTCTCTGAACAACGTGCGAAGACGCTCGCCGAGCGTGGTGTCCTCATGGAGGACCCGTGATATAGTTTCGCGGATCCGATTGATTTGTGTACGGAGCGCCTCCCGGTTGGCAGAGGCGGCCCCCAAGCGGGCTGCTCTTTCATCCTGCAGGCGCTCAGTGATCCGCCGCTTATCGTGTGTTGTGTCGGCCTCGGCTAGTTTCCTTTTTTCTAGCGCTATATGTTCATCGAGTTCCGTCAATTTGGCGAGGTTGTTGGTTAGCTCGCCCCGGACCGTCTGCATGGTTTTATTAAGCCCGCGGAGTTCACGAAGGTTTAACGGCGGATCATCCATTGTGCTGAGTATGTCTTCTATCTGATTATCGGTGAACGTCGTCTCCACTGTGCGAATAACATCGGTGGCGACTTGCGGTATCTCGTTGAGTTCAACTGTTTCTATTTTGTCTGCTGCTCCACCTAGCTCAGTGGTAGCTGCATGGAGGGCCTCTACTGCCCGGGCGGATATAATTGTTTTACCTCGCACCCAATCCGTGAATCCAAGCTCGTCTCTGATGATTTGGCCGCCACCTCGCTTCCCGGCAATGGTATTTAATGAGAGTGGCTCGCCGGTGCGGGCATTGACAATCTCGATGTTAGAGGCGGATTTCAAGTGCAATCTACCGTACCGATTCAATTCAAACTTGGAGTAGTCACGGCCAACCGACGGGACCATGCCTTTTTCTGCCAGTTCGCCGTAGTAGGCATCTACGGCGGATCCGAGCAGTTCCTGACTAAGAGGCCCGATGGCCCCCCCCCAGGAGTGACATTTTCGTACGCCTGCGTCCCGCCAGGCAACATACCGGTATCATAGGTGTCTTCTACATCATCTTCTACATCATCGTCGTGTACGAAATCATCCATATCAATGTCTGCCATCGTATTGAAGGCTACCACATTTGGGTTCAATATAGTAATGGCTTCAACTCAATACGGACGCAAACTTAATCCATACCGCAGGCTTCGGGAGCCCCTCGGGGCAAAGGGCATAAGACAGAGCGTGGTCATTACGAACAACCCCTCGACGATTGACCAGAACCAGCAGCTCTTGGTCCGCTTCCCCAACCTTGGAGCTAACGACGTGATTGTGCCAGGGACTGTTCGCCTCGCTTTCACCATCTCACTGACGTCGACAGACGTAAATCGAACCGTCGTCCAGAACCTGGGCCGCGCCATAGTCAAGAAAACGACTATCAAAATCAGTGGTAATGAGATTATGTCTATCGACGACTCCGATGTCTACTACTGTTACCAAGATCTCTGGAAGACTGCACAAGAGCGCAGAAATGCTGGGCATCAGGGCATTGACACTAGCACCAATCAGAACGTAACCAGACTTAGAATCGATGCTGGTAACAAGGCAGATAACAATGCCGCGCACAACGCAATTTCTGCGGCATACGGTAATCGCTATCACATCCCACTCGACTTTGAGCTGCTGGAGAGCCATATGCCATTCTATCAAAGCGCACTGGCAGACCGCCTGGAATACGAACTAACGTTCAGCGACTATAGCCGTGTTATCATCGCTACAGACGTGAACTCGACGTATGCGGTGGAAAACATTTCACTGGAGTACGACATGGTCACGCTGCCCGACCTCGCACGGAGGATTAGAGAGCAGTATACCGGGCGGCTTGCAATCCTTTATGACAGAGTTCTTCGTCATCGCAAAATAACGAAAAACAAAAACGACACCCTGTGGAACATTAATATCAACGTCCCGGCCCGCTCGATGAAGGGAATCCTGATGCTGTTCGAGGAGGCCGAGGCTAGAGAAACCAAAAGCTTCTACAATCCCAAAATTACCAAGGTTGAGGTGACAATTGAGGGTGTCCCCAACCAGCTGTACAGCCAAGGCATGCGCGCCTACCAGCAGTGGGATGAAGCCAAAAAGCAGTTTGCATGCGGCTCTAAACGCGCCCCAGAGGTTGCTGCGGTAGCCAAAGACCTACAACTCTCGGACGTCTCTCTGGCAGAGTTCCTAACTTCGAAATACGCATTGTGGCTCGATTTGCGGACCAGCGATGATGACCAACTCCATGGTAATGGGCACAGAGTGGAGAATGCCAGCGAGGGTGTAACAATCCAGATAGCTACCGATGACGCATTGAACGTGTATCTGTACATTATTACAGATGCACAGCTCAACATTGAAGATGGTCGATTCGTCAGTGCGCTCTACTGATCTACTACCCCGCGACCCCCACTCGGCCATCATATGCGGTCAGACTGGTTGCGGTAAAACTGTATTCATAATGGACTTGCTCGAGGGCCTCTACCGCGGGATCTTTCGGCACATAGTTATCCTCTGCACTACGATTGCGCATAACGCAACTTACCAGAACCGCCCTTGGATCTGGAGGGATCCCGAGGTCTACATACTAGACCCCTGTGAAAAGTTACAGACCTGGCTGCGGGTATTCTACACCATGTTCCAGGGTGAGCCCACCCTGTACGTGATTGACGACTGCTCGGCCAAGGCAGCTATGACCAAAAAGAAGGACATGCTATCAGAGCTGGCCTTCAGCGGACGGCATGCGCTGCAAAGCGTCTGGGTGTTGACCCAGAAATACAACTCAGTTCTGAAGGATCTACGCGAGCAGACACGCTGGGCCGCGGTCTTTCACTGCAAAGATCGTGATTCCTTCGAAGAGTGCCTTCGAGAGAATGACGTCATTCCTACGTATGAAGAGCGAGCCAAGGTACGGCAAACGCTTGCAGGAACAAAACACAGCACATTGCTGTTAAAGACGGACCAACCAGCTGCTTATAAAGTGCTATTCACAGCTTAACATGTGGGAAGCAATTCTGCTAATCACCCATATCATAATTTCCACCACATTGGGTTGGTTCGTGTGGCAGTATGTTAGACTTAAGAGGAGAGTACGGATAGCACTAAGAAAAATGAACTGCGACGAACTTCTTGATCAGTTGATGGATGCCGCGCCCCCGATTGATGGGCCGATGGAAACATCGGTCCCGACTACCGAGACGCCGGGAGACGAGAGCGCCCGTCAAGACAACAAGCGTCAACGACTTGCAGCCCTAGCAGCAGGGGGCAGACTGAACAATATCTAGGACGACAACTCACAACCGAGCATATTGACAATATGGCAAATAATACTATCGAGAAGCTCTACGCACGCTATGAAGCGAGACTCGGGGCCGCGATGACAAAAACCTTAGGGGCCGCAGTCATTCAGTTCTACGCAACAGTAGCAAGTATGTTTCTACCCATACAACCAGAAAATCAACTGAGACTAGTTGCAGACCTCGAATCTGATCCGTTTATCAACCACGCGTTAAGCACAGCCACGTGCGAGCTATATCACAGGTATGGCATGTACCTTGCACCGCTCACCGCTGCGTTAACCACTGCGAAGCATTGCCAATTTGGACACGTATGCCCGCTTACCATAGCTAACGATGTCTACACCGGAGAGAGTGACAGATCCTGTAGTTCTGACACCGGAGGAGACGCCTGCGAAGCTGCAAACAACACGACGGAAGGATCCTAAAAAACAAGTGGCAGGACGGGCAGGGGCTGCGGCTCGGAAGGCCAAGGAAGATAAAATACGTGCCGAGCTCAGAGATGCTAAAGCCACGTTGCAAACATCGAAACCCTCAGTTGCTGTCACCCCGGTGGAACAGGGCAACGCTGGAGAACAAACGGTTGTCGCCCCGCAGCATGTTTCAGCGGTGGAAACCGAGACGAAACACTGGTACCAGTGTAGTGAGGTCTGGACCCCGTGGATCGTTGGCGGTCTTGCATGTGCCTTATGGGTTGTTGTGAACAGTAGGCGGGAGGCGCATAAACCAATGCCCGCCCGAGCTAACATTGTCGTTCCGACAGCGAGTCATTTAAAGACTTCGCTTGACCCATTCTATATGCAATAGTCGCGCGAAGAAAAACAATGTCTACTGACGGAAAAATGTTGGCCAATGCGGCGTATCATTCGGTTGTGGTATCTGGCCTGGCTGTGGGCTATGCACGCCTGGGTAAGATGACCTTCAAAGCAGCTACCCCCAAGCTGGACTTCAATGGCTATGACGTCGGCATGGTAGTTCTTGATGTGGGCCTGGCCATGGCCATGAAAGATATGCTAATTAAACATGGGATCATACCTGCAAATATCATGAAGTAGACGTATGTATAACAACGATGGCCTCGATCGCAATGCTAGTTGGGGGCGCCCTGGTCAACGCTTTGGCCTTCAGCGGTAGCAACTACCTATTCTCGAAGCTGCGAAGCTCGAGTGTTGACGAGGAGCGCAAACGGCACGACACAGCTGTAGAACAGCTCCAGGCCGCGCAGTCAGCATGGTCCAACAAACGGGCTGAGCGCCTTGATTGGATTAACGAAAAACTCCGCCGTCAGGGTCATGCTGTGCAAACTTTCCGGGACGTCGACACGGCGATCCGTGAGTACGCGCAGGTATTTCCGCATGTCGTGCCGCTGGTGTCGGAACGACAGCCACGGCTCTCAGACTTCTATACACCTAGCGATGACCAGAAAGATCGTGAGATTGTCTTCGCCGTCCTGGGGATGACCACGATAGTCCTCGTGGCATACAAACTCGCCAAGTAATTGTCGCGCTTGAGATTTTGTTTCCTTTCTATATAGATATGGGTTTACCAGAGGAGCTGTACTTTGCAATGCTTGAAGTCGGGTACTGTGCCAAGCGAAACAAACATCCTGGCCCCCTTGGTGATACTATGATAAACACGGCGCGGCGATTCCTGGCGTACCGATCACGCTGCTGTGCAGAAATTCGCTACCAGGGTCCTATCAGGCCCAACTGACCTTAGAGCTACAACGGGGTTGCTAGATCCGATGACACGCAGGGCATGTTGGAGACTCATAGAATTATTAGAATACATTCGCGCGCTGGATAGCGAAACAGCCATGTCACAAGCTTAGCTTATACCATGACCGACCGTAATTTTAGCTCGCTATACTACAGTCCCCGCGGTTACTGGAAGGGGCTCGCAGCCATAAAAAACCTTGCCGCGGCCGCTAAGGTCTCCGAAGATGTGACACGGGGTTGGCTGAAGAAGCAGGCCATCTGGCAGATCTACCTCCCCGCCCCACGACACATACCGCGACCCAAGTTCGACGTACCGGTGCCAAACGACGTCCACCAGACCGACCTCCTATTTCTGCCTCACGACAGGGCGGGTCGCAAAACGTTCAAGTACGCCCTCACCATCGTTGACGTGGCCTCCCGGTACAAAGAGGCAGAGCCCCTGGCCATGAAAGAGGCTAAGGAGGTCTCAGCCGCCCTTGAAAGGATTTACAGGCGGAGCCCACTGAAATGGCCAAAGTTGCTTCAGGTCGATCCGGGGCGCGAGTTCATGGGTGCGGTGAACCAACTGCTGGCCAAACACGGTGTCTCTGTCAGGCGTGGCCGTGTAGATATCCATCGAGACCAAGGGATTGTGGAGCGTTTCAATCGCACCCTGGCAGAGCGGCTCTTTGGGCACCAATACGCCCAAGAGATGAGACTTCCGTCTGGAGAACGATCGGCTGAATGGGTGGCTCGGCTGCCTGCCGTGGTTGCGGCTTTGAACGGCGAAGTGACCAGATGCAGAGGCAAGAAGCCTTCTAATGCGATCAAGGCCAAGAGTGTGGCACAAAAGCCCTCATCCGTGGTCGCAGCTTCGTCGCACCGTCCCGTTGGCTCGTCGGAGCGAAAGCTCCCCTCGGGTGTTGGCGTTCGCTACCTCTACCAACCCGGCGAACTGGAGGGTGGCCGTCGTCGTGCGACCGACCCTGTGTGGTCCCTCCGGGTATACCGGCTTGGTCGCTCGGTTACCAAGCCTGAAGAGCCCGTGCTCTACTATCTGCTGGATGGCCCTCAGCGGGGGTTTGTCCGGGAAGAGCTGCTTGTGGTGCCTCCTGATACCGTGCTGCCACCTGATGGGGTTCTTAAGCGTTGAGGACCACGTAACCCCTTTTTCTGTTGCATTCCAGGCACGTCAGCCGGATATTGTCACGGGTATGGCCTCGGGTGTTGTCCAGCCGGTCGACACTGAACTGCTGGGTATCTTTGGGTTGGTATACCCAGAGGAGCTCGATGTTGCATGCCGCGCAGCGGTTCTGCTGGCCGTCTTTGAGTGCGAGGATGTGATCGACCTTGAGATTGAATCCCTTGAGACCTTTGGCCTGATCATGGCGCTTGTATGCCACAAGCTTTCTCTGGATGACTTTGCGGAGCTGCTGCTCAGTGAGTGGCTCTGCCACATCGGAACCCTCTTCCGGTGGGTAGACTACTCGTTCGAGCTGGTGCATGTACTCCACGCGGCTGACGGCGAGGTATGCGAGGTTCGACCATTGGAGATAGTCGTCGATAATCCAGACTTTTTGCGGATCGCGGATTGTGAGCCCCTGGCTCGAGTGGACTGTCATGGCATAGCCGAGAGCCCAGTATTGTCCCCACTTGCCGTCCATAACTTCTTGGGCATAGTGGACAGGCACCTCAATGATGTCATTGAGGACGAGCTCTTCCTGCTCTGGCCTACCAGGCCCTGGGATGGTCACCATAATGTTTTGTCTTCGTGTGTCTTTTGGGCGATAGAGGAGGGGCACCGGCTCGTCAGGGAAGTGCTCCTTATGGTAATGGAATAGCAGCTCTTGTGCGCGGTTGCGCACCTTCTGTCTCGAGGTCAAGATACGGTCGCCTGGCTTCCATACTGCAATGAATCTGTCCCATCCGAGGCAGGTGGGTAGGGCCTTTCTCATGGCCGAGCACTGCACACGATCCGGCCGGAGGCGGATCTCCCGTTTGAGGGCCGGGTCTTTCGCTCTGTGGTCAACCTCAACCTCTTCATAGTAGTGGGCAGCATGTCGCAGCCAGTCATGTGGCATCTCGCCTGCAATTGGTGGTGGCTGACCCTGGTCACCACAGCAGATGATGTGGACCCCTCTCTGGTCTAACCAGTCTAGGAACACTTCCAGGATTGGCTTTGGGACAGTGCAAACCTCGTCCCAGATGATCAAGCGGGGTATGTACTTTTGGCCCATCCTTTCTGGGGTTCAGTCAGTCTGGCCACTCCAGCGGAAGAAGCTATGGTAGGTCTGAGCCTTGACCCCTCTGGCCCGCATCTCTTTTGCCAGACGGTGGGTCGGGGTGAACACCAGGGGGTCTCTGGTGCGGAACGATTCGATCGTTCGTGTGGTTTTGCCACTACCACCCCCACCATTCAGGTAGCTCAACTGGTGCCGAGTCAGTGGGTCATTGAAGCAGGGGGCCTGACTCGGTGGTAAGTCTTTTTGTTGGCCTTGGTATACCAGCCTGGGGACACATGCAGCATGTTCCTGAGGCATATACAGCTGATCACCCTTGTCTCTCCACTGGGCTGGTTCTACTGAGGGCAGATACTCTATTCCCAGGAGACAATTCACGCACAAGTCAATTTCACAGTTGCAGGTCCTGTGGGCAACATAGGCCTCGACATCATTGAGCTTGTGTAGTGCCGTCTTCTGGATGTATATGCTGTCTGTGGCCACCCGGACAGCCTCCTTGGCGTCGAAACGCTGGAGCATGCTGAGGAGATTGATATGGGCATACGCGAGCATGCTCGCCCTCAAGTGAGCATACTGTGGCTGGCTTCCGTCATAGTATGTGAGAACATGTCCGAGGGGGCACTTTTGGGGTGCTCCGACAAGAGTGCCACTCTGGCGAGTGTCCCTCACCAGGTAATCCAGCTCTCCCTGGTCAGTCACGAGGCGCCGCGTCAGTCGCTTGCCTTCAGCTTTGGCACCCTGGGTGAACTTACCAATAATGCTGCATCCCTGATCACGATCCTCGGGGAGCCAGACCTCCTCCTGCTTGGTATAGGAGATGATGGCCTCCCGGACATGCAGGTGAGTCAAGAGCCCAGATTCGGTGAGGTATGCGAGGAGGGGTGTGGGGGCCCACCCCCTCTCCTCAAAATGCTTCCCAAACCAGGCAGGGATTACGGGATGACTGTCTTGTTTGAACACCCACTCTGTGACATCAGCAAACCCTGCGCTGATGTCTTTGGGCAAAGGCCCATTAATAGCCACTCTCGTCATCCTGTGGGTAGGGTGGCCAAACCGCTCAAAGTATGATTTCGCTTCGCCGAAGCCTTGGAAGCTGGCAGGGTAGCAGGCCTTCATGTCGATGCTGACAACGTCTCTCGTGTCATAGTCCATGGAGTTCCAGAGGCCACCATGGCCGTGTTCTACACAGGCTTTTTGGATATCATCTGCGAAGAACGTCGGGGTGGGCTTCCAGCCGTTCCTTTCTTTGGCCACTATGCTCGCCGCATGGTTTACCCCAAAGGCCCTGTCGGCAAGAGATTCATCACCTAGATGGGTGCAGGCCTCCTGGAGCCTTTGGTGGTCCTCCTGAGTTATGTAGGTGCGACCATCCTGCAGGACAAACTGGTCTACACTCAGCTGCTTGTCTTGCCTGCCACCCAAGAGCCAGACTGCGATTGGCTCATCCTGGGTTGTGTGTCGGATTGCTTCCCACACATCGCCTTCATATATGTGGACCTGCCTGGACTGTGGGAAGTGGAGGTCTTTGGGCCAGGCGTGGCCGTTGTGGCAGATGAGTTCTACCCTCCCATAACTTCTGGTACCCCGTCTCTGGTACTTGCCACTGTTATATATGTCCTCGCCGGCGATGTCCTTCAAGATGATTGCACGCTGGAGAATACTCTCCAGTCCGGCCACATCGTCGACTGTGGCACCAGACTCATGGACTTCGTCCTTCCACTCCCGGATTTTCTGGCGTCTGGTTGTGGTGAGACCCTGGCCCCTCAGGGCGCCCTCAAAATGCTCCACGACTCGCTGGGCCACACAGTTAAGATCGCCGTCTCTTAGCGGGGGCAAGGTTGGCAGGATCCGGGTTTCTGAGGGGATAGACGCCATAGACAACCGCGGTGACGGGGTATGCATTCTGAAAGTAAGGCTTGTCGATTCCCGCGAGGGCACCCGGCTTCGTGTTCCGATCGATGGTTACAACTGCCTGACCTTTCTTCATATCTGTCCTCACTGGGTCAAACTTGTCTTCGACCACCCAGTCACCTTCATCCCGCTCTCGCAGGTACTTGAGCTTGAGGATATGCTCACCCTCGGGGAGCTCTCGCAAGAGCTCTGCAGCTCTGACATCCGTCATATTGGCATCCAGAGACATACGGCCCGCCCCGGCCTCTACCCTCCATGTGGAGAAGACCACCGAGGCTCCATCAACTTGAAACTCGTCTTTAGCATCGTTCAAGATCCCTACCCACGGTTCATCAGCCGGGAATCTTACCAGGGGAGGGACCGGGATGTCCAGGTCGAAGGTATATCCCGCGGGGCGTGGGGGCTTCGGCGCTTCCGGGATGTCGAGCCGCTCGTGAAGAATTTCGGGACCTTCCCTCGCGATCGCGCGGGCTAGGGGTTCTTTCGAGCCCTTGGTCAGGCCGTGTAGATGCGGCCTCCTCAAGCGTTCCGTGATCTTGCGGAGATGTGGTAGGCGCTCTCGCGGCCGCCTCGCAACCCGGGCGGCGTACTTCCCGGTTCGCAGCGCCGCATCGACTTCGGCCCTGAGCTGCCCCGCCTCACGGACATGTTGGGCCTTTTTAAGAGGGTTATATCTCCTGAGTGCGGGGAATCGCCCCGTCTTTACCGCCCGCCGGAGACGTCTCGTGTATTCGGCGGCGCGAACTTTCGCGATCGCCTCTAAGAGGTCTCGTTTCTTGAGCCTTGATCTTCCACGAATACCCAACTCCCGAGCTTTCAATCGCAGTTCGGTAACTGTGACCATGATATGGGTATACCTTAATGTACACTATTCTCTAAATCTGAAGCAACTTTGTACGTGATAGTATGTTATAACGTACAACTATGAAGAGTATGAACGGATATTATTTCTCTAAATCTAAAATTATTTTATTCGCACTTCCAAGAGTTGGACCAAGACCTTCTCAAATTTTATCCGGGCACGACGTTCGGCGTATACCAATTTATGCTTGATACGTTCACCTCCG
>CM026403.1:16115733-16127281 GCA_014843695.1 Archivesica marissinica | reverse complement strand
CTGCTGCTGTATTTTTAGTAATTTTTTCAGCAAAATCCGAGTCGGCCCACATGGGAATTTTCCGAATTCGTGTGAATTGACACGGAATGACCCACATGCCTGCAGACCCCTCAGTTACTGGTAGCAGTTAGTCCTGTAAGCCATACCTAGTCTTGCCACATCCTTTCCAAGGGCAACCTTTAGGGCATTTACTTCTTCATAAGCAGAAGCAACTTTCTGTTTGAGAGTATCAAATTTTGGTTGTAAACTCAAGTTGAACTCGGCCAAGCTCTTGTTTTTCACAATAATATTTGCTCTGTCCTTCTGTATAACTTTTGTCTGAAAAACAAAGAAACAACAACATGTTTACTGCTTTACCATAGAGATACACACGCTGCTACTGGCTATCTGTAGTGGACTAGAGATATACATGCTGTTATTGATGCTCATTCTCCGTCTCATCAGGATCTGCACTTTTTGCCAGTAACATTACTATTTTTAAGACAAAATTATCCATTTTAATAAATGAACTGATCCAAACATAATTTTCTGATTAATTTATTAGTTTAAGAATATCATGGACCAGTCCATGTCAGTTACTTGGTGATGAATGGGTTAAATAATGCATAATTACTTTATTTACTTACCTGATGTAAGTCGGCTATTAATGTATCAATTTTGTCCTTATTGTTCAGGTACTCCTCCAGCTGTTCTCTGTTCAAATACTGGAGCAATGTGCACGCGGCTTGCTCATCTAGAACATATTTAGGGGCCTGTAGATTCATGTTGGTGTTACTGTCGTGTTGATGGAACTCTCTGTACATACTTCAACAACATGTACTGTTGTGACCTGTAAGCATTAATTTGTTCATTTTTGGGGTTTGAAGACCAACAAACAGCTTTGGTCATGTAGATATAGCAAATTACGGTATATAATATAACCCCAGAATCGTTTAATATTCATTTTATTTGAAACTTATGAGGCAAACTTTACATCGTCACCGATCATTGGTATGACCGTGTAAATAAAGGAGATATTTCGGCCGGATGAGATTACGAACAGAACAGAACTTACTAAATGATACTGCATGTATAAAACAAATATAATTATGCTCTATTGAGAGTAAACATTATTTGCATAGCCTCTTATTGAAACACAAATACACAGGCTATTGCTTATGTCACCGGTATAACCAGTGTGGCGTCCAGTGGTAGAGCATCGGATTTGGAATCGAACGGTCCCGGGTTCGATACTCAGTCAGGCCACGTATGTAGAATTGTAGTGTCATTGAGCAAGGTACCTCACACACATTGCTTAGTACTGGTTAATCGCTTAGGTCGGCTAAGCCTGCCCAGGAAAACATGTCTAAGTCCCTGCGAGGGGTTTGACATTAAAAGGAACATACATACAACATACACAACATAACCAGTATATTTAGAGGATTAGCTCTAGACTAATCTATCAGTATCACTCTATGATAGCACCCAGTAGAGTATATCTATTTTTTTTAATGTATTTTTCTCATTTTGTAAGAAAATTGATGGTTACAAAAGCTTTACATACTAACCACTTACTTGGTGAATAACTAAATATGATTCTCAAATAATTAGAAACGTCGCATAATGCTGTAAATTGTGAAATTTATTACAGAAATGTCAAAATGATAACCACTTTTGCCCAATCAATAAGGAAACGCAATAGAGTAAAATACGGTTATCCGTTTGTGAATGCGTACCCTCTAGCAAGCAATAAGAGAAATAAATTGAGAACATCACAGTAAAGGTTAACGGCATTTTGAGCCATAAATAAGGAATGTGACACCACTGATTATGGATAGTTGTGAGCCCATATCCATTATGCACATAATACACATAACCCAACTTTCTACATTGGGATTGGATACCCAATTTAAGGGCTCTTTAATATCACTATCTTAATTCAGAAATAGAACCGAAATTCGATATTGATGAATGTCATCTGGGGCCTTAAATAAGGAATGTGACGCCACTGAATTTGCATAGGCGTGGGCCCTCAAACAATACATACAAACTACATACACCGATAGGTTTATACCTTGGGGATGGATACCCAAAATATGGGCTTCTCTAATGCCATTATTTGCATTAACATATATATGAAACAAATAGCGGACATTTATTCACCAGTCCACTGGGCCTTAAATAAGGAATGTGACACCAGTGACTACCCATAGTCAGGGACCCACAGGCAATACACACATAATGCATACAACAATACGTTTCTACCTTGGGGATGGATACCCAAAATAAGGGCTCTTCCATATTACTATGTAATTTCAGAAATAAAAGTCGAAATTTGAACTTGATGAACGGCCCCATGGGTCCCTAAATAGGGAATGTGACACCAGTAACTACCCATAGTCAGGGAACTACAACCAATACAAACATAAACCATACACCAATACGTTTCTACCTTGGGGATGGATACCCAAAATATGGGCTCTTCCATATTACTATGTAATTTCAGAAATAAAAGTCGAAATTTGAACTTGATGAACGGCCCCTGGGCTCCTAAATATGGAATGTGACACCCGTGACTACACATAAGCAGGGACCTACAACCAATACAAACATAACCCATACACCAATAAGTTTCTATCTTGGGGATGGATACCCAAAATATGGGCTTCTCTAAGACCACTATTTGCAGTAAAAATATATATGAAACAATTATCCGACTTTATTCACCAGCCCACTGGGCCTTAAATAAGGAATGTGACACCAGTGACTACCCATAATCAGGGACCCACAAGCAATACACACATAATACATACAACAATAAGTTTCTACCTTGGGGATGGATACCCAAAATATGGGCTTCTCTAATACCACTATTTGCATTAAAATATATATGAAACAAATAGCAGACATTTATCCACCGGCCCACTGGGCCGTACATAAGGAATGTGACACCATTGACTATGCATGAGTACGAGCACGGGTCCAATAGGCACACAATACATATACACCCAACTTTCTACCTTGGGGATGGATACCCAAAATATGGGTTCTTCCATATTACTATGTAATTTCAGAAATAAAAGTCGATATTTGAACTTGATGAACGGCCACTGGGCCCCTAAATAGGGAATGTGACACCAGTGACTACCCATAATCAGGGACCCGCAAGCAATACACACATAATACATACACCAATAAGATTCTACCTTGGGGATGGATACCCAAAATATGGGTTCTTCCATATTACTATGTAATTTCAAAAATAAAAGTCGAAATTTGAACTTGATGAACGGCCCCTGGGCCTCTAAATAGGGAATGTAACACCAGTGACTACTCATAGACAGGGACCCACAACCAATGTAAACATAACCCATACACGGATCAGTTTCTACCTTGGGGATGGATACCCATTTTATGGGCTCGTCCATATAACTATGTAATTTTACAAATAAACGTCGAAATTCGACCTTGGTGAACGGCCCCTGTGCCCCTAAATAGGGAATGTGACACCAGTGACGATGCATATACATGGACCCACAACCAATACAAACATAAACCATACACGGAAAAGTTTCTACCTTGGGGATGGATACCCATAATATGGGCTTCTCTAATGCCACTATTTGCAGTAAATATATATATATGAAACAAACAGCCGACAATTATTCACCAGCCCACTGGGGCTTATTTATGGAATGTGACAAAACTGACTATACATGGGTATGAGCCCGGGTCAAATAGGCACACACTACACATACACAACACCTCATATCTTGGGGATGGATACCCAATTTATGGGTTCTTCCATATCACTATGTAATTTCAGAAATAAAAGTCGTAATTCGACATTGATGAACGGCCCAGTGGCATTAAATAGGGAATGTGACACCACTGACTATGCATGAGTGTGAGCCCGTATCCAGTAGACCATAAGCTCAACTTTGTACATTAGAGTTGGATACCCAATTTAAGGGATTGTTTCATATTACTATGCAATTTCAGAAAAATGACAATATTATTGATCGACATATGTGGTAATAACCAAATATATTCGTTCGGTTACAAAAGAGAGCAGCTAGACTAATTCTAGATCAGGACTTTGACACTCCATCGCAATTATTATTCTCCCAACTAAAATGGATGACCTTTCCAGAACGAGTCATATATCAGAAGGCTATACAAATGTATAAAACATTACATGGAGCTGCTCCAGACTATTTAAAATCATCCTTCACTTTTACTTCTGATATACATCCTAGAATTCTTAGATCAACCTCAGAATATCAATTATACACACCAAGACCAAATTGTGAATTATTTCGTAATACATTTGAATTTTCAGGATCATCTATTTGGAATTCATTGCCTCACTCAGTTCAAAATGCTCCAACCATCCAACAGTTCAAAATTCTCTACTTAAGGTGGAACTATAACAATTCAAACTAATCGCGCACTTCTACTGTTATTATAAATGTGTATTGCGATTGCTATATTTATTAGAATCGTAAATATTGCTGCTGTCTTTAAGTTGATTTCATACATATTTTGAAGATACCACTACAAGTCAAATCTGCATATTGTTAGATAGATCTAGTATCATTAATTGTCTCATTCCTATTTTCTACTCTGCTAGCCAATTCCATATATCATCATATTCCATTACATATTAAATATAGTTTCTCTATTTTTCAGCTTTTACATTACTATATTATTCCAATGTGCAGTTCTCACTTATAGTGCTATCTTTTGATTGCATTGATTGTATATATGTTGAGGGCCTCATGGTAGATTAACTTTTGTTAAATGAGTACTCTCGTTAAATAAAGTCTTTATTATTATTATTATTATTATATGCACAGGAGGTGGACCCACAACCGCTACACACGTAATACATACCAGCCCAACGTTCTACTTTGGGAATGAATTTTGTACACACTTCTAGATTTTTAATCTCTGTGAGCCGATCCCCACGTACACTATGGTGATACATATTTGGCTATCCGATCAATGCGCTTCCCAATGTCACAGTACAATATAACTAACCTGAAATGAAATTCAGACAGTATTGAACCACTGAGCCTCTAAGCAAAGCATGGGACACAACAATCTATACTTGGGCATGAACCCATAACCATTACCCACATAAGTCAAATTTCCTCCCTTGGTGTAAACATTATGTATTCAAATTATACATATAACATGTGCAATATATGTGTAAACATGCCTTTAGCAAAAGAAACGCTGTTTTCATGTGCTATAACATTTATTTTACAACGATTGCGAAGCAAGTTTTAACAACCTATATAAATCACTTTAGTTGGCGCGGATGAAAGCGGTATGACATATATTTTTTCTAAATTTACAAATCGTCAGATGGGACGTTAAACCGAGGTCTCGTGTCGGTGCTTTACACCGTGCACGTAAAAGAACCAGATGAGATTCTGGAATGGGTCTCTGTCTGTATCATGCACTATCCTCCAAAATCTAAAATGACTAATCTATTCAGGAGGCGTCGCTCATATGGGCAACCGTTAGCGACGATAAATAAACGTAAAAACACACACACAAAAATATTCGAAATAATTACATGCAACATATATCTGTATGTGCCACATGAAACCCAAAACACCCTGCAATATATAACCTATATCAACGAATAGAAAAGTATACATTTTCAGCTTGTGTTTTCAGTTTATATAGGTCTGCCAGTCGGAAGACACTGTACGTTGTCACGAGCCTCTCTTCTTATGTCTATTTTCCGATATATTTGCTCTAACCAGGGTCTATCCTATCGTAGACTCGCTGGAGTTGTCTAGGGGGTTTTCTACGGTCCTTCAATAATGCTCTAACCAGGGTCTATCCTATCGTAGACTTGCTGGAGTTGTCTAGGGGGTTTCTCTACCGTCCTTCATATATTATAGCTCAACACAGTCTATCATTTTCCTTGGTATAATATCATTTACAACAATCTCATTTATTTCAAATCTATAACATGTATCATATATTCGTGATATCTCGTATCTTATTATTCGCCTCACTATTTCCATGTGTTCATAATAGTTCTATGACTATACTAATTCCCTTCCTTTATCAAACTATTCCAATAGATATATTAGCCAAAACAATCGTTTCTTAAAAGGCCTAATTATCTTCCGTTCACGTATTTAATACGACTTTAATATTTAAGAGTTAATACTTCTTTAAATATTAATTTTTCTAACTATCATAGAAACAGTTTATATTCTAATAGTGAGTTACATATTTCCTTAACGCCTCCATGGCTGGATAAAACTGCACTAATTTCTTCATCATTTTTCATTTCTTAAATAGCCAAATTAACTACTATAACAGACATAACGGCGCCAAACATATGTGATGTTATATAATATTATTACATGTTTATCTGTCATCAAGAAAGCGGCGATTATCTTATATAACTGACCACCTGCACTCGGTGGTGTCAAAATATATTTTGCTCCCGCGCAAACAGAGAACTGATAATTTAGGCGCGAAAATAATAGCAGACGATTATACATAATACATAATAATCATAATCTAAATGGTTAACAATGTGTCATATATATAAATAAATAAATGTATTTATATAATACATTTCTATTTATATATGACAATAATTTATTCGTGCAAATATATTGTTTGTTTTTTCTATCTTTTGCACAACGTGAGGGACGAAAGGTCGCTGGTGATTTGAGACTTGCTACCGATGTGTACCCATCACGCATTAAAGTTTGAATAGAGTCAATTTTGATGAAAGAAGCTGTACATTACAGACGGATCTGTAGTCCAGTGGTAACACGCTGGACTGGTAATCCAGGGGTCGCAGGTGGGTTCGATCCCCGTCTGACCATAATAAAATTAACAGTCTTTCAGAATATTAACAACCGCAGCAACGAGGACGACGATGGAAACCACAACTAACAACAACCAACTACAATTAGGGGTCGCATGTTCGATCCCCCGTCTGACCCTAATAAAATTAACAGTCTTTCATATGGGACTTTAAAACGAGGTCTCGTGTCGGTGCTTTACATCGTGCACGTAAAAGAACCAGAGGAGACTCTGGAATGGGTATCTGCCTGTTTCATTGCACTATCCTCCAACATTCTAAAATGACTAATCTCTTCAGGAGGCGTCGCTCATATGGGCAACCGGTAGCGACGATAAATAAACGTAACACACAAGCTAGACATTTAATGACAACATTTTGTGAATTTTTATTTCAAATTATAATGGTTTACAGTTAGATTTTGCTAATCTTATATTGTTCTCCAGTTGTTATTCGTTGAGAAAGATCCCGGGTACCCATACAAAACGTATTTCAGGCACGGGCGGATACCGAGATTCGAACATACAGTAATGATGGGCACCTGAACTATTTCTGGAAGCCTGGCTGGTTTTCTCTAAGCATATGATCAGCACGTGACTCCAAGAAAGTACAGTTGGTCTATGAACCGCTGAGCGCGATACGAGTAACGCATCGTTCTTTATCAAAGGGAACAATCTGCTTCTTCCATTTAGTAATAGGCTTATCAATGGGAATATCTTAATGTTGTTGTCTTAAGTAATTCGTTCCACAGCTTTCAGTGTCTGTTTAGTGTCTAGTTAGTGAATGATGGGGACCATATTTTACACACAAAGTGTGGGTGTGAATCCCACTGCATATGTAGTATTCTTTCATGTGATGAAACTGTCGGGTTGGCTTGCGGAAAGTCAGTGGTTCGACATGGTTACTTGTGATTGAATGAAATGCTGCTAGGAGGTGCACCCGGTGTCTTTTTACACCAATAACAGATGGATAGTCGTCATATGACATTAGCTGTCGGTGCAACTTTAAACCCCCAACAAACAAATAGTTAGAACTATTAAAATTATCACCCAAGATCCGCAACTTAATTCTCAGTCTGAAGCTGTTTATCAGTCAGTGTTTACAATTTATCTTTATTACAGTAATATCCGTCCCTTCAAGTATATTTTCAGGAGAGAGAAACCGTAAGCTGTCACTTGCTTTCCGTCCACTAAGTGTTGTAAATAATAATGTACATGATAGAAAATAAATATGCTTAAACTAAGTATATTTTACTTCAAATGGCTACACATATACGAAAAATTGATTTCAATAATGTTTCAACTTAAATTGCCTTATTTCCTAATCATAGTCACATATTAACTTAAAATACTACTCTTTCCTAAATATTACCTTAGAAATGACTGAAAATCTTGTATATGAAACATCATCTATGTGGGGAAGGACATTACGAGGATGGACATTACGGATAACCTTCCTTTTTTGTTAATATTTTTTTAATTCATACCGAACAAATGAAAATGAACTGTTGCCGTGATGATAGGGTGTTTTTGGCATCATATTATTTGCAGAAGAAATAATGGGGCGATTCATTTTCCTATCACAACTTATTTTAGATTTACTGTAGGATATATATTTTTTTTCAAACTAAAAATATATCAGTTTATTATTCCTACATGAACTAAAACATGGGATACAACCGTAATATAAACCATTACAAAGCATAAATGTTTTACCACGAAAACGTATTCAGTCATGATACAACTTCAAATTAAGGGCAATGGATTTTTCTAAATGATAAAAAAAGGTTTTACCATCTTTCAATTTTGGAATGTTTTTGACATGCAAATAGTGAAAATATGCAATATTCATAATATGCAAACTAGCTTAATACACTTCATAATGTGCTAAGATTTCGTAATGAACTTTTGCGCACATATACAACATATCAATTACTTTGACCTGCTGTATTTGTTATTCAAATAAATTCATTATTGTGGGTGGAATAAGCATGTACAGCTACTGTTCTTGAACTTGCCCATTTACTGTGCACAAGACCAGCCATAAGTTTTTAATCTCACAGCCTCTGACCGCACGGCGTGCATACTCTGATATAATAGGGTGTCCGAGATTCCAACAAGTTCTTGTGTCCGTAATATGAACTGTCTGGCCCGTTATAATCACGCCACTGATGATCGTCGTTAAAATAAAACCTAACAAATATAGTCAGTATATTTAAAACGACGCGTTTCCTTTGCATAAGTTAGTACATATTCCCTGTTCCACCACATTCACCTCAGTCACTGTTGTTGGGTTAACCTATTTCCAGTCCGACATCGAAGCAGCTGTTGGTGGTTTGCAACTAGTGTCTATGGGATTACTGTAATCCATCTGAACAATTAATAAATACATAGTTACACATGTGATTAACAACGACAATGATGTTGGTTGTGATGATGACGTCGCCAACGAAAATGATGAGTGTAGTGATGACGTTGATGATTGCGATGATTAAAATGATGATGATGACGGCGACAACAATGATATGATGATTGTGATAATGATGGTAATCGTGATGACGATGATGACTATTATGGTGATGACGTTGGCGATTGTGATGATGACGATGGCAACGACGAAATCGATGATGACGATGATGATAATGATGACGTCGACGACATTGACGGTGATTGTGATGCTGACGCTGATGATGATGATGTCGTCGTCGACGACGAAGACGATGTCGAATATAATGGTGATGACAATGACAACAAATGATGACGATTGTGGTGATGATGATGATGATGATTATGACAACGATGATTATGAGGATGACGTCGACGACGATGACAACGATGATGATTGTGATGCTGACGTTGATGATTGTGGTAATGGCGATGATGATGTTGAATGTAATGGTGATTACAACGACAACGATGATGACGAGTGTGGTGATGATAATGATGACGACGATGATGCTAATGATGACGTAGACGACAACGATGATGATTGTGATGCTGATGATTGTGATAATGATTGTGACGCTGCTTTTGATGGCGATGATGACGTCGTCGACGACGAAGACGATGTCGAATATAATGGTGATGACAATGACAACAAATGATAACGATTGTGATGATGACGACGGCGACGCCGACAATAATGAGTATGAGGATGATGACAACGATGATGAGTGTGATGCTGACGTTGATGATTGTGATAATGATGGTGGTGGTGGCGGTGCTGATGATGACGACGATGTTGAATGTAATTGTGATTACAACGACAACGATGAGGAGTGTGGTGATGATGTTGATGATTGTGATGCTGATGACGCTGCTTGTGATGATGGCGATGATGATGGCGATGATGACGTCGTCGACGACGAAGACGATGTCGAATATAATGGTGATGACAATGACAACAAATGATGACGATTGCGATGATGACGACGGCGATGCCGACAATGATGATTATGATGATTCGACTATGACGACAACGATGATGAGTGTGATGCTGACGTTGATGATTTTGATAATGATTGTGATGTTGAATGTAATGTGATTACAACGACAACGATGACGAGTGTGGTGATGATGTTGATGATTGTGATTATGACGACAACGATACTGAGGATGACGACAACGATGATGATTATGATGCTGACGTTGATGATTGTGAAAATGATTGTGGTGATGACGACGATGTTGAATGTAATGGTGATGACAACGACAACGACGAGTGCGGTGATGACGCTGATGATTCTGATGATGACGACGGCGACGACCACAACGGTGATGATGACGATGATAATGATTATGAATGACGTGGACGACAATGACGACAACGATGATGATTGTGATGCTGATGTTGGTGATTGTGATAAGATTGTGATGATGATGGTGGTGGTGATGATGGTGGTGGTGATGGTGGTGGTGGTGATGATGGCGATGATGTCGTCGACGACGAAGACGATGTCGACTATAATGGTGATGACAATGACAACAAATGATGACGATTGTGGTGATGATGATGGCGACGCCGACAACGATAATGATGATTATGAGGATGACGTTGACGACGATGACAACGATGATGATTGTGATGCTGACGTTGATGATTGTAATAATGATTGTGGTAATGGCGATGATGATGACGACGATGTTTAATGTAATTGTGATGACACCGATGACGAGTATGATGTTGATGATTGTGATGATGACGACGGCGACGACAACGATAATGAGGATGATGACAACGATGATGATTGTGATGCTGGCGTTGATGATTGTGAAAATAATTGTGGTGATGATGACGATGTTGAATGTAATGGTGATGACAACGACAACGACGAGTGTGGTGATGACGCTGATGATTGTGATGATGACAACGGCGACGACCACAACGATGATGATGACGATGTCGATGATGACATCGACGACGATGTTGAATGTAATGATATGATGACAACGATGATGTAGACGATTGTGGTGATGAAGTTGATGATTGTGATGATGACGATTATGATGATGATGACCACGACAATGATGATGATTGCTATGCTGAAGTTGTTGATGATGAGGATGGTAATCGTGATGGCGATGATGACGACGATGTTGAATGTAATGGTGATGATAACGATGATGACGATTGCGGTGATGATGTTGATAATTGTGATGACGACGGCAACGACAACGATGTCGATGATGATGGCGATGATAATTGTGATGCTGAAATTGATGA
>CM026403.1:16016375-16114733 GCA_014843695.1 Archivesica marissinica | reverse complement strand
CAGTTGTCATGTGAGAGCAACCTCTGTATGTAAACGTATTAATTACTTCGATGTCATGTCGCGTACCTACTGAGATGGTGATGGTTATAAATTTTTCTCGCATTTCCCAGATAAGGTTATTTAGGTCAACTGGCAACCATATAACCTCATACAGTTTGGATTCATTATTGGAGGCATTCCGAGCAGAGAATTAACGTGGGTCATACTAAATCATAGGATTTATTCGGAGATAGCCATCAGACGGGTTTTATAATTACCTGCGTCAGTGTTTGGTTCAGTGCTTAAGTATTTCTATGGCATTCCAGGCAACTAATGACGTATTTTGTAGTAAATACTGATGTAAACGAATTTAGCCTTCATTTTGTGTACTGCTGGTGTTGGGGGAGTTGCTTAAACTGAGATGTATCGTACTGTTGTAGCTGTGCTCCGTATCTTGAAGACGGGCATGGAACAATGCCTAATCGGACATTTATATTAATCGTTGAATCACTCTATACGATAAAATACGTGTACTTTATTCGTGTTTCATATACGCTATGGCTATGTCTAGTGACATGCCATTCTAAAACGTATATTACGGATTATTAATAATTTATCGCGTTTTTATGGAAGTATACGTAAGGATATATATTATTCATTTTCGTACATAGGTTAAGTTTGTAATTAGGATTTCTTACTCGATAAAAACGTACGCATAGCTCGAATAATATAATGAACTTACCCGTATATTCGTTGAAGCCGCTTGAGTACTGAGACTGTTCTAATCGGACTATATTTATATAGAAGCGTTGGTTATTTATGGATCGGTTCGTAGTCTATATTTATAGAATGGTACGAGATAGCTATTTATAAAGCTATTACCAATAGTGACGCGTATACACAACAAGTAAAGAGTTCTGTAGTGGTGGTGGTGACGTATACGCAACAAGTAAAGAGATCGGTAGTTGCGCGATATATCATCAATAGGCTCTATAGTGATGACGTATACGCAACAAGTGATGACGTATACACAACAAGTAAAGAGACGTCTTGATGACGACGGCGATGCAGACAATGATGATTATGAGGAGGATGATGACGACAACGATGATGAGTGTGATGCTGACGTTGATGATTTTGATAATGATTGTGATGATGACGACGATGTTGAATGTAATTGTGATTACAACGACAACGATGACGAGTGTGGTGATGATTGTGATGATGACGACGACGACAACGATAATGAGGATGACGACAACGATGATGATAATGATGCTGACGTTGATGATTGTGAAAATGATTCTGGTGATGACGACGATGTTGAATGTAATGGTGATGACAACGACGAGTGCGGTGATGACGCTGATGATTCTGATGATGACGACGGCGACGACCACAACGGTGATGATGACGATGTCGATGATGACGTCGACGACGATGTTGAATGTAATGATGATGATGACAACGATGATGACGATTGTGGTGATGAAGTTGATGATTGTGATGATGACGATTATAATGATGATGACAACGACAATGATGACGATTGCTATGCTGAAGTTGTTGATGATGATGGTAATCGTGATGGCGATGATGACGACGGTGTTGAATGTAATGGTGATGACAACGATGATGACGATTGTGGTGATGATGTTGATAATTGTGATGACGACGGCGACGACAACGATGTCGATGATGATGTCGATGATAATTGTGATGACAATGACAACAAATGATGACGATTGTGATGATGATGATGGTGGTGGTGATGATGGCGATGATGTCGAATATAATGGTAATGACAACAAATGATGACGATTGTGGTGATGATGATGGCAACGCCGACAACGATGATGATGATTATGAGGATGACGTCGACGACGATGACAACGATGATGATTGTGATGCTGACGTCGATGATTGTAATAATGATAGTGGTAATGGCGATGAAGATGACGACGACGATGTTGAATGTAATGGTGATTACAACGACAACGATGAGGAGTGTGGTGATGATGTTGATGATTGTGATGCTGATGATTGTGATAATGATTGTGACACTGCTTGTGATGATGGCGATGATGACGTCGTCGACGACGAAGACGATGTCGAATATAATGGTGATGACAATGACAACAAATGATGACGATTGCGATGATGACGACGGCGATGCAGACAATGATGATTATGAGGAGGATGACGACGATGACGACAACGATGATGAGTGTGATGCTGACGTTGATGATTTTGATAATGATTGTGATGATGACGACGATGTTGAATGTAATTGTGATTACAACGACAACGATGACGAGTGTGGTGATGATTGTGATGATGACGACGACGACAACGATAATGAGGATGACAACAACGATGATGATAATGATGCTGACGTTGATGATTGTGAAAATGACTCTGGTGATGACGACGATGTTGAATGTAATGGTGATGACAACGACGAGTGCGGTGATGACGCTGATGATTCTGATGATGACGACGGCGACGACCACAACGGTGATGATGACGATGTCGATGATGATGATGACGTCGACGACGATGTTGAATGTAATGATGATGATGAAAACGATGATGTAGACGATTGTGGTGATGAAGTTGATGATTGTGATGATTATGATGATGATGACCACCGACAATGATTGCTATGCTGAAGTTGTTGATGATGAGGATGGTAATCGTGATGGCGATGATGACGACGATGTTGAATGTAATGGTGATGACAACGACAACGATGATGACGATTGCGGTGATGATGTTGATAATTGTGATGGCAACGACAACGATGTCGATGATAATTGTGATGCTGACATTGATGATTGTAATGATGATGATGATGATGATGGTGGTGGTGATGACGATGATGCTTGTGTTGATTAATAAAGAGAAACAATTATGTCATTGTAATGATTGTGATTATGATGACGATACCTGTTTTCGCTAGCATGTTCCAGGAACATCACGGACGACGACGCCGATGATGTTGATACTGATGACGATGATGCTTGTGTTGATTAATAAAGTGAAACAATTATGTTATTGTAATGATTGTGATTATGATGACGATGATGACGATACCTGTTTTCACTAGCATCTTCCAGGAACATCATTGCCCTGAAAAACAGTATGCTATATAATAACTGCTACATAACAGAACATAATTTTATTACTCAAAACATATGAATGCTACACGAGTTAATAATTGGCAAAACCATCAACCATAAACATATTATTGCAACAAATGGAAATGACATTGCACGATATCAGTATTGTAAGGGCCATATAATGAATGTAATTGTTTACAATTTATATTGAACTCCAGTTTGTATAGGCCATATCATGTAAATTGACCTTTTAACTGATTTTCTTTAATGCAGTGAGCAAGGCATGTAACATGACTGTTTGCGAAGCGCATGGTGCATATTTGCCTGCTTGAGGGGGGGGGGTGGACGGACGGACGGACTAGTATATTGGGTCAATATGCTGGACGGCACTGCCTTGTTCTCGGTGTGATGTTCCTGTGCACTTCTGCGAATGGACCCCTTTTCCGCTGTGAATTATTCGTTCACATTGTTACTGTGATTATTATTATATGTAACCCGTGCCTCCATTCCCAAGATACAAACCTATCCTTGTGTGTGTTATGTGTGAATTGGTTATGGGCCCACGTCTATGCATAGTCACTGGTGTCACATTCCCTAGTTAGGGCTCCAGGGTCCGTTCATCAAGGTCGAATTTCGACTTTTATTTCTGAAATTACATAATGATATGGAAGAGCCCATAGGTAGAAAGTAGAGCGTATATGTATTGTGTGCCTATTGGATCCAGGCTCACACTCATGCATAGTCAGTGGTATCACATTCCTTATGTACGGCCAAGTGGGCCGTTGAATAAATATCGGCTATTTGTTTCATATATATTTCAATATTTTTACTGCAAATAGTGGTATTAGAATAGCCCATATTTTGGGTATCCATCCCCAAGGTACAAACTTATCCTTGTATATGTTATGTGTGTATTAGTTGTGTCTCCACATATATGCATAGTCACTGGTGTCACATTCCCTATTTAGGGCCCCGGAGCCGTTCATCAAGTTCAAATTTCGACTTTTATTTCTGAAATTACATAGTAATATGGAAGAGCCCTTATTTTGGGTATCTATCCCCAAGGTAGAAACTTATTGGTGTATGTATTATGTGTGTATTGCTTGTGGGTCCCTGTATATGGGTAGTCAGTGGTGTCACATTCCTTATTTAAGGCCCAGTGGGCTGTTGAATAAATATCGACTTTTTGTTTCTTATATATTTCAATTCAAATAGTGGAATTAGAGAAACCCATAGTTTGGGTATTCATCCCCAAGGTACAAACTTATCATTTGATGTACTATGTGCGTATTGGTTGTGTGTCCACGTCAATGGCTACTCACTGGTGTCACATTCCCTGATTAGGGGTATTAGGGGCTGTTCAACAGGTAGAATTTCGACTTCTGTATCTGAAATTACATAGTGATATGGAGAGGGTATTTTAGGTATCCAATCCCAACCTCAAGGTAGAAAGTTGGGCTTATGTGTAGTCTGTGCCATTGGATCCGGGCTCACTCCCATGCAACCCGAGATAAAACATGTGTAGACGGGTAAAGACATCGTATATATGACCGACTCATTCCCTTATCCGACTACTATACACTGTTAGTCAAACATCTTTACAATTAAAGTGTACCTTGTCATGTGCGATGCTTGCTTTTCATCTACGGAACTCGTGCTGATATCCATCGCTGTGAAATTTATGTCACCAGAAAGCCTGGTGTAATGCATCAACGCCGAATATACAAAATGTCTAGTAAATATTACCGGTAAAGGGACGCAAATCATTCTGATTTTGTGTACGACAGTTACGCCCCATTACCAATTTCCCATAATGCAACCTATTGCTCAAAACACTATTGATTGCTAGCTTGTTTTCACTTAGAACACAAACAGGAAGTAATCGCTATTTACACACTTATTAACGAATCAAGACAGATCGTTTTCGTGTTGAATGAACTTGGTTGTACAGCTCAAACGTGTTTTTAATGCTGAGCTATGTACACTCGTTGAACAGGAAAAGTGTGTGAGGTGCCTTGCTCAATGACACTACATACGTGGCCTGACTGAGTATCTAACCCGGACCGTTCGATTCCAAATCCGACGCTCTACCATTGGACTACGGACGCCACACAGTGATCGCCAGTACACCGAAATCATATGCGCTGAAGTTGAAGATATCAGCAACATATTCAAGAAAGCATGTATATGGATTGGTTGAGATATACTCATTCCGGACATCGATTGGGAGTCCAACACAGTCAACGGTAACCTGCACCCACTGCGGATTAACAACAGGCTTATCGACATGACCGAGACATGTAATTTACCTTCAACAAATGGCCACATAGTACCCTTCGTCTCTTCGCTGATGACAGCATCATTTATAAAGAAATTAAAACACAAAATGACACCACATTACTCCAAGAAGATATTGATTCAGCTGGTAGATGGGAGCAAGATTGGCTCATGAAATTTCACCCCGATAAATGTAACCTACTCAGCATCACACAAAAACGCAAACCATTTCTCTTTACATATAAACTCCATAACCATCCCCTTCAAAAAGTAAATGATGCAAAATATTTAGGCCTAACCTTGCAAAGCAATCTAAAATGGGACAAACATATTAACTCGATAACCAATAAAGCAAACCAATCACTAGGATTCTTGAAACGCAACCTAAAATTCACATCACCTAAAGCAAAAGACCATGCATACAAAGCACTAGTAAGACCCAAGCTAGAATTCTCCAGTACCATCTGGGACCCACATTCTAAAACACAAAAACACCAAATTGAGAAGGTACAGCGACGTGCTGCCAGATTCGTTACCAACCGATACCATAATACGAGTTCAGTCTCCGAAATGATCGACAACCTAAACTGGCCAACACTCGAGACACGCAGAGTTAGATACAGATTGATTCTCTTCTATAAAATAATACACCAAATAGTAGCTGTAAACATTCCCATAAACCTTTTGATACCCGTAGACAACATAACCAGACACACAAACCCATATTGTTATAAACACATCCCTGTCAACAAAGATTCATACAAATTCTCTTTTTATCCAAGAACCGTCATCCAATGGAACCTGTTACCACTTGCCGCACATGAAGCAATAACAGTTGATGGCTTTAAAGCACTCATCCCTGTTTCTGCCCTCCCAACCATGATCTAAAGCATTCATTCTATGTACACAATCTTAAACAAGCACTGTAGTATATTTGTCTTTGGACATTCACTTATTTGTTATTTGTTAATTAATCATTGTAAATATCATCTCAAAATTCACCAGCGACGACACATAATCCTCAATATTGAGGGAGTGCCGAAATCACCAAGAAGAAGAAGAAGAAGAGCAAAGAGAGCATTCTGGATATTTTTCTGACCAACCGATCCACGCTTATTACACGCTGTACCACCATGCCTGGACTTGGGGACCAGTGTAGTCTAGCGGTAACACGCTTGACTGGTACTACAGGGGTCGCAGATTCGATCCCACGTCTGGCCCTAATAAAATTAACAGTCTTTCAGATGTGACGTTATATCGAGGTCTCATATCGGCGCTTTACACCGTGCATGTAAAAGAACCAGAGGATACTCTGGAATGAGTCTCTGTCTGTATCATGCACTATCCTCCAACATCTAAAATGACTAATCTCTTCAGGAGGCGTCACTCATATGGGCAACCGGTAGCGACGATAAATAAACGTAAAACACACACACACACAGTGCATCTGCTAAGAGAGCAAATCCAGTGAAGCGACTCATTTACCTTTGGAAGAGAGCCAACTTGTAGACAATGAAGAACAAGTGCCACTCATTCCAACAAGAATTCCTTCAGAAGGATACCAAGAACAGCACATCTGCTAAGTACTCTAGATTGCTGTATCGAAGATGATGAGCTCCAGGTATAGTCAACCTTGGATAAACCGAGAAGTCAAGCAACTGAGCCGACATAAAAAGAGATCATTTGCTAAGGCGAAAAAATGTGGAAGTCGTGATAGCGCAGTGGATGCGCGTTCGCTTCAGGTGCGAACGGTCCGGAGTTCGAGCCCTGCTGGAGCCGTTACGATTGTGCCCTTAGGCAAGGCATTTAAATTTCACGTTGCCTCTTCTCTCTCCCTCGTGGCGATGGATTCCATCAGGAATGAGGTCTCGAGAGTGATTAATATAAGTTGAAAGAACTTGTTTCGCAATCTAGCTAAAATAAATTTGTATAAAAAAATTTTTTTTTAAGGCGAAAAAATCATTGAAGCCAAAAGACATCAGGCGATACAACATAATTAAAATTAATGTCAATACGCCGTTAATCTAGTCTACGTATATTTAGGAGAATGGAACATGTCTGTAACACTAGAGTTACGATAGATGTCAGCATTATCCAACAGGCTGCTCTTCGTTGGACACCTTCAATTTGGTTAATCAGTGTTTGGGTATGAGTCGATCAAATCTCGGAGCCATAGTCCAGCTGGTAAACCATTGGCCTAAGAGATTCGGATTTGACATGTATGTTTCTACGTAGAAACCCTAATGTTTAATTAGCTTTCTTTGTTGACCTATTTATGTGAGCGTCCCACGACAGGTTACTTGAGAGATCCATGCCAAGGTATTTGGCTGAGGTGACCAACTGGAGTAGGACTCCACGGGGTTTATATTGACCGGGAATAGGATGCCTCCTTCTGGTGACGTGGACAACTTGATATTTGGAGGGGTTACATTTCATGATCCACTCCAACTCCCACTCTTCTAACCTCTTAGGTTCGTTTTGGAGTGTGACCGACTCATTTGCAGATATCAGTGATAAATAGACTGCAGTATCATCTGTAAAGATACGGACTTTGGAACTGATGTTTTGTGGTAGGTCGTTTATATAGGCTAGGAATAGCAGGGGTCCAATTACTTTATACACATTTATTTCAGCTCGATTGCGAAACAAGTTATTTCAACTTATATTAATCACTCTCGAGACCTCATTCCTGATGGAATCCATCGCCACGAGGGAGAGAGAAGAGGCAATATGGAATTTAAATGCCTTGCCTAAGGGCACAATCGTAACGGCTCCAGCGGGGCTCGAACTCCGGACCGTTCGCACCTGAAGCGAACGCGCATCCACTGCGCTATCACGACTTCCAATTACAGATCCCTGTGGGGCTCCATAATACACAGGAGTGGCTTCTGAACTAATACCGCACTGGTCTAGAACAATTGATGTATAATGCTGGAAAATGTAGCGAAATTGTATTCAACGAGACAGTGATTTTAAAACTAGTTCTAGAAATTGGAATGTCCGATGTATTGCACTTGAATCTTGATGATAATATTGCGTGTGATTTACATTTATTAATCGTCGCTACCGGTTGCCCATATGAGCGACGCCTCATGAAGAGATTAAGTCATTTTAGAATGTTGGAGGATAGTGCAATGATACAGGCAGAGATTTTTCGGACCGTTATGTAATATATCGATGTTAAAAATAGTGCAGAAGCCTTATTTTCCACCCAACGTATGCACTTCCAAATCAAACCTAGTAAAACATTGGGATATATATCGTATCTTGGGAAAATATGGTCTAGGAAATTATTTTACGATTTTATAAACACTGCTATATTTCTAAGACTATGTGTTGTTGTTAGGAAAACTATGGTAAACAAGTATACATACAATTATGCAAATTCTCAATGCTTTGTAAGTATACACGCTGAGCTAATTCCATGTAGTATAATATGGCGTTTCATATCTTGATCATTTACATGACAATATAGTCCGCCTCCGTGTTTTTGGTCGAGTGGTTAAGGTCGCTGACTTGTATACCACTGTAACCTATCATCACTGATGGTCACGGGTTCGAGCCCCGCTCAGGCCGTGTCTCATTTATATGAAGAAGTTGGCAGTTTCTTACGGAGGTTGATGCACCCAAGTACTGGTTAACCGCTGGAGCCTGCCCAGGAAAGGTGTTGTTAGGTAAACTGCCCGCCGGCGATATAGCCCGAAATGGTGCTGATGCAGGCGTAAAACCCGAAATATAACATAATATACACATTACAATATACAATATGTCCATAAACTCATAACGGATGCCATAGCAATCCATCTAGCATATGTATCTAACACCTTTTACTTTAAAATTATATTATATTGTTTGTACTTTATTCATGTTGTAAACGATTTTATTATGGGCGATGTCTTTAATTTCAATTATCCTTCCATTTTTTAAAGTTTGTATCATTGGTTTATATGTTGTAGTTTTAATCTATAATTTCTTATTTTGTGTATCTAATGTACAATCCATATTTTAAGTAGGTTCCTCGTCAGATTAAGTTTACTATTTAAAACATGTATAAATCGAAATTATATAAAAAATTTTATCACATGCTTTTAACCCTGCATTCTACATTTTGTAATCTTTGGATTTTTATTGTTACATGTTTATGTAAAGTGCTTTTGAACGTGTAATCTTTATATGATAAGGGTGCTCAATAAGAATGGTATAATAATAGTATTGTTTTGTCGAGTAAGCTATGTTACCAGATAAAATATGTGGAGAGTTTTCATATTTCTCTACGACATGTTCAGTGAAACCTGTGTTAGTGGTCATCTCTATTAGGCAGCCAACCTGTACTAAGCAGCCAGTTTCCCAATATACTGTTTTGTTATACATTTGACCTCTATTAAGCAGCCACCTGTGTTACACTGCTTAGCAGCAACGTTTTGTGATTCCCTTGGCTGGCTGCTTAACACATGTTTTACTGTACACTAGCCTATGTAATATGTATCAAAGAGAACAAATTATCGAAATGTTAACCGGATTCTCAACTTTATATATGAGTGAGTCACAGAGAGTGCAATGCATCAAATTAATGTTAAGATATATGCATTATTTAGCAGTGCTTAACCCATTCAACACCAAGTAACTGACATGGACTGGTCCATGATATTCTTAGACCAATAAATGAATAAGAAAATTACATTCGGACCAGTTCATTTATCAAGATGGACAATTTTGTCTAAAATTAGTAATACTACTTGCAAAAAGTGCAGATCCTGATGAGACGGCTCATCACGAGCCGGCTCATCTGGATCTACACTTTTTGTAAGCCTATTTAGAGGTCTGTGGTGTTGAAAGGGTTAATCTATTTCTTAATATAATATACGCTATAAACTGCGATTGAAAACAATTAAAATTGTCCAATTGCGATTATCTAAAGTTTTCACAGATCAGAGTGTGGCCTTGAACTCCGAGATAAAGACCAGAGTGTGGCCTTGAACACTCCCAACACCCAATGCCAAGTATATTGGGGATAGACAAAATAGGAAACCATACGAGACAAAATAGGGAATTTAGTTTATACAAAATTATTTTAGCTCGATTGCGAAACAAGTTCTTATAATTGATATTAATCACTCTTGAGACCTTATTCCTGATGGAATACATCGCCACGAGGGAGAGAAGAGGCAATGTGGAATTTCAATGCCTTGCCTAAGGGCACAATTGTAACGGCTCCAGCGGGGCTCGAACTCCGGACATTTTGCACCTGAAGCGAACGCACTGCGCTATCATGACTTCAAATAGGGAAGTAGAATAATTATAAGACTTTTGAATTGGAATTTTATTATTATTCACATACTATAAAATACCACTTGCAGAAGTATAGGTAGTGCCGATTGACCTGTCCTGTCTAGAGGTCAGATTGGTTGAAAACAAATTATGGCTGAGTAACTACAGCATAACCTCCCCTAACGGTCAACTCTATTAAACGGTCACCTCCAATAAACGAGCCAGTTCATTTCTTCCCTGAGAGAATTTCTTACATATTTGACCTCTATTTGACCGGTCACCTCTCTGACCAAGTCAACGGCTGTCTAAACCTAAATTTCATCCCTATTAACAATTGTCCATAATGACATCGACAGCTTCGCTCTACCTAGGAAAACACAAGTTTTTTGCGAGTGGTGATTTCATATGGATATTTTATGTAACAATTTTCGGAATTTTGCAATTAAAATGAGCCTTTTGGTTTCCTCCACCAATACTTTTACTAGTCTATATTTAGCATTTTATTGATTTAAACAGTTGATTTTCAACCACGACCTATGTCGAATGTGTAAAGCAAACTGTCATGCCACGACCAATCATAATCCTTCCAGGTTGTATTACACAGGGTTCCCGCTGTCGGTCGCCAATTGCGACAAAATACAAATATTGGCGCTAAAATTTGTGAATTGGCGGAAATATTTGGCGCAATGTTTTTTTTTGGGGCACATGTTTTGTCAAATACATGGCGTCAAATATTTATTTGTGGACTATATGGCTTTTAGTTGGTTCCAAGTTTTTTAAATTGGCTCCAGTGTTTTTCAATTGGCGACAGAAGTGGCGCAGACAAACATTCAGACAGAGGGAACCCTGCAGGTTACATGAAAATATGTGATTGCTGTATTAAACTGAATACAAGCAAAGTTATGTGATAAATTATCATCTGTGAAAGTCTTAACAAATTCTGCTCAATCAGAAGCGACAAACTGATACACAAGAGGATGGGGGATATACGGTCTGTACGGACGGACGCATCTAAATATCCCTGTTAGTTAATACAAATTTATTTGAGCTCGATTGCGAAACAAGTTCTTACAACTTATATTAATCACTCTCGAGACCTCATTCCTGATGGAATGTATCACCACGAGGGAGAGAGAAGAGGCAATGTGGAATTTAAATGCCTTGCCTAAGGGCACAATCGTAACGGCTCCAGCGGGGCTCGAACTCCAGACCTTTCCCACCTGAAGCGTTCCCTGTTAAAGTGGTGGCACAAAATAACGCAACAAGAAAGATTCTATATCAGGTGATAATGCTCTAAGACAGAGAGAACACACCTGGTGCTTGACAGAACTTGACACATAACTCTTCAAAGACATAAACTACGAAATATTTAAGAAATAAGAAGTATCAACCGTGGTATCGCAGGCCTTCGTGATATATTTCTACGCATAAGAACTTCAAACGAGGGTTATTCTGCGACATACCACGGTTGATACTTATTATTTCGATTCTAACACGACTTCTAATAATTTTAGACGAGAATCAAAGGAGTATTTTCTTCAAACGCGGTGCTACTCCGCTGCATTTGGCTTTCGAAATTTCCTCCCGCGTAAGATATCAATCTAGTGCATAAATGAACAAAACTTGTAACTGATCAATAATTTTATTTATTTTGTCAAATAAAACTGTACAGAATAGTAACTGAAACGTTACTAACAGAAAAACAAGACGGACAAGAGATTATCTGATTCTAAAAATAGCTCACTTCCGCGAATTCCCACAGTAGTATTTACAAACATCACGTGACTTTCATTCATAAAACTTTACACGCATTGTATAAATGGAATAGCCAAAACACGGTGCGCGCGCAGCATGGTTAGGTAGGTATATCGCAGAATAACCCGAGGTAGATTTTACTCTATAAGTATGTATGTTATTAGCTGCGTCATGTTAGAATATAATATATATCATCAACACAAGATACATTAGTGTAAATGAAAAGAAGTGTTGCATTAGAATAACTATGCCAGACTTTCTGCTGAACATCATATATCTCAGTCGCCCAAATGCATTTATGCGGTGGCGACTTTAAATAAATGCTATCAGTCATCACCATATGCAAGCAAGTGTAAATAATTCACGCTCAATACTTTACTTCAAACTGACCTGGCCCAGAGATTAACTCTTTCAACACCACAGACCTAAATAGGCTTACAAAAAGTGTAGATCCAGATGAGCCGGCTCGTAACTAGCCGACTCATCTAGATCTACACTTTTTGCCAGTAATATTACTATTTTTAGACAAAATTACCCATTTTGATAAATGAACTGGTCCAAATGTAATTTTCTTATTCATTTATTGGACTAAATATACCATGCACAAGTCCATGTCAGTGAATTGGTGTTGAATGGGTTAATAAAACAATTCTCAGATTTCAAACTCAATTTCAAGTGAGTTGATTGGTCGATTTTGAGATTCACACCAATCAGAAAACTTGACGTTGAATTTGAGATAGGAGAACAGTTTAATAACCTTGAAGCCAGATGTTAAAATAAAAATTCAGTATCAATTGGTGAACTTTGTAAAATGAGATAAACACTAGATGAGTGAATAGATGCTTGTGGTGAACAATATGGGTAATGACTAATGAGGGTGATGCGATGTCAGCTGAAGTCTGCCTGATGTCATGTCTGTTTCCGTCGCAGTACAAACTTCCCTTTCTGTAGCTGATGCAGGTAGACCTTGATCTTACTGCTGTCGATTGTCTTTCTGATCCAGATCTGTGACAAAATTTGAGAATTACTGATGTATACATGTGAATCCACCTGTTTCTTTGTTTTGTGAGTTTAACCCTTTCCCTCATAGAAGCACCACTTGACGCCATTAGCAATACAACATACATTAACAATGTAGTAGCCAAACCAATGTTCACAAACCCTTTCCCTCATAGAAGCACCTCTTGATGCCATTACCAATACGACAAACATTCACAATGTAGTAGCCAAACCAATGTTCATAAACCCTTTCCCTCATAGAAGCACCTCTTGACGCCATTACCAATATGACATACATTGACAATATAATAGCCAAACCAATGTTCATAAACCCTTTCCCTCATAGAAGCACCTCTAGACGCCATTACCAATACGACATACATTGACAATGTAATAGCCAAACCAATGTTCATAAACCCTTTCCCTCATAGAAGCACCTCTTGACGCCATTACCATTACAACATACATTGACAATGTAGTAGCCAAATCAATGTTCATAAATCCTTTCCGTCATAGAAGCACCTCTTGACGCCATTACCATTACCACATACATTTACAATGTAATAGCCAAACCAATGTTCATAAACCCTTTCCCTCATAGAAGCACCTCTTGACGCCATTACCAATATGACATACATTGACAATATAATAGCCAAACCAATGTTCATAAACCCTTTCCCTCATAGAAGCACCTCTTGACGCCATTACCAATACGACATACATTTACAATGTAATAGCCAAACCAATGTTCATAAACCCTTTCCCTCATAGAAGCACCTCTTGACGCCATTACCATTACAACATACATTGACAATGTAGTAGCCAAACCAATGTTCATAAACCCTTTCCGTCATAGAAGCACCTCTTGACGCCATTACCATTACAACATACATTGACAATGTAGTAGCCAAATCAATGTTCATAAATCCTTTCCGTCATAGAAGCACCTCTTGACGCCATTACCATTACCACATACATTGACAATGTAGTAGCCAAATCAATGTTCATAAACCCTTTCCCTCATAGAAGCACCTCTTGACGCCATTACCATTACAACATACATTGACAATGTAGTAGCCAAACCAATGTTCATAATGCAGGCCAGCATCTGATGTAGTCCTACCATACTTAGCAAGTTCGGGCATGTTACCCGAACCAAACCATGTTTAAGCCTGAGCTAATAAACAAAGCTGTGTAAACTCTACATACACCAATATTACATGATTCTAAACAAAATTAGGTTAGCTCAATTGCGGAAACAAATTTTTCCAACATTTGATTAATCGTTCTCGATACCTAATTTCTGATGAGGGCAATGTGGATTTTAAGTGTCTTGACAAAGGACACCACAACCACCACCACAGTTCTGGTGGGTTCCTCTGTAGCAGTCTGTTTTACATAGAAAGACCGTGGCTGATATACTAGTATTACCTCTTGAGTGCCTATGGCTGTTATTACGCCGCTAAATTTACCCGTTTCCTTGCATTCAACAAATACCGGCTGATTTCTGTGAAACCTACAAATAGAGGAATTGCTAGATGTTTAATTAATTAATTATTAAATATTTATTAACATTTTTGCTTTTAATTATAACAGCAAACCGTTTCTACGGATAAACCACTATAAACAATAAACTATTTATTATTACATTTTGCAGTAACTCATTAATTATTACAGAAAACTATTAATTTTTACATTAAACAATTAAATTTTAACCAAAAACCATTAATTATCACAATAAACCATTGGCTTTTCAATAAATAATAATCATAATTTTGCAGTAAACTAATTAATTACTACAGCAAACAATGAATTACTACAGCAAACCATTTATTACTACAGTAAACCATTTATTACTACAGTAAACAATTTATTACTACAGTAAACCATTTCTTACTACAGTAAACCATTTATTACAAGAGTAAACAATTAATTACTACAGTAAACCATTTTTTACTACAGTAAACAATTAATTACTACAGTAAACCATTTATTACTACAGTAAACCATTTATTACTACAGTAAACAATGAATTACTACAGTAAACCATTTATTACTACAGTACACCATTTATTACAAGGGTAAACAATTAATTACTACAGTAAACCATTTATTACTACAGTAAACAATGAATTACTACAGTAAACCATTTATTACTACAGTAAACCATTTATTACTACAGTAAACCATTTATTACTACAGTAAACAATGAATTACTACAGTAACCCATTTATTACTACAGTAAACCATTTATTACTACAGTAAACCATTTATTACTACAGTAAACAATGAATTACTACAGTAAACCATTTATTACTATAGTAAACCATTTATTACTGCAGTAAACAATTAATTACTACAGTAAACCATTTATTACTACAGTAAACCATTTATTACTACAGTAAACAATTAATTAATACAGTAAACCATTTATTACAAGAGTAAACAATTAATTACTACAGTAAACCATTTATTACTACAGTAAACAATTAATTAATACAGTAAACAATTAATTACTACAGTAAACCATTTATTACATATGTAAGCCATTAATTACAACTGTAAAACCATTAATGGTAAACCATTAATCAGACCGAAAACTATTAATTATTACAGTCAAACAACTAAATATGAGAGGAACCATTAATTGTTAGTCAACGCATTAATTCTAACAGTAAAACATGCTACATGTAAGTTGGTTCTAACATATTTTCTATATATACATCTCCTGTACAGTACACAAAATGGCTACATGTAGTACATGCAAATCTCTGTCGCTGAATATAGTTTCTGAATTTAACAAACATCTAACCATCTTTTATCATAATATAATCTGCCGTCATCAATTTTCACATCCGGAACAACGTCAATTGGCCCTATGGTTGGTATTGGCTTGCGTCCAAGCGGCTTCCCACCAACTTTGTTGATGATCCGCAAGTCATCCATTATCTCGTTTTCATCAAGATAAAAACTGATCTGAGGTAAACACAGTTAAGGACAAATACATGTGCTGGAAAATGAAATACAGGTGTCAAGAGACATTTGTACATATAGAATTAAGTTAGTATAGAGCATCATTTCATTCCTTTAATATTTACATCGCTATTGCATTTCCTTCGATGAACGTATGTGCCCTGATTGCATACACTTTCACATGAGGGCTTCCAACTAATGTGATATGCAGCTGTCATGTGCACTCGAAGCTACAGGCATGCGCATTCACATTATTAGGCAACATTCGTCGCGAGCAAAGGCGTGTCTTATAGCTTACACTGTTCCAAGGATGATCTATTGACCTGTTCAGTGCTACGGTAAGTTGCAAATCTGGACTAAAAACATTTTAAATGCAAAGTGTGCTATATTTTCGTTGTGTCATTAAAAAGAATAATTAATGTAAATATAAGGAATGCATCGTGGGTTAATAGTTTCCATCAGGGTATGAACTACATTGGTCGTGGTTAAAGTGTGTGGAGGCCGAATTCCTTAATTGAATTATCAAAATATGTTGCTTTGTCCGTAAAATATATATATATCTTTAACACGCCACTCATTAATAATAATCTACATTGACATTGATTGCAAAACAAGTTTTAACAACTACTATAAATTACTCTTGTTGTTGCAGATGAAAACGTATATGGGATAATTGGTGTGGGAGGCAACCAGGATAAATCCACATGTCCTTCTTGCACTATAAAATGATAGAGAATTGATGAGAAGCGAGTGTGCTAACCACTCCGATAATCGGACAGCCAGTCTGATCTGGCTCTCTGCCGTTTGCAAAAGTGATTTTATCTGCCGCTAGCGTGCAAAGGGTTAAGCATGTACTACATCTGCACAAGGATATAGAGAATATCTGGCGATGGCTTTCTGCGTTTCTCCGGTAAAGGTATTGGTTCATTTGGGCGGCGTCTCAATTTTCTTGTAGATATGGGCTTCATTTCTACTGTATCTGAAAGTTATAACAATGACAATATTAAATGTATAAACATTTGTTTGTTGGTACTTATTATCTACCGGTACGACATCTGTCTAATCTGGGTACCTTAATTTATATTCTAACATGGCTCGGCATTTTGTCCGTGTACGCACAGAAGGAATTTACCGTGTTTAAACGTCATGTCATTTTACTAGCAATTTTGTAAGTTTTGCGATATAATTTATGCACTCTAAAAATAACGCCACCTATTTTAGAGCTTTTTACTAGCGATGGCAACCAATATTCGCTCGAACGTCCGAATACTATTCCAGTATTCGAATATTCGGAAACAAATATTATATTGTCCTAAAAAATGCCACCCGCTCAGTCACACGTTTGGAAATGCTTGAATTGCTCTGAGAATAAGAAAACTGCTAGGTGTAATCTATGCAAATTGGATTTAACATCAATCTGAATAATCATTTGAAGAAGATGATGTTTACGCGTAAAACAGAAATTAGGTTAGTTTGGCAATTTTTATAAGAATTTGAGTGATTTTGAGATATTCGAATACCTTCCCGACCGAATATTCGAATAGTTTAATCGCTATTCGTTGCATATTTTACATATTTTGGTAGTTATTTATTGGTGAACAATAAAACATGGTCTGTTGTTCTGAGTACCGGAATTAACCATTTAGGCCTATGGCCTGCATGGTAAATTCCTACGCGGAAGAAATACGCCGGAGCCAGTGCGAGATTTAAAACTACCCAGCCCAAGCATACTACCTATCTCAATGATAATGAACCCATATTGGTAAAAACCGTTTAAAACATATACCCTGTCAATTACTACTGTTTCTTAAATGTATTGTATTTGTTTATATATGTATATCTGTAACATGTTTTGTGATGTCTTTGCCATATTTCTATCATTGTAAATGGCCAAAGGCAATATGGTTGCTGAGTATGTCAATAAATTTGAAACTTGGTAAAAAATGTTAATAAGTTAATTCTGTGTTTAAGATAAATGCATAAACATCTGCAAGTTAGCAAGCAGCCAAAAACTTACCAATTGAGGTAGAGAGCAGGAAGTTACAGTGACCGCCGGTTAGTTCAAACTGGCTTCTCTCTGTCTCGATACTTCTTTTCTTATCTTCTAAATCAGCTATGAGGCTTTCTTTCAGATCTATTTTCTTTTCCTGAAACGTATTACGACGCCAATACTTCAAACCGTATTACTGTCGTTGGCCAAATTTACATAAGTTCGAAATCTTAATGTCTGCAAACTCGACTAAAGTAATAGATGCTGTTTCGAAATATATATTTAATGCATTCAAATTGAGAAATGATGATGCTAATACGCAAGTGTCTATTATAATGCTTGTCGAATACATCTACTATATACAGCTGTTGTGCAAATTTACAAATTGCTTAAACATGTCATTTTCTTTGAATCGCCTTCTCAGGAAATTCATGGTTTCCACTATTTACAATGTATCTTGTATTGTTTGTGGCTATAAATATGTAAATGTTTAATGCCAATAAAATCTATGTTATGTAAAAATCTATGTTACATGCATTTCCACATATGAACTTATGACAATTTGTACATAATTCTAATCAAGGACCATTAATTACAACAATCTGTTTGTCTTGCCTAGGCACTTTGTTATTGTACATTAATTACAACAATCTGTTTATCTTGCCTAGGTACTTTGTTAATGTACATTAATTACAACAATCTGTTTGTCTTGCCTAGGTACTTTGTTATTGTACATTAATTACAACAATCTGTTTGTCTTGCCTAGGCACTTTGTTAATATACATTAATTACAACAATCTGTTTGTCTTGCCTAGGTACTCTGTTAATGTACATTAATTACAACAATCTGTTTATCTTGCCTAGGTACTCTGTTAATGTACATTAATTACAACAATCTGTTTGTCTTGCCTAGGCACTTTGTTAATGTACATTAATTACAACAATCTGTTTTTCTTGCCTAGGCACTTTGTTCTCACCAATGTAACCCGGGTTCGATCCTCGGAACGGGAAGTATGTGAGAAGTACGGTGGTCGCCAGATCGGACAGGTGGATTTTCTCCGGGTACTCTGGTTTCCTCCCACACAAATGACCACATTTACGCCTTCATCCGCGCCAACGAGAGTGATTACTATAAGTTGTTAAAGCTTATAAAATAAATAACGTTTAAACTAAGAGAATATTTACCTCAAAATATTTGGCAGACAGCTTTTTTTCTTTCTTGTACTCTCTCTCAATCACCTCTAACTGAAAGTAAAGCAAGTAACAAGTCACCGTAAGTGTTGAATGCCCCCGAAGTATGACCGTGTCGCTACGGACCTGGGTCATGTGTACGATGCATCGCCTCTATATGGTGAACATTTGTGGCACATTAGTTTTGAAATCCCTCCACTGTCAAAGAAGTTACAGCTCGGACAGGAAATACTGACTAGGAAGAACGTACAATGTACCCACAATTTTATATTATACGTTTTTATAGTCGCATAACCCCTAACCCTAGACCACGAATCTATTGTTCTCTTAGCCATGCGTACCATTTTATGGGTGCGGACAGAAGTACAGACAAGAAATTGTCTTCAGGGACATAAGAATCCCTCTATTTACACAGAATATCAGCAATGCACACTTAAGTTTGATTCTCTGAAGCAAGGAAGCTATCTGATTGGCCTGCAGACTCCTGGTGACATGTGTAGTGCTGACCTGATCAATGTAACAGGCAAGGAAGCTATCTGATTGGCCAGCAGAATCCTGGTGACATGTGTAGTGCTGACCTGATCAATGTAACAGGCAAGGAAGCTATCTGATTGGCCAGCAGAATCCTGGTGACATGTGTAGTGCTGACCTGATCAATGTAACAGGCAAGGAAGCTATCTGATTGGCCTGCAGAATCCTGGTGACGTGTGTAGTGCTGACCTGATCAATGTAACAGTGAAATACATCTCATGATGCTCTAACTTCTACAATAAGTCTTGTTTCTTGTACTCTGACAGACTGACCGTGACCCTGGTCAGTCACAAGGTCAGTCACAAGGTCAGTCACTGCCGTCCACAAATCAACGATACAATTTACATAATTATGATGGCTTGGAATCTACAATGGCGTGTGTTTGTGTTTATTTATCATCTCCTCTGGTTCTTTTACGTGCACAGTGTAAAGCACCGACATGAGACCTCTGTTTCTAGTTTAATCTGAAAAACTGTTAATATCATTAGGGTCAGACGGGGGTGAACCAAACCAACGTGTTAACCACTGTACTACTTGCTTGAAATGTGACATAAAATGAAGCTTGTGCTATCAACATGTTACATCATTTTAAAAAATCAATATTGACTGATCAGACCGTATTTTGATTGGCATGTCACATGAAACAAACCCCTTTTCTAATCCCCAGTAATTTCTCATTTAAGGTGAATTAAGACATTAACCATTTACTCTACAATAGAAGAGGCCAATTACTGAGTTTATCTCCATTTTGCGGATAAACACTAGACACACTGTACAGTACTACATACTAGTACTCAATAATCCATATCTATGCAAACATCATGAAATGGCAGCTATACATTGTATATGGGAAACAGGCTTCCCGCTGTCGGTCGCCAATTGCGACAAAAAAACCAATACTGGCGCTAAATTTTGTGAATTGGGGAAAATATTTGGCGCAACTGTTTATTTTTGTTTGTTTATCAAATATTTATCTGTGAACTATACCGCTCTTAGCTGGCCCCAAGTTTTTCAAATTGGGTCCAGTATTTTTCAATTGGTGACAGAAGTGGCGTGTACAAAGATTCAGACAGAGGGAACCCTGGGAAGAGCGGCGAAGGTGCTGTATGGTGTTAATTTGGAGTAGAGGGTTAATTGCTGATGATCATGTCTGATACACATATACGCAAGCAGAATTCCGTACCTCATATTCTTTGAACACTTCCATGTGCTTAAGTCTTTCCCTATATTGTTGGTCTATTTTCTTGTTTCTCTTCAGGAACTCTGGTAATGTACCATCCTCTAACTGCTTCAGCTGCTTCTTCAAGAATGCCAACTTATCCTGGTACATCCTGTAACACATTGTGTATTAACTGTTTCAACACTACATACCTCTAAATATGCTTGCAGAATGTGTAGATCCAGAAAAGCCAGCTTGTGACGAGCATTGGAAAAACCTGACCGTTCTAGATACATTCTGTATATCAAATTAACACTAACCGTTCTAGATACATTCTGTATATCAAATTAACACTAACCGTTCTAGATACATTCTGTATATCAAATTAACACTAACCATTCTAGATACATTCTGTATATCAAATTAACACTAACCATTCTAGATACATTCTGTATATCAAATTAACACTAACCATTCTAGATACATTCTGTATATCAAATTAACACTAACCGTTCTAGATACATTCTGTATATCAAATTAACACTAACCATTCTAGATACATTCTGTATATCAAATTAACACCGACCATTCTAGATACATTCTGTATATCAAATTAACACTAACCATTCTAGATACATTCTGTATATCAAATTAACACCGACCATTCTAGATACATTCTGTATATCAATTAACACTAACCGTTCTAGATACATTCTGTATATCAAATTAACACTACGACCATTCTAGATACATTCTGTATATCAAATTAACACTAACCATTCTAGATACATTCTGTATATCAAATTAACACCGACCATTCTAGATACATTCTGTATATCAAATTAACACTAACCGTTCTAGATACATTCTGTATATCAAATTAACACTAACCATTCTAGATACATTCTGTATATCAAATTAACACTAACCGTTCTAGATACATTCTGTATATCAAATTAACACTAACCATTCTAGATACATTCTGTATATCAAATTAACACCGACCGTTCTAGATACATTCTGTATATCAAATTAACACTAACCATTCTAGATACATTCTGTATATCAAATTAACACTAACCATTCTAGATACATTCTGTATATCAAATTAACACTAACCATTCTAGATACATTCTGTATATCAAATTAACACCGACCATTCTAGATACATTCTGTATATCAAATTAACACCGACCGTTCTAGATACATTCTGTATATCAAATTAACACTAACCATTCTAGATACATTCTGTATATCAAATTAACACCGACCGTTCTAGATACATTCTGTATATCAAATTAACACTAACCGTTCTAGATACATTTATATCAAATTAACACTAACCATTCTAGATACATTCTGTATATCAAATTAACACCGACCATTCTAGATACATTCTGTATATCAAATTAACACCGACCGTTCTAGATACATTCTGTATATCAAATTAACACCGACCATTATAGATACATTCTGTATATCAAATTAACACTAACCGTTCTAGATACATTCTGTATATCAAATTAACACTAACCATTCTAGATACATTCTGTATATCAAATTAACACTAACCATTCTAGATACATTCTGTATATCAAATTAACACCGACCATTCTAGATACATTCTGTATATCAAATTAACACCGACCGTTCTAGATACATTCTGTATATCAAATTAACACTAACCATTCTAGATACATTCTGTATATCAAATTAACACCGACCGTTCTAGATACATTCTGTATATCAAATTAACACTAACCGTTCTAGATACATTTATATCAAATTAACACCGACCATTCTAGATACATTCTGTATATCAAATTAACACCGACCATTCTAGATACATTCTGTATATCAAATTAACACCGACCATTCTAGATACATTCTGTATATCAAATTAACACTAACCATTCTAGATACATTCTGTATATCAAATTAACACTAACCGTTCTAGATACATTCTGTATATCAAATTAACACTAACCGTTCTAGATACATTCTGTATATCAAATTAACACTAACAATTCTAGATACATTTATATCAAATTAACACTAACCATTCTAGATACATTCTGTATATCAAATTAACACCGACCATTCTAGATACATTCTGTATATCAAATTAACACCGACCGTTCTAGATACATTCTGTATATCAAATTAACACTAACCATTCTAGATACATTCTGTATATCAAATTAACACCGACCGTTCTAGATACATTCTGTATATCAAATTAACACTAACCGTTCTAGATACATTTATATCAAATTAACACCGCCATTCTAGATACATTCTGTATATCAAATTAACACCGACCATTCTAGATACATTCTGTATATCAAATTAACACCGACCATTCTAGATACATTCTGTATATCAAATTAACACTAACCATTCTAGATACATTCTGTATATCAAATTAACACTAACCGTTCTAGATACATTCTGTATATCAAATTAACACTAACCGTCTAGATACATTCTGTATATCAAATTAACACTAACCGTTCTAGATACATTCTGTATATCAAATTAACACTAACCGTTCTAGATACATTCTGTATATCAAATTAACACCGACCATTCTAGATACATTCTGTATATCAAATTAACACCGACCATTCTAGATACATTCTGTATATCAAATTAACACCGACCATTCTAGATACATTCTGTATATCAAATTAACACCGACCATTCTAGATACATTCTGTATATCAAATTAACACTAACCGTTCTAGATACATTCTGTATATCAAATTAACACTAACCGTTCTAGATACATTCTGTATATCAAATTAACACTAACCGTTCTAGATACATTCTGTATATCAAATTAACACCGACCATTCTAGATACATTCTGTATATCAAATTAACACCGACCATTCTAGATACATTCTGTATATCAAATTAACACCGACCATTCTAGATACATTCTGTATATCAAATTAACACCGACCATTCTAGATACATTCTGTATATCAAATTAACACTAACCATTCTAGATACATTCTGTATATCAAATTAACACTAACCGTTCTAGATACATTCTGTATATCAAATTAACACTAACCATTCTAGATACATTCTGTATATCAAATTAACACCGACCATTCTAGATACATTCTGTATATCAAATTAACACCGACCATTCTAGATACATTCTGTATATCAAATTAACACCGACCATTCTAGATACATTCTGTATATCAAATTAACACTAACCATTCTAGATACATTCTGTATATCAAATTAACACTAACATTCTAGATACATTCTGTATATCAAATTAACACTAACCGTTCTAGATACATTTATATCAAATTAACACAACCATTCTAGATACATTCTGTATATCAAATTAACACCGACCATTCTAGATACATTCTGTATATCAAATTAACACCGACCATTCTAGATACATTCTGTATATCAAATTAACACCGACCATTCTAGATACATTCTGTATATCAAATTAACACCGACCATTCTAGATACATTCTGTATATCAAATTAACACTAACCATTCTAGATACATTCTGTATATCAAATTAACACTAACCGTTCTAGATACATTCTGTATATCAAATTAACACTAACCATTCTAGATACATACTGTATATCAAATTAACACCGACCGTTCTAGATACATTCTGTATATCAAATTAACACCGACCATTCTAGATACATTCTGTATATCAAATTAACACCGACCATTCTAGATACATTCTGTATATCAAATTAACACCGACCATTCTAGATACATTCTGTATATCAAATTAACACCGACCGTTCTAGATACATTCTGTATATCAAATTAACACTAACCATTCTAGATACATTCTGTATATCAAATTAACACCGACCGTTCTAGATACATTCTGTATATCAAATTAACACTAACCGTTCTAGATACATTTATATCAAATTAACACCGACCATTCTAGATACATTCTGTATATCAAATTAACACCGACCATTCTAGATACATTCTGTATATCAAATTAACACCGACCATTCTAGATACATTCTGTATATCAAATTAACACTAACCATTCTAGATACATTCTGTATATCAAATTAACACTAACCGTTCTAGATACATTCTGTATATCAAATTAACACTAACCGTTCTAGATACATTCTGTATATCAAATTAACACTAACAATTCTAGATACATTCTGTATATCAAATTAACACTAACCGTTCTAGATACATTCTGTATATCAAATTAACACCGACCATTCTAGATACATTCTGTATATCAAATTAACACCGACCATTCTAGATACATTCTGTATATCAAATTAACACCGACCATTCTAGATACATTCTGTATATCAAATTAACACCGACCATTCTAGATACATTCTGTATATCAAATTAACACCGACCATTCTAGATACATTCTGTATATCAAATTAACACTAACCATTCTAGATACATTCTGTATATCAAATTAACACTAACCGTTCTAGATACATTCTGTATATCAAATTAACACTAACCGTTCTAGATACATTTATATCAAATTAACACTAACCATTCTAGATACATTCTGTATATCAAATTAACACCGACCATTCTAGATACATTCTGTATATCAAATTAACACCGACCGTTCTAGATACATTCTGTATATCAAATTAACACCGACCATTATAGATACATTCTGTATATCAAATTAACACTAACCGTTCTAGATACATTCTGTATATCAAATTAACACTAACCATTCTAGATACATTCTGTATATCAAATTAACACTAACCATTCTAGATACATTCTGTATATCAAATTAACACCGACCATTCTAGATACATTCTGTATATCAAATTAACACCGACCGTTCTAGATACATTCTGTATATCAAATTAACACTAACCATTCTAGATACATTCTGTATATCAAATTAACACCGACCGTTCTAGATACATTCTGTATATCAAATTAACACTAACCGTTCTAGATACATTTATATCAAATTAACACTAACCATTCTAGATACATTCTGTATATCAAATTAACACCGACCATTCTAGATACATTCTGTATATCAAATTAACACCGACCGTTCTAGATACATTCTGTATATCAAATTAACACTAACCATTCTAGATACATTCTGTATATCAAATTAACACTAACCGTTCTAGATACATTCTGTATATCAAATTAACACTAACCGTTCTAGATACATTCTGTATATCAAATTAACACTAACCATTCTAGATACATTCTGTATATCAAATTAACACTAACCATTCTAGATACATTCTGTATATCAAATTAACACCGACCATTCTAGATACATTCTGTATATCAAATTAACACCGACCATTCTAGATACATTCTGTATATCAAATTAACACCGACCATTCTAGATACATTCTGTATATCAAATTAACACCGACCATTCTAGATACATTCTGTATATCAAATTAACACTAACCGTTCTAGATACATTCTGTATATCAAATTAACACTAACCGTTCTAGATACATTCTGTATATCAAATTAACACTAACCGTTCTAGATACATTCTGTATATCAAATTAACACCGACCGTTCTAGATACATTCAGATTTTCTGTATACCAAATGAACACCTACTGTTCTTTTATTTCTGTGTACTGCGTCTCCTGCTTGGCAACATCTGTCTCACTGGCATCTTCTGTATCTGAAAACCATAGTAACACACAGGGTTCATTCTAGGATGCCGTTGTTTGAATTCTGCACAGTCTATAACGTCTATTGACACAATATTATACAATAAATCAACGATAAATTTCATGGCAGAGTTTCGCCATTCCAAATCGTCCATTTTGAATATTTGATTATTGCGAAAAACAAAAAGACGGAAATGTTTACACGATTTATCTCCGTGCCATTACGGTGAACCATGTAGAGGTCTTATTTATAGTGGTACAGGACATCTCGACCCCGTTGGACATCTCGACCTACACCTTGGACAACTCGACCCCATTTATTACAATAACGTTATAATCAACATGATATATAATATCATTCGTTTAGGTATGTGGCATGGTCTTTCCTGGTACAAATCTCAAGGGATGTGTATTTCATTGGACGCAGGCCATCCTACGGAAGGTTGGAGACGTGGGCCTTAAACGAACATATGAATAACGTGAGGGCATCCACAAACTGATAAGGAAGTTGTTGGCGTTGCCATTTCTACCAGGCATGCACATTCGCCGTGCATTCGACCGTCTCTGAGACAAGGCAGAAGGAAATACTGGCCCCATTCGAGCGCTGTTCCCATATGTGGAGGACCAATGGATGGACAGTACTCTTTGGTCAGAGAGTGCATGGCAGGGATCATTCTAGAGGGCGATGTGGGTGAAATTGGCATCCCAGGGACCCTGACTTTGCCCTCTGGGGGCCCCACTTTTCCCTAAAAAACATATTTTTTGGTTTTTACGATTTTCAAACAAAATTTTGTCTAGTAAGATATATAAAGCACTCCTTCTATTCAAATGTTGTATTTAATGGTTGTACTGTGCATTTTAACCATATTTTGCAGAAGTATATTAAAGAACACCATTTACGGAAGCGATCACGCGCTTTCTCACTTCTCCCAAAAATTCTGACCTAGAATGAACCCTGCATGGTCGGTCTATCGTACACGTACACAACGATACAACAGATTGAAGGTAAATTGAATGCTGTACAAATGATTAGAAAAAGATATATACATATGCATTTTTTAATTCAGGTTGGCATAGGCGCCTTAACCATAAGGCCGGCAGAGCACAGCTGCAATTCTATGTGTTGCTGCCACTACTGCTACGAGAAGATCAGCTTGTAGACATACAGTTCCAACTGGTATCAGAAGCAGTGCTGGGCCGCCACAGACGGCAAATATTCCACCAGATGGACGAACGTATTGCCGAGCTGTGGGATAACTATGATGTGCATGAAATTACTGCAGAAGACTTTTTAAAACACATAGGAGCTGTCTATGCCTAGTGTATCAAAACAAACGACGCTTTGAAGAAATACAAACTAATACCAACTGTTGGTGTAGATTTATGTACATTAACATACATATATATATATATATACCAGTTAAAATCAAATGCATATGATTAAATTAAATATGATTAAATCAATAAAATTGGCGTTGTTTGTCGCATCAACTACTCTGCCACGAATTAAAAGAACTGGCATGGTATGTTGGTGTTAGATCTATATACATACATACATATACTAGTTAAAATGTATATGATTAAATTAACTCTGAAATAAAATTGGCGTCGTTTGTTTATTGCACCACTCTTTGTTTGTCTTCCCACAAATTAAATAATATATAGAGTGGTGGAACCAATGCTCGGCGTAAATCCTACATAAAGTTAATGCACTTGCCGTATATTATTATTTTCTTAAGTCGTGAACACAACTTTCATAAAATTGTTGTTGGACATTTTAGCTTCATTACGTAACCATGCGCCTAAATACAGCTATCGCACCGGCACTTGTTTCCATGGGGAACTAGATACTTTAGGGCACCTATGCACGGCGTACATGATTTTTTTTATTTATGCATGGGTAAATGTTGAATATATTATTTTGACTTAGTAACATCAATAACTAACAATATTACAACTCATAAGAAACTTTTTTCTGGTTATTTGTACATTTTTTCCCCAATCCGGATAGCTACCTGAAATGCTCATAAACCACACATTTCGGTGGAAAAAGATTTCCCAACAAGTTGTCTGTTTATATTTGGCTACTGAACCAGTCAGGTGACAGTTGCATTAGGCTACCGGTACTCACAACGGAATGTTATTGAACCATGCTTCACCTCTGTCAGCGAAAATAGGTTAAAACTATTTAAATATTTTAAATACGAATGTAAATGGAAAAAATACGCGGAGCATAGGAATACGCCGAGCATAGGTTCCACCACTCTAATATTATCACCGCCTAGTAGTACTGATTATATGGGGGTCGAAATGTCTTGGGGTTGAGATGTCTTTGGGGTAGAGTTATCCTGGGGTCGAAGTGTCCGACAGCCATTGATAGGACTATCGCCTCATATGCCATGGCATGATCCTTTCAGAAATTCCTGGGGAAAGCCCTGGTAGTGTCATCGAGCAAGGTATCTCGCACACATTTCTTAGTACTGGTAAACCACTTAGGTCGGCTAAACCTGCCCAGGACATTAAGGGAACATACATATATAAACAAACTCATTTAATGAATAAATGATTTACTCCACCCACTAAAATTTTGGAATTGAGTTGTACCTTCGTCTGAGCATTCCTTGTCTGTGTAGTCGTTACTGTTCAAATCGTCAAAGTCCCCTTCATTATACATCACTGATGCAGACATTTTAGCTTAGGCGGATTTAAACATCTAAACAACCGGTAAATAAAATACACGATAACTTTTGTTTACAATCGAACCAACTTCCGTTATGGTTTCTGTGAGAATTATCACTTCGTTAAATTCACTATTTAACTAGGTATCATACCAATAATTATTCCCATATCACATGGACAATTATTGTGTGTGTCTATCTATCTATCTATCTATCTATCTTCCTTTAATGTCGAACCACTCGCGGGGACGTAGACATGTGTGATTCGACAGATTGGCACCCAGGCTACCATAATATATACATGTATATATGTTTTGTGCTTGCGCAGAGTGGTGTGCCACTTCGACCTGTTGAATCCTGTATATGTATATGATGTTGATTCCATATATAGTGCTGATGTCTCAATAGTCAATATTTAATCGTTTCTTTATTATTAATGACTACGCAAATGGACTCCAACACACTTCCATGACACAAATACTGCTTTCCAAATTGGTTAGGAATTATTACGGCGTGCTCGTCTCTGTTTATTAGTTTTATCACATGAGTCACACGTTTCATCATTTTTGATAAATGTCGATAAAATATTCAATAAAAAATATCGACAAATTATAAAACTCAGACACTATTTAAAGTGGCATCCGTACCCGATTGGTAAAGGTCTTTTACTTCAAACCGGTTGCATCTTAACACTGTCGGTTCGAATCCAATGGGATGTCGTATGCATTATTTAATAAGGAAGATATCCAGCTGGTCTGTGGAAGGTCGGTGGTTCTATCCTGGATACTGTTCGTGACTGAAATACTGTTTAAAGTTTATCGCGGTGCTTAATTTATCATTGGAAAATTCACATCTCTATTAATTCCCGAAAAAAGAAAAATCGAGTTTCATCTATGAACTCTGTTCTCCATATGACGGTCCTGCGAACATGGACGTTACAATATGAGGTGAATCCCGTCTATGCGTGATCATATGTTTATTATACAACACATTGCCTTAATATGGCTATCTTGCATGCCAGTAACATTATATGGGTACGAACAATGACCATAATAATAATTAATAGTTGTGCTATACCAGTTGTCATTGATATTTGCCGTGTGGACCTCTGCAAAATTGCTCAACTTATGACCCATGTACTCCAAATGACTATAAAGGTTGTGTGTGTGCTTACGTTTATTTATCGTCGCTACCGGTTGCCCATATGAGCGACGCCTCCTGAAGAGATTAGTTATTTTAGATTTTGGAGGATAGTGCATACAGACAGAGACCCATTCCAGAATCTCCTCTGGTTCTTTTACGTGTACGGTGTAAAGCACCGACACGAGACTTCGGTTTAACGTCCCATCTGAAAGACTGTTAATTTTATTAGGGTCAGACGGGGGATCGAACCTGCGATCCCTGGATTACCAGTCCAGCGTGTTACCACTGGACTACATATCCGTCTGTCTATAAAGGTTGAGCTTGCCTTGTTCATATTATATTTAATTGCAAGCCTTGTGATTTTTAAGTGAATACAATTAATATATAATACAATATAAGTTAAATCAATGAGCTTATTATATAGGATTTGTTATTCCATTTTGCACACGAAATTTACATATCGTAGTGGTCAACATTTGTGATTTTCATTCAATATAATCAGAAACTCAATTAACGGTTTGTGTGTTAAATAAATATATATATATATGACGGACAAGGCAAAATATATTCGCCAATTATATTTCGTCCATTTCGCACGTGTCGATAATACTCATTTTCGTATTTCAGGAAAACACCGGTTTTAGTGGTGTTTAACCACATACTGTGCACTTCTCACTTTTGATTATATAGAGAAAACGCAGAGTTGAACATATAGTAAACTTGTATTAATGCAGACGCATTGAATATATAGTAAAATGGTTTTAATACGCAGACATAAAATGTATCCTTGTATATGCACTTATTTTACTAATAATGACCTTATTAGTGGAAATTGTTTACGTGACAAAACATAATAAGAAATTATGTGTTAGTAATTAGTTAGGCACAAACAGTTGAAATGATCAAAGGTCGACATTTAAATATACAAGTAAGGATAATAAGATCCGATCATTAGTATTGTCCTTTAATCATGTTATATCTATCGGATTATTTAAATATCTATTGATATATGTGAAAACAGCCAGTAATTAATCCCCTTTGATAGTACTCATCACTTCTTACTAACTGTAATATATGAGTAAACTGGTAAGTATAAATAGTAAAATGAATACTATGTTTTAAAATTCTGAAGGTTTATATATTAGACATACATGATCTTGTGAAATATAAGTATTGCTATGTGATACTGTGGAATATAATAATTTATATTTGTGTAATTGTGATATTGTGGAATATAATAAGTTATATCTGTGCAGCGTCCTTACTTGTTAATATCGTTATTTCTGCGATATTCAGAGCGATTTTTTACAATGCCGCTTGTTGTAGGACATAGCCAGACAAAGTTCTTGTCAGAACGTCTGAGTAAGGAGCGTTATAGTGTTTTTCCATATTCAGGATATCGCTTACGCCAGTTCTTACAAGAGGAGGTTATATTCGATGTTGTACCCTTCTTTTCGGTAAGTAAAACCAAAAATGATAAGTGTATTTATTTAATTATAGAACGTATGCATATATTCTCTTGTCTTTCCGTAATATCTTTATAATGAAAAATAAATTCCCTCAATTTTTAATAAGATTCAACTATTTGTTGACACTATACAACACTCAACATTATGACTTCCTGTGTATTCCAGATGGCTTTATTGTGTGAAAGGTGTTAGTAGCCGCCACACTATCGTAATAAACGTATTAAAGCTTACTAAATAGAGGAGAGTATACAACACGGGGGCTAAAACGCAGACGAGTTGAACATATAGTAAAATTGTTTTATTGCAGATATATTTAATATATAGAGAAACGCAGACGAGTTGAACATAGAGTGAATTTATCTGTTTTATTGCAGATGCATTGAATATATAGCGAAAACGCAGACGAGTTGACCATGAACATAGAGTAAATTTATCTGTTTTATTGCAGACGCATTGAATATATAGCGAAAACGCAGACGAGTTGAACATATAGTAAAATTGTTTTATTGCAGATATATTTAATATATAGAGAAACGCAGACGAGTTGAACATAGAGTGAATTTATCTGTTTTATTGCAGACGCATTGAATATATAGCGAAAACGCAGACGAGTTGAACATATAGTAAAATTGTTTTATTGCAGTATTGCAGACGCATTGAATATATAGCGAAAACGCAGACGAGTTGAACATAAGAGTAAATTTATCTGTTTTATTGCAGACGCATTGAATATATAACGAAAACGCAGACGAGTTGAACATAGAGTGAATTTATCTGTTTTATTGCAGACGCATTGAATATATAGCGAAAACGCAGACGAGTTGAACATAGAGTAAAATTGTGACTTGTCCCCTTTTTGTAAATGGGAGCAACATTTGCTGACTTCCATTGGGCCGGCAGTGATCCTTCGTTGAGGGAGGCCATTCCAATGTCATGCGTTGATATAGTTAATATGGTGCGTATGACATAAATGTTACTAATGTATTCAATTACTTATGTACAGTGTATGTTTTATTGATGCCAAACACCTTGTGGGGACCTTAACATGTTTTTTGACAGGCTTAGCAGACTTATGTCACTAACCAGAACTGAGATTCCTCACTCAATGACACTATATGTGCCCCAAACTAGTATCAAACCCGGGACCCTTTGAATCCAAATAAGACACCCTACCACTGTACCACTGGACGACACACAAAGTAATTCTCTGAACCATATAACCAATATACATTCGTAGGAACAGACATTGCGTCTAACTACTGGTAAATTTCAAGATTATGTGACACTCGGGTGTGTCATTCCTATACGAGTAATGCATATTTACGTTTGTTTACCTGTTAGTCTCGTTTTGGCGAAAGTAGGTCAAAACGGTGCGCACTATATAATAAGCCAAACCGTGTTTCCGTGTATTGTAGTATATTTTCAACTTGTCAACGTGTTCTTCATAAAAACAATTTTACTATATATTCAACTTGTCTGCATTTTCTCTATATATTCAATGCGTCTGCATTAATACAAGTTTACTCTATATTCAACTCGTCTGCGTTTTCTATATATATTCAATGTGTCTGCAGTAAAACAGATAAATTTACTCTATGTTCAACTGGTCTGCGTTTTCCCTATATGTTGCGTTCGTCTGCGTTTTCCGATATCACGATATACCTTTGTTGTCTCCGTTTTCCTATACATTACATATCGTCTGCATAAGCGTCTGCGTTTTAGCCCGACCCTCACAAATATTTACATTCGTGTAACACCAAAATTTACAACGCATGCGTACACAACGTGGCTTTCAAAACTTCCTGTCAAAACAATTAAAGAACTATCAACAACTTTTAGTAAATTTAGCAAATATGGCTCATACATTTCAACAAGAATATATGCAGATGCCACCAATGACACGAACATATACGAGTGCTTGTGTGTTAACAACCCTTGCTGTTGTAAGTTTATGTAATAACCGGTTCAAATTTTGCATAATATGTTTGCATGGAATTATAACCGTACCAGTTTTCGGACCTCTAAAGTTTGTTGGTGAGTGACGTCTAGTCAGCCTCAAAGCGAGCTCAAGCATATAGTTATTTGGAGTAGTTATAATATACCTAAATAATATGAAATTGCTACGTTGACCAAGGCACCTCACACACATTGCTTAGTATCCCTGTAAGAACTTGTTTTCACCTGACTGCGGGAATAGCCAGAGATCATGCGGTAGTCTACCCTCCAGTTACCAACAATGTCAATTAACAATATATTTTACTTTCAAAGGCGCTTTTTCGCTGATAATGGAGATCAGACAGGTAAATAAACGATGGAAACTACAAACCTACCTCATTTTTCAATTAATGTCCCCATATAAATAATATTTTTTAAAGAAATCAGCAAACCTTTTTCCAAAATGACATATACGTCGTCTGCAACGCCAATATATTTACGAATAAATAATGTCATTACACATCATGTTTACGAGTTTCACCCGTTATTCACACTATTGAATTTAAGTGCAACCATTGATTGAGCTAATAAAACATATATTTCACTGTACTGAAATAAAATACAAGTATTTCACCATCCAGGTAAATATCGGCCATCCAGGTAAATATCAGCAACAATCTTACGCGGGATTCCTCTGTGTGCCGTATTCTTCCACCACAGACTAGGGGGATATTCTGATATTTGTTGTCCGTGGTGTTGCTCCACGAGAAATGCATCTCCCATGCGAAAAAAACCGGACACAAAACCTGGATAATTTTGTATATATTAACAAAATATATGAAACGGCCCTAACCTTAATCCTAGGGTACAAACTGTCCAGACTTGTGTACGAAATGTCCAGGGTACCCATTGACTAATTCGTTCATTTGACCCAAGATCCAGGGTCTTGACTCATGGAAATGACTAAAGACGCTTGTTTGACTCTTTGTGAAAATGTCTAACTAGGCCTAATCGACAAGAGTACGTAATTGCATAGATCGGGATCATTCGGTATCTGTCTCCTATTTCTCAGGGACGGCTCTATATACAATGTACATATATACTTTTTTTATATAGCAATAATAATGATGAGGAGCCTTGTCTCTAGGGTGGCAGGTATGGGCAGGCAGTAAACGTCAATGTAAGAATTTTATTCAAAAGGAAATGTGTTTCGTAGATATTGAAAATAACCTGTTAATAAATGGCGTCGATGAATCTCGTTTTATTCAAGGTGACGTCACGTAGAACTGTATGTTGCTTCCAATTGACTGTAAAGCAGTCCAGCGATTAGTTACTAAGTCTTATACATATATTACTGAATGTATGTACTACTCTATAGAGAATTTTTAGACTCGACTGTGTTGAGTACAGTCAAACCTGTTTCCAGATTCCCAATCGGTTGTTTTATTATACATTTGACCTCTATTAAGCAGCCACCTGTGCTAAGCAGCCACTTTCTCTGACTCCCTTGGTTTGCTGCTAAAGACAGGTTTGACTGTATGTAGATTCAATGACTATGAGCTACATGTAACTAGTCACAAATATGCTAGCCATTACTTGATGACAGGCTTACTATGTGTACAGAGCGTTGCCCATTGGGAGAACAGTGTTGATTTTCATAAAAATAAATTGACAACTTTTGAGGTATTGATTAAACTCATACCCATATAGTGTATACCCAATTACCCACCACATAATATTAGTTAGCCTGGGTTCCAGTCTGTAGATTTTTCACTTTTTAACCTCTGGCAAAATGATGATGATATTATCAGAAACTCAATACGGCCCAATTAATAGTATTGGTGTTAAAATATATTGTCCAGGCAAAATATATCGATGCCTGTTCCCAGGCTAAATATTAGTCTCAATACAGCCCAAACTTAGTAACATACATTATAGCACAATGCTGAGTATAATGATGGACTAAAATCATAAAATGTTGAAGTTATTGCTGACCACCAACTGGCAAGTATTGACCACTTTGAGAGCATTGAGCGGGGCGGTTTAAACTGGGTTGGTTTCAACCAGCCAATGTGGTGTGGAGGTAGGTTATCAGATGAATTTAAACCAAACAATTATACTAATTTTCTTTTATATTTTCAGCAACTAGATATTATAACACCATTCCAGATTTACTTCAATCCAGACCTAATATTCAGACATTATCAGGTAGGAGGTGGGGTTCTATTTTACTGCATGTTTACTTTAATCCAGACCTATTATTCAGACATTATCAGGTAGGAGGTGGGGTTCTATTTTACTGCATGTTTACTTTAATCCAGACCTATTATTCAGACATTATCAGGTAGGAGGTGGGGTTCTATTTTACTGCATATATTTACTTTAATCCAGACCTATTATTCAGACATTATCAGGTAGGAGGTGGGGTTCTATTTTACTGCATACATTTACTTTAATCCAGACCTAATATTCAGACATTATCAGGTAGGAGGTGGGGTTCTATTTTACTGCATATATTTACTTCAATCCAGATCTAATATTCAGACATTATCAGGTAGGAGGTGGGGTTCTATTTTACTGCATGTTTACTTTAATCCAGACCTAATATTCAGACATTATCAGGTAGGAGGTGGGGTTCTATTTTACTGCATATATTTACTTTAATCCAGACCTAATATTCAGACATTATCAGGTAGGAGGTGGGGTTCTATTTTACTGCATATATTTACTTCAATCCAGACCTAATATTCAGACATTATCAGGTAGGAGGTGGGGTTCTATTTTACTGCATATATTTACTTCAATCCAGACCTAATATTCAGACATTATCAGGTAGGAGGTGGGGTTCTATCTTACTGTATATATTTACTTTAATCCAGACCTAATATTCAGACATGATCAGGTAGGAGGTGGGGTTCTATTTTACTGCATGTTTACTTTAATCCAGACCTAATATTAAGACATTATCAGGTAGGAGGTGGGGTTCTATTTTACTGCATATATTTACTTCAATCCAGACCTAATATTCAGACAATATCATGTAGGAGGTGGGGTTCTATTTTACTGCATATATTTACTTCAATCCAGACCTAATATTCAGACAATATCATGTAGGAGGTGGGGTTCTATTTTACTGCATATATTTACTTCAATCCAGACCTAATATTCAGACATTATCAGGTAGGAGGTGGGGTTCTATTTTACTGCATATATTTACTTCAATCCAGACCTAATATTCAGACAATATCATGTAGGAGGTGGGGTTCTATTTTACTGCATATATTTACTTCAATCCAGACCTAATATTCAGACAATATCATGTAGGAGGTGGGGTTCTATTTTACTGCATATATTTACTTCAATCCAGACCTAATATTCAGACATTATCAGGTAGGAGGTGGGGTTCTATCTTACTGTATATATTTACTTTAATCCAGACCTAATATTCAGACATGATCAGGTAGGAGGTGGGGTTCTATTTTACTGCATGTTTACTTTAATCCAGACCTAATATTAAGACATTATCAGGTAGGAGGTGGGGTTCTATTTTACTGCATATATTTACTTCAATCCAGACCTAATATTCAGACAATATCATGTAGGAGGTGGGGTTCTATTTTACTGCATATATTTACTTCAATCCAGACCTAATATTCAGACATTATCAGGTAGGAGGTGGGGTTCTATTTTACTGCATATATTTACTTCAATCCAGACCTAATATTCAGACATTATCAGGTAGGAGGTGGGGTTATATTTTATTGCATATATTTACTTTAATCCAGACCTATTATTCAGACATTATCAGGTAGGAGGTGGGGTTCTATTTTACTGCATACATTTACTTTAATCCAGACCTAATATTCAGACATTATCAGGTAGGAGGTGGGGTTCTATTTTACTGCATATATTTACTTCAATCCAGATCTAATATTCAGACATTATCAGGTAGGAGGTGGGGTTCTATTTTACTGCATGTTTACTTTAATCCAGACCTAATATTCAGACATTATCAGGTAGGAGGTGGGGTTCTATTTTACTGCATATATTTACTTTAATCCAGACCTAATATTCAGACATTATCAGGTAGGAGGTGGGGTTCTATTTTACTGCATGTTTACTTTAATCCAGACCTATTATTCAGACATTATCAGGTAGGAGGTGGGGTTCTATTTTACTGCTATATTTACTTCAATCCAGATCTAATATTCAGACATTATCAGGTAGGAGGTGGGGTTCTATTTTACTGCATGTTTACTTTAATCCAGACCTAATATTCAGACATTATCAGGTAGGAGGTGGGGTTCTATTTTACTGCATATATTTACTTTAATCCAGACCTAATATTCAGACATTATCAGGTAGGAGGTGGGGTTCTATTTTACTGCATATATTTACTTCAATCCAGACCTAATATTCAGACATTATCAGGTAGGAGGTGGGGTTCTATCTTACTGTATATATTTACTTTAATCCAGACCTAATATTCAGACATGATCCGGTAGGAGGTGGGGTTCTATTTTACTGCATATATTTACTTCAATCCAGATTAATATTCAGACATTATCAGGTAGGAGGTGGGGTTCTATTTTACTGCATGTTTACTTTAATCCAGACCTAATATTCAGACATTATCAGGTAGGAGGTGGGGTTCTATTTTACTGCATATATTTACTTTAATCCAGACCTAATATTCAGACATTATCAGGTAGGAGGTGGGGTTCTATTTTACTGCATATATTTACTTCAATCCAGACCTAATATTCAGACATTATCAGGTAGGAGGTGGGGTTCTATCTTACTGTATATATTTACTTTAATCCAGACCTAATATTCAGACATGATCAGGTAGGAGGTGGGGTTCTATTTTACTGCATGTTTACTTTAATCCAGACCTAATATTAAGACATTATCAGGTAGGAGGTGGGGTTCTATTTTACTGCATATATTTACTTCAATCCAGACCTAATATTCAGACAATATCATGTAGGAGGTGGGGTTCTATTTTACTGCATATATTTACTTCAATCCAGACCTAATATTCAGACATTATCAGGTAGGAGGTGGGGTTCTATTTTACTGCATATATTTACTTCAATCCAGACCTAATATTCAGACATTATCAGGTAGGAGGTGGGGTTATATTTTACTGCATATATTTACTTCAATCCAGACCTAATATTCAGACATTATCAGGTGGGGTTCTATTTTACTGCATATATTTATTGAACATTTACTGTGTTAGTAGAGTTGTGATTTACAGAACTGATATTGAATGTCATTTTGCTTGCAACTTTTCTTTCTTCTTAAAAACCTGGAAATTATTTCAACTGCAACCATGAACATACAGCGTATTGTTGTTCTATTATCATTATTATATTGCCGTTCAAAATCAAGTTAATTACCTGAACTGAGAAATTAATTATAAGTCATCACAAAAAACTGTATACTGTCTATGTGAGCACCTCTACCTGTATTTAGCAGCGAATTACCAGATTCTCAGTGTGACCTTTTGTTGAAAATTTAATCTTGATGAAGTGGCCAGCTCTACTAGCCAGTGTTGGTCCCTCCTTGGTTGTCCGCTTAACCCTATGCACGCTAGCAGCAGATAAAAATCACTTTTACAAACAGCATAGGGCCAGATAAGACGCGGCGTCTGATGATCAGGCTCTATGCTATTCGGATAGTGGTGCTAATACACTTGGCTGAATAGCAAACAACATAGATCCTGATCAGACACGGCGTTACTCCGCGGCAGATCTGGATCATCATCTATGTTCATGTTTGCAAATGTAATTTTATTTACTCAGCAGGCATATGATTAAGCAGGTTTAACTATATTCTATTTTAACTACAAGTAAATGTATGTACAATGTATCAGTCTGATATATTTCCATCTGTTCCACTGCAGGTATGGCGGCTGATAACAAACTTCTTGTATTTTGGACCAATCGGATTCAACTTCCTGTTCAATGTGATATTTACATACCGGTACTGTAGAATGCTAGAAGAGGGTTCATTCCGAGGAAAAACATCAGATTTCTTTTTCATGTTCCTATTTGGAGGGACATTAATGATTGTATCCTTTGGTTCTATCTCTGTACAGTACAAAGTGTGACATGGGCGAGATAGTTGCCCTAGGGACCGTGACATAGTCACCTGGAGGCCCACTACTCCCTTTTAATTTAATTTTTCTTTCAATTTTCAAACAAAATCATTTCTAGTAAGCTACACTGGCCATTGTAAAGCACTCCTTCTATTCAAATGGTCAGGGCTTATTCTAGATGGCGATTTGGGCGAAATAGTCGCCCTTGGGACCCTGACTTCACCTCCTGGAGGCCCCACTTTTTTCATGCAAAATATTGTCCAGTAAGTTACACTGGCCCATTATAAACCATTCCTTCTATTCAAATATTGTATTTAATGGTCATACTGTGCATTTTAACCATATTTTGTTGACATTTATTTATAAAATAACACCATTTAACCCATTCAACACCAAGTAACTGACATGGACTGGTCCATGATATTTTTAGACCAATAAATTAATAACAAAATTACTTTCGGATCAGTTCATTTATCAAAATGGGTAAAAAAAATTTCTAAAAATAGTTATATTACTTGAAAAAAGTGCAGATCCTGATGAGCCGGCTCGTGACGATCTACTAGATCGGCTGGATCTACACTTTTTTGTAAGCCAATTTAGAGGTCTGTGGTGTTGAAAGGGTTAAGGACGCAATCGCACGATTTCCCACTTCTCCCAAAAATTCTGACCTAAAATTAGCCTGGGTGCCAGTCTGTCGATTTTTAACTTAAATAGCCTGGGGAAACTGGATTTCCGATCGTAGTGCCATCTACTTACACCCTCATCAATGAGGGTGTATATTTGAAGAACGACAACTCTTCTCTACAAGATAATATTGCTAAATATAGAAACGGAATTCTATCGAAAATCGACGAACAGGCACGATTATACACGAGATCATTTTCGAATATACACGAATGCTCCCATAGACTCATTTACATTGCAAACATATAATGTCGTGTTTCTGTGTTATATAGATGAGGTGGCAGATTTTAGATATTGCGTTTAGATGGTAGTGGGTCGATTCGGCGTAATTGAACTAAAGACGACTTAAATATTGAGTAAATATGTCAAATCAGACGCACATTGTACTTTTTAAAACTATTTATCGTTCTGTTGACACGTAAACAATGGCGACCAATTATAAAGTTTTATCAACATTGCAGTGCCTCGCTTTCGATTCAAGTACGTCATTAATTAAGTCACGTGCTAATAGGCCTATTAATAGGATTAATGTGAGTCAATAATTACACGGACAATCCGTCCAGTTTCCCCAGGCGTTGATATGATCAGAAACTCAATACGGCCCAATTAATAGTCTCGGTGTTAAAATATATTTATTTGACTGACCAGGCAAAATATATCGACGCCTGTTCCCAGGCTAACCTAGAATGAGCCCTGAAGCTACTGTGTTTTTTAACCGTAATTTATTGAAATTGATTAAATAATACCTTTTACGGGTGTGATTGTGTGGTTTCTCACTTGTCCCAAATATTCTGACCTATGATGAGTCTTGACTAAGGTGTTGTGTGTGAGAACGACAGTGAGTCATCAAAGACAAACCCACATACATGTAGAAAATAATATTTTTAATCTACTGTACACACTTTTTCTGTCTAACTACATTACAGTTTTCTGTATCCAACAATCTGGACTTGTGTAATGGATACAAACATATGTTGCGAACTACTGGTGATGTTCTTAACTCTTTGCCTGCTGGGTAGACAAAATCACATTTGCAAACAACATAGATCCAGATCAGCCGCAGTGTGGCACCACATCTGATCAGAATCTATGTTGTTTGCTATTCAACCAAGTGCTTTAGCTCCTCTATCCAAATAGCAAGCAGCATAGAGCCTTATATAAAAAAACGATTGCGAAACAAGCTTTACCAACTTACATTAATCACTCTCGTTGGCGCGGATGAAAGCGTAAATGTGGGAGGATACCAGAGTATCCGGAGAAAACCCACCTATCCAATCTGGCAACCATCTCGCATACTTCCCGGTCCGAGCCCGAGTTGCATTGGTGTGAAGCCAGCGCACTAACCACTGCGCTAATCAGACAGCCGTCTGATCTGGCGAAAGTGATTTTATCTTGTCGCTAGTATTCAAGGCCCTTCAATGCATACATGTACTGTGATCACAGACCGCTGATATTTACAATCTCTATGTATTTTTAAGTAAACAGTTCCTTGACTTGAAACCAGATTGTTGCACTGTTTGTAAATCTAGTGTTCCTGGGTAGTGCTTTCACCATCATGTTAGTGTATGTTTGGAGTCGTCGGAACCCGTACGTCCGTATGAACTTTTTCGGTCTCATGAATTTCCAGGCACCATATCTACCCTGGGTACTACTGGGGTTTTCACTACTGCTGGGAAACTCGGTTATAGTAGATTTAATGGGTAAGTGCTTCTTTGCAGAGGTACGTACGATGATAGTAGATTTAATGGGTAAGTGCTTCTTTGCAGAGGTACGTACGATGATAGTAGATTTAATGGGTAAGTGCTTCTTTGCAGAGGTAGGTACGATGATAGTAGATTTAATGGGTAAGTGCTCCTTTGCAGAGGTATGTACGATGATAGTAGATTTAATGGGTAAGTGCTTCTTTGCAGAGATAGGTACGATGATAGTAGATTTAATGGGTAAGTGCTTCTTTGCAGAGGTAGGTATGATGATAGTAGATTTAATGGGTAAGTGCTTCTTTGCAGAGGTATGTACGATGATAGTAGATTTAATGGGTAAGTGCTTCTTTGCAGAGGTAGGTACGATGATAGTAGATTTAATGGGTAAGTGCTTCTTTGCAGAGGTAGGGACGATGATAGTAGATTTAATGGGTAAGTGCTTCTTTGCAGAGGTAGGTAAGATGATAGTAGATTTAATGGGTAAGCGCTTCTTTGCAGAGGTAGGTAAGATGATAGTAGATTTAATGGGTAAGTGCTTCTTTGCAGAGGTAGGTACGATGATAGTAGATTTAATGGGTAAGTGCTCCTTTGCAGAGGTAGGTACGATGATAGTAGATTTAATGGGTAAGTGCTCCTTTGCAGAGGTAGGTATGATGATAGTAGATTTAATGGGTAAGTGCTTCTTTGCAGAGGTAGGTATGATGATAGTAGATTTAATGGGTAAGTGCTTCTTTGCAGAGGTAGGTAAGATGATAGTAGATTTAATGGGTAAGTGCTTCTTTGCAGAGGTAGGTACGATGGTAGTAGATTTAATGGGTAAGTGCTCCTTTGCAGAGGTAGGTATGATGATAGTAGATTTAATGGGTAAGTGCTTCTTTGCAGAGGTAGGTATGATGATAGTAGATTTAATGGGTAAGTGCTTCATTGCAGAGGTATGTACGATGATAGTAGATTTAATGGGTAAGTGCTTCTTTGCAGAGGTATGTACGATGATAGTAGATTTAATGGGTAAGTGCTCCTTTGCAGAGGTATGTACGATGATAGTAGATTTAATGGATAAGTGCTTCTTTGCAGAGGTAGGTATGATGATAGTAGATTTAATGGGTAAGTGCTTCTTTGCAGAGGTATGTACGATGATAGTAGATTTAATGGTAAGTGCTTCTTTGCAGAGGTAGGTACGATGATAGTAGATTTAATGGGTAAGTGCTTCTTTGCAGAGGTAGGTACGATGATAGTAGATTTAATGGGTAAGTGCTCCTTTGCAGAGGTAGGTATGATGATAGTAGATTTAATGGGTAAGTGCTTCTTTGCAGAGGTAGGTATGATGATAGTAGATTTAATGGGTAAGTGCTTCTTTGCAGAGGTAGGTAAGATGATAGTAGATTTAATGGGTAAGTGCTTCTTTGCAGAGGTAGGTACGATGATAGTAGATTTAATGGGTAAGTGCTTCTTTGCAGAGGTAGGTACGATGTATACATGTATTGTATATAAACTGTCAGCAGATTATAATCCCTAGTGTTAACTGGTCTATTTGTCTTCAAATGGAAAAATAAATTTACAGTCCAACCTGTGTTAAACAGCCAGCCAAGGGAATGACGTAAGGTGACTGCTTAGCACAGTTGGCTGCTTAATAGAGGCTAAATGTATAATAAAACGACATATTTTGTGTGTTTTACGTTTATTTATCATCGCTACCGGTTGCCCATATGAGCGACGCCTCCTGAAAAGATTAGTCATTTTGGAGGATAGTGCAATGATACAGACAGAGACCCATTCCAGAGTCTCCTCTGGTTCTTTTACGTGCACAGTGTAAAGCACCAACATGCGACCTCCGTTTAATGTCCCATCTGAAAGACTTAATTTTATTAGTGTCAGATGGGTGATCAAACATGCGATCCCTGGATTACCAGTCCAGCGTGTTACCACTGGACTACAGATCCGTCTGTAAAAGTTTAGGTGTGCAAAGAAGAAGTTTAAATAGTGGCTTGGCCAAGTGTCATACATGTATATACATTATATATGGAAATATAGTTGAACAGAGCTCAACATTGACAGAATTGAGGCAGATTGGGTGGACTGTTTGAGCCCTGCCCATTATTTTATAATGGACCCTTCTCATATAAATGTGTGTAATAATAATAGAATACATGTAGTATTAAAGTTTGTTATAACATTTTCTGGTTTCAGGAATTGCAGTAGGACATATATACTTCTTCTTGGAAGATGTGTTTCCACAGCAACCGGGTGGTTTTAAAATTATCAGAACTCCTGGTTTCTTGTAAGTTTTCAATATTTATCATCGCTACCGGTTGCCCATATGAGCGACGCCTCCTGAAGAGATTAGTCATTTTAGAATGTTGGAGGATAGTGCAATGATACAGACACCCATTTCAGAGTCTCCTCTGGTTCTTGTACGTGCACAGTGTAAAGCACCGACACAAGACCTCGGTTTAAAGTCCCTGAAAGACTGCTGATTTTATTAGGGTCAGACGGAGGATCAAACTGCGATCACTGGATTACCAGTCCAGCGTGTTAACCACTGGACTACAGATTACTGTACATGAAAGGATATATATTTATTTGTATGATAACATGATATACTGTAATTGGGGAAACTACCATAATGCTTGAAAGCCTGTTAACTGTTGTGTTTCTTAATTGATTATTACGGTGGTCGAGTGGTTACTGTCATCAAATAATAATAATAATAAAGACTTTATTGTACGAGGGAGCTTACATAACACATGGCTAATACAAATAAGGCCCTCAACATATATATACAATGACATAGAAAACATATTAATTAAAGAAACACTACATGTTAAGTACAGTATTCAGCAATACGTGGAAGCTCATCTATTATGTATGTATAAATATACCAGATTTCTATGATTCTATTTGCTTATTCCATCTTAAATATCGAGTTTTTAAAGATATTGAGTGAGTTGGAATTTTGAATATAATGAAGTACCATAATGAATTGTCCCTCACCGCTGCGTATTCGAATCCCACTGGGGGGTGTTGATTTATGTGAGGAAGCCATCCAGCTGGCTTGTGGAAGGTAGGTGGTTCTACCAGGGTGCCCGTCAGCACACGAAATGCTGCTCAAAGGGGCACTCACGGTCTTACTCCACCAATAAGTCACTGGAAGTCACCATATGACCTAAACTGGTTGTGCGTTGTTAAACCCAAATAACAAACAAAAGGAAGGGGGGTATTGTTAATGTGCGCATGTGTGTCTGTGTACAGTTGCACAATGATTTCGATAAAACATTGTGTATATGTTATTGTATAGAGGGTTAGTCTAGGGGGGAAATTCGATGTTTGGAAAAATTGGTCACGGTCTGTTGTCATGACGATCAGCAAAGTGTCCGTAGTGAACTATGCATGTTGTAATTAATAAAAACCGAAGCAAGATAGACATGTAGTGTCAATGGAACACCGATATGAAAACTTTCAAATAAGCCATACCCTGTGACCTTGAAGTTGACCTTTCAAGGACAAATAATGATCATGTGAATTCAAGCATTTCTTCTTGTGACATGTACCTAAGCAAGGGTTTGCAGCTGGCCAATTGCTATTCTCTAGTGTGTGTTTTACATTTATTTATCGTCGCTGCCCATATGAGCGAGGCCTCCTGAAGATATTAGTCATTTTAGATTTTGGAGGATTGTGCAATGATACAGACAGAGACCCATTCCAGAGTCTCCTCTGGTTCTTTTACGTGCACGATGTAAAGCACCGACACGAGACCTCGGTTTAACGTCCCATCTGAAAGACTGTTAATTTTATTGGGGTCAGCCGGGGGATCGAACCTGCGATCCCTGGATTACCAGTCCAGCGTGTTACCACTGGACTATAGATCCATCTGTTGCTATTCTCTAGTCAGTAATTGGTTTGTTTTATTGATTTATCTGTCGTAACCCCATCTGATAAGAAGGAATAATAAACAGTGAAAAGTAGAATGTTGCTACATTGTAAGTTGCTAATCTGTCCATGTTGCATCAGGTATTCTAATTGATTTCAGAAGATATATATTTGATGCACGAGAAGACGACCCCAACTATAACCCATTACCAGAGGAGCGACCCGGAGGGTTCAATTGGGGCGAGGGGCAGAGGGCTGGAGAAAGAGACGAAAGAGATCACCAAGACTGATTTCAATGGATACTTTTTACTGACGGGGCTTGTGCATAACTAATAAGATGAATTTTGTGATAACGGTATTAAGGGAATTTGAGATAGGCGTATAGACATGTGTTGAAGCCCAGGGAAGTGAGTAATGATATTGGATAGGAAGGTGTGACTGTTGAAGATACATATGAGGTAACACGGTTGTGGTGACTGTGTGGAGAGCCTGGCCCCGAGGTTATAAAACTTTTCTCAGATCTCAAAAACTCAAACTCAAGAAATTTGATTGGTTGATTGTGAGTTTCACACTCAGCTGAACCAATCAGAAGCTTGAGACTGAGTTTCACACTCAGCTGAACCAATCAGAAGCTTGAGACTGAGTTTCACACTCAGCTGAACCAATCAGAAGCTTGAGACTGAGTTTTTGAGATTGGAGAAAAGTTTTATAACCTCGAGCCCAGTGTGTAGGAGTTTACGGAGCTTGTGTAGCACAATCTGCACATTGTAGCGTGGCTGTATCTTGCGTATTTGTTTCTACAATCAGTGTCGGTATTAATAACTTGGTGTAGATAGCCAGCAAGTGTTTGTGAGTTAGGATAATCTTGAATGATACTAGCTTATGACCAGTATACGATCTGATCTTGTCGAGACAATTAATGCTGCATGTAGTATGCGATAAAAGATAAAACAAATTTATTCACCGTATGCAAAACTATCGGGTGAAATAGCTAACTAAGAGAAAAAGAGTTTCAAAAAGAAAAATGTTCTCATTTGTCCTTGTTTTCAAAATGGTTTTTCCTGTATTATGTATAGGCCAGTCTATATATAGCACTTCTGTGACTACCCTTATTCCGTGCATACATCCCAGTACAGGTAATTGTCTTTCTTATGACACAAACAAACTATTTATATTGATTGTTGCAAAATAATTACACTTGTCAAAAGTCAGAAATGTCTTGTGGAATTGATGCAGCGCTGATCTTCAAAGATTGTTCAATGAACTGTACTCTTGTAGGCCTATATACTTCCAAGATTGTTCTAGGAACTGTACTCTTGTAGGCCTATATACTTCCAAGATTGTTCTATGAACTGTACTCTTGTAGGCCTATATACTTCCAAGATTGTTCTAGGAACTGTACTCTTGTAGGCCTATATACTTCCAAGATTGTTCTATGAACTGTACTCTTGTAGGCCTATATACTTCCAAGATTGTTCTATGAACTGTACTCTTGTAGGCCTATATACTTCCAAGATTGTTCTATGAACTGTACTCTTGTAGGCCTATATACTTCCAAGATTGTTCTATGAACTGTACTCTTGTAGGCCTATATACTTCCAAGATTGTTCTATGAACTGTACTCTTGTAGGCCTATATACTTCCAAGATTGTTCTATGAACTGTACTCTTGTAGGCCTATATACTTCCAAGATTGTTCTATGAACTGTACTCTTGTAGGGCTATATACTTCCAAGATTGTTCTATGAACTATACTCTTGTAGGCCTATATACTTCCAAGATTGTTCTATGAACTGTACTCTTGTAGGCCTATATACTTCCAAGATTGTTCTATGAACTGTACTCTTGTAGGCCTATATACTTCCAAGATTGTTCTATGAACTGTACTCTTGTAGGCCTATATACTTCCAAGATTGTTCTAGGAACTGTACTCTTGTAGGCCTATATACTTCCAAGATTGTTCTAGGAACTGTACTCTTGTAGGCCTATATACTTCCAAGATTGTTCTATGAACTGTACTCTTGTAGGCCTATATACTTCCACGATTGTTCTAGGAACTGTACTCTTGTAGGCCTATATACTTCCAAGATTGTTCTATGAACTGTACTCTTGTAGGCCTATATACTTCCAAGATTGTTCTATGAACTGTACTCTTGTAGGCCTATATACTTCCAAGATTGTTCTATGAACTGTACTCTTGTAGGCCTATATACTTCCAAGATTGTTCTAGGAACTGTACTCGTGTAGGCCTATATACTTCCAAGATTGTTCTATGAACTGTACTCGTGTAGGCCTATATACTTCCAAGATTGTTCTAGGAACTGTACTCGTGTAGGCCTATATACTTCCAAGATTGTTCTATGAACTGTACTCTTGTAGGCCTATATACTTCCAAGATTGTTCTATGAACTGTACTCTTGTAGGCATATATACTTCCAAGATTGTTCTAGGAACTGTACTCTTGTAGGCCTATATACTTCCAAGATTGTTCTATGAACTGTACTCTTGTAGGCCTATATACTTCCAAGATTGTTCTATGAACTGTACTCTTGTAGGCCTATATACTTCCAAGATTGTTCTAGGAACTGTACTCTTGTAGGCCTATATACTTCCAAGATTGTTCTAGGAACTGTACTCTTGTAGGCCTATATACTTCCAAGATTGTTCTATGAACTGTACTCTTGTAGGCCTATATACTTCCAAGATTGTTCTATGAACTGTACTCTTGTAGGCCTATATACTTCCAAGATTGTTCTAGGAACTGTACTCTTGTAGGCCTATATACTTCCAAGATTGTTCTATGAACTGTACTCTTGTATGCCTATATACTTCCAAGATTGTTCTAGGAACTGTACTCTTGTAGGGCTATATACTTCCAAGATTGTTCTATGAACTGTACTCTTGTAGGCCTATATACTTCCAAGATTGTTCTAGGAACTGTACTCTTGTAGGCCTATATACTTCCAAGATTGTTCTATGAACTGTACTCTTGTAGGCCTATATACTTCCAAGATTGTTCTATGAACTGTACTCTTGTAGGCCTATATACTTCCAAGATTGTTCTAGGAACTGTACTCTTGTAGGCCTATATACTTCCAAGATTGTTCAATGAACTGTACTCTTGTAGGCCTATATACTTCCAAGATTGTTCTATGAACTGTACTCTTGTAGGCCTATATACTTCCAAGATTGTTCTATGAACTGTACTCCTGTAGGCCTATATACTTCCAAGATTGTTCTATGAACTGTAGTCTTGTAGGCCTATATACTTCCAACATTTGGAGATCTCTGTTCAATCAATAGGGAATTGATGTTCACAAAGCGACAACATGTTGCACGTTACCAGGTCAACGTAGTTAGCTGGATAGAATATCCAATCAGATTCAGATTTCCTTTGACGAAACATAGCTGTGTTTTCGAATACATGTATTCCAATGCAATATTCAAAATGCAAGATAGCCAAGTTTAGAATGTCTGTTTGCTGTTGATCCACCTCTGTTTGAGTGTCAAGTGTAACGGACTGCTTACACGCTATAGAGCATATGGCCGCCTCGTGTAGTAGCTGTATTTTCTCTCTTGCCACATATAGATGTATGTGGGAATAATATTTATTATGGTGGTGGACGTGGGTTCATTCTGATGGACAGGGACACTGAAAACAATGTATTCAATATATGTGTATGTTTATATCCGAAAATATACAATGAAATCTCAATCTGTATTAAGCAGTCCGCTAAAGGAATCTCAGAACGTGGCTGCTTAGCACTGGTGGTTACTTAACCCATTTCATTCTGGATACATTTAAAATTTTAAAGGCTTTTGCAAACAACATAGATCCAGATCAGCCGCAGCGTGCTGATCAGGATCTATGTTGTTTGCTACATAGCCAAGTGTCTTAGCAAGATCATCTGAATGGCAAACAGCATAGAGCCTGATCATGTTATTTGCAAATACTGTTTGAACAGTATCCAGAATCAAATGGGTTAATAGAGGTCAAATGCATAATAAAAATACAACATACTGTAAATATGGAAACTGGCTGCTTAATACAGGTTGGCTGCTTAATAGAGGTTGGCTGCTTAATAGAGGTGACCACTAACACAGGTTTGACTGTATATACTTATACAATAATATGACCATGGTGATTGCACCACTGAATAGTGCTTGAAAGTGTGTGTTTTACGTTTATTTATCGTCGCTACTGGTTGCCCATATGAGCGACGCCTCCTGAAGAGATTAGTCATTTTAGATTTTGGAGGATAGTGCAATGATACAGACAGAGACCCATTCCAGAGTCTCCTCTGGTTCTTTTACGTGCACAGTGTAAAGCATCTACACAAGACCTCGGTTTAACGTCCCATCTGAAATACGGTTAATTTTATTAGGGTCAGACGGGGGATCGAACCTGCGACCCCTGGATTACCAGTCCAGCGTGCTACCACTGGACTACAGATCCATCTGTGCTTGAAAGGTTTATATGCCGTGTATTTATAGAGAACCATGTGTACATTATGACATGATACACTATCTACTGTGCAGAATGGCCACTTGTCTTCTACTGGCATTCTGTTCACGATCTGTCAAAAAATTCATTGCTTTTAAAAATTATGAACTATTTTTATTTTGGTATGATTAAGACACATGTTTTAACAACCTATATGCATCACTCCCGTTGGCGCGGATTAAAGCGTATATGTGATCATTCGAGAAGGAGGAAACATTGGTGAGAAGCGTGCGAGCTAACCACTGTGCTAATTGAACAGCTAGTAATTCTAGATTAACTCTTTCACCGCCAATGTCGCATAAATGCGACTGCAAAAAGCCGAGAACCCGATCAAACAGAACAGAACGTGTCGTCTGATCAGGCTGTATGTTGATTGCTCTTCAGACAGTGGAGCTGAAGCACCTATCCGAATAGCAAACAACATAGATCCTGATCAGACGCGGCGTTACGCCGCGGCTGGTCTGGATCTATGTTGCTTGCACATGCTCTCAATTTAGTCGGCGCTGAAAGAGTTAATAAGAAATACTCTTTCTTTCAATACGTTATGCTTTGATTGGGACAAATCTGCTTTGTTCCAGGGACATTTATCGGTACCAGGTTAATATATAATTGTGCAATCAAATACATAAATTGTAACCCCTACTTGAAAACTAATGTAGATCTTATTGTTTGCTCTATTTAGTACAGGGCTGTAGCCACACTGAGGCAGTTGCAGCTATTTTTGTATTGCTTCAAATGTCACAAATAGTGTTGATTTGGAAAATTGATATTCGTCTTAACCAAATAAATACACTTTAAAATTGTATTGGTTCACATGAATTGGTACCAGGTCTGAATATCTTATCTGTCTAATCAAACTGACTGGTGTTTCATATCCCTTGTCTATGTTACCTCTAGTTACAACCGGTGTTTCATATTCCTTGTTGTCTATGTTAGCTCTAGTGGCAACTGGTGTTTCATATCCCTTGTCTATGTTACCTCTAGTTGCAACCGATGTTTCATATTCCTTTTCTATGTTACCTCTAGTTACAACCAGTGTTCCATATCCCTTGTCTATGTTACCTCTAGTGGCAACTGGTGTTTCATATACCTTCCCTATGTTACCTCTAGTTACAACCGGTGTTTCATATCCCTCGTCTATGTTACCTCTAGTGGCAACTGGTGTTTCATATCCCTTGTCTATGTTACCTCTAGTGGCAACTGATGTTTCATATCCCTTGTCTATGTTACCTCTAGTGGCAACCGGTGTTTCATATCCCTTGTCCATGTTACCTCTAGTGGCAACTGGTGTTTCATATTCCTTGTGTATGTTACCTCTAGTTGCAACCGGTGTTTCATATCCCTTGTTGTCTATGTTACCTCTAGTTACAACCGGTGTTTCATATCCCTTGTCTATGTTACCTCTAGTGACAACTGATGTTTCATATCCCTTGTTGTCTATGTTACCTCTAGTGGCAACTGGTGTTTCATATTCCTTGTTGTCTATGTTACCTCTAGTGACAACTGATGTTTCATATTCCTTGTTGTCTATGTTACCTCTAGTGACAACTGATGTTTCATATCCCTTGTTGTCTGTGTTACCTCTAGTGACAACTGATGTTTCATATCCCTTGTTGTCTATGTTAGCTCTAGTGGCAACTGATGTTTCATATACCTTGTTGTCTATGTTACCTCTAGTGGCAACTGGTGTTTCATATTCCTTGTTGTCTATGTTACCTCTAGTGACAACTGATGTTTCATATCCCTTGTTGTCTATGTTACCTCTATATGATGATTCGGGTTTTACGCCTGCATCAGCACCATTTTGGGCTATATCGCCGTCGGGCAGTTTACCTAACAACACCTTTCCTGGGCAGGCTCCAGCGGTTAACCAGTACTTGGGTGCACCAACCTCCGTAAGAAACTGCCAACTTTTTCATATAAATGAGACACGGCCTGAGCGGGGCTCGAACCCGTGACCATCAGTGATAGGTTACAGTGGTATACAAGTCAGCGACCTTAACCACTCGACCACGGAGGCGGACTATGTTACCTCTAGTTGCAACTGATGTTTCATATCCTTTGTTGTCTATGTTAGCTCTAGTGGCAACTGATGTTTCATATCCCTTGTTGTCTATGTTAGCTCTAGTGGCAACTGATGTTTCATATCCATTGTTGTCTATGTTAGCTCTAGTGGCAACTGGTGTTTCATATTCCTTGTTGTCTATGTTAGCTCTAGTGGCAACTGGTGTTTCATATTCCTTGTTGTCTATGTTAGCTCTAGTGGCAACTGATGTTTCATATCCCTTGTTGTCTATGTTACCTCTAGTGGCAACTGGTGTTTCATATTCCTTGTTGTCTATGTTACCTCTAGTGGCAACTGGTGTTTCATATTCCTTGTTGTCTATGTTAGCTCTAGTGGCAACTGGTGTTTCATATTTCTTGTTGTCTATGTTAGCTCTAGTGGCAACTGGTGTTTCATATTCCTTGTTGTCTATGTTAGCTCTAGTGGCAACTGGTGTTTCATATTCCTTGTTGTCTATGTTAGCTCTAGTGACAACTGATGTTTCATATCCCTTGTTGTCTATGTTAGCTCTAGTGGCAACTGGTGTTTCATATTCCGTGTTGTCTATGTTACCTCTAGTGGCAACTGGTGTTTCATATTCCTTGTCTATGTTAGCTCTAGTGGCAACTGGTGTTTCATATTCCGTGTTGTCTATGTTACCTCTAGTGGCAACTGGTGTTTCATATTCCTTGTTGTCTATGTTACCTCTAGTGGCAACTGATGTTTCATATTCCTTGTTGTCTATGTTAGCTCTAGTGGCAACTGGTGTTTCATATCCCTTGTTGTCTATGTTACCTATAGTGGCAACTGGTGTTTCATATCCCTTGTTGTCTGTGTTACCTATAGTGGCAACTGGTGTTTCATATTCCTTGTTGTCTATGTTAGCTCTAGTGTTTCATATCCCTCGTCTATGCTACCTCTAGTGGCAACTGGTGTTTCATATTCCTTGTTGTCTATGTTAGCTCTAGTGGCAACTGGTGTTTGTGTGACTATGTTTATGATTTTATTTTCAAATAAAGTATTTTATTAAGTGTGTTGTTCTTGATTGTAACTGGGGGTGTCATATTGTTTCCAAGTGAGGGAGCTTTCCAACTGGCTTGCTGTAGATCGGTGGTTCTACCTGTGTGCCTGTCCGTGCCTGAAATACTGCTTGGAGGGCACCACTAATAGCTGGAGAGTCGCAATATGACTTAAGCTGTTGGTCTGACCCAGGGTCTTCCTCCACCAATACTAGCTGGAGAGTCGCCATATGACCTAAGCTGTTGGTCTGACCCAGGGTCTTCCTCCACCAATAATAGCTGGAGAGTCGCCATATGACCTAAGCTGTTGGTCTGACCCAGGGTCTTCCTCCACCAATAATAGCTGGAGAGTCGCCATATGACCTAAGCTGTTGGTCTGACCCAGGGTCTTCCTCCACCAATAATAGCTGGAGAGTCGCCATATGACCTAAGCTGTTGGTCTGACCCAGGGTCTTCCTCCACCAATAATAGCTGGAGAGTCGCCATATGACCTAAGCTGTTGGTCTGACCCAGGGTCTTCCTCCACCAATAATAGCTGGAGAGTCGCCATATGACCTAAGCTGTTGGTCTGACCCAGGGTCTTCCTCCACCAATAATAGCTGGAGAGTCGCCATATGACCTAAGCTGTTGGTCTGACCCAGGGTCTTCCTCCACCAATAATAGCTGGAGAGTCGCCATATGACCTAAGCTGTTGGTCTGACCCAGGGTCTTCCTCCACCAATAATAGCTGGAGAGTCGCCATATGACCTAAGCTGTTGGTCTGACCCAGGGTCTTCCTCCACCAATAATAGCTGGAGAGTCGCCATATGACCTAAGCTGTTGGTCTGACCCAGGGTCTTCCTCCACCAATAATAGCTGGAGAGTCGCCATATGACCTAAGCTGTTGGTCTGACCCAGGGTCTTCCTCCACCAATAATAGCTGGAGAGTCGCCATATGACCTAAGCTGTTGGTCTGACCCAGGGTCTTCCTCCACCAATAATAGCTGGAGAGTCGCCATATGACCTAAGCTGACGTTAACTCCGCCCCCCCAAAACATATTGCCCATCATTGCTGTAGGTAGTAACCACATTTGGGGTGTCACATTCTTGCGGTAGATCGGTGGTTCCATCCGGGTACCAGTCCGCTTTGTTAACCGCTGGGAGATGCACCCACGTTCTTCCTCCACCTTTAATATCTGGAGAGTATCCATATGACCTAAGCTGAATGACCCATGGCCAATACTGGGGATACCATAATTTTATCACATTGAGTGGAAGGCACGATAACGCAGTGGTTCCTTTCAGGTGTGAGTCCTAGAGTTCGCGCACAGCTGTAGCCATTATGATTGTGTCCTTAGGCAAGTCACTTTTATATCCACATTGCCCCTTCTGTCTCCCTCAGAACGATGAATTCCATCAGGAATGAAGTATCGAGAGCGATTTAACTAATGTTGTAAGGACTTGTTTCGCAAACGAGTTGAACTAACTTTGTATAAGCTATCACATTGAGCAAATAGGCAGATAAATAAGGCTAAAGAAATACCTACAGCAGCAGAGTAGGATAGTTTACTTTGATTTGTCAACTTGCTGTCATGGGTAGTCGTGCTGTTTCTGTCTATGTTCTGGGATACACAGAGTTACAGGAAGAACGGCAAAGAGACTGTTGCATGATGGTTCGGGCTATGCTATTTGTCGACCTGTAACGCAAGTCAATCTGGCTTCTGGACTTCAAATACCTCTTGTTGTTGACGGAACTGACGTGGAAGAATTAGTTGTTGACCGCCGTGGGTTGGTGCACAGGAACTTGAAATTGTATCTATAAGCCACCACAGGTCTCGTACCTCTATCCTAGGACACCCCCTCTATTAAAACTTGAAATTGTATCCATAAGCCACCAAAGGTCTCGTACCTCTATCCTAGGACACCCCCCTCTATTAAAAAAGACTTTTTTAAATAGAGGAGGGTGTCCTAGGATAGAGGTACGAGACCTTTGGTGGCTTATGGATAACATTTCAAGTTCCTGTGGTTGGTGCTGAGTACGCGCTGACATGTCGCAGGTGAAGCTGGAACAGACAAGCGTGACGACGCTATATCTAACCAGCAGGATATGTTTCATTGGTCTGGGTTCCTGATATAACGGCAGGTGGTCAAACATCAGATCCGTCTGCTGATGTGAGATAATTAAAGTAGCGGGAGTGATCCTAAAATGATGTCAACGAAACTAGAACTTGTGAACATTTTGAAAAGGAATTGGGCCATACAGGCAGCCACGTCATTTCACGAATCACGATGATTGAAGCGCCTCCCTACTAGGCATCATCCAATCAGAGACCACCTAATTAATGAGCTAACACCATGCCCAGTGTACAGGATATCTATCCTGAACGTAGCATTGTACAGACGGATATGTAGTCCAGTGGTAACACGCTGGACTGGTAATCCAGTGATTGCAGGTTCGAGCCCCCGTCTGACCATAATAAAATTAACAGTCGTTCAGATGGGACTTTAAACCGATCTCTCGTGTCGGTGCTGTACACCGTGCACGTAAAAGAACCAGAGGAGACTCTGGAATGGGTCTCTGTCTGTATCATTGCACTATCCTCCAAAATCTAAAATTACTAATCTCTTCAGGAGGCGTCGCTCATATGGGCAACCGGTAGCGACGATAAATAAACGTAAAACACACACACACATAGCATTGTGCAATACACAGACTGTCAAACAAATATATGATATATACACAGATAATGAACAGCTATTGGATTTGAAGTTGCCTGAAACTTTAAAGCTCGCACTAAGTCTTGATTGTGTTAACCCATTCAACACAAAGTAACAAATATGGACTGGTGCATGATATTTTCAGACCAATAAATTAATAAGAAAATTACTTGTGGACCAGTTCATTTATCAAAATGGGTAATTTTTGTCTAAAAATGGTACATTACTGGCAATAAATGCAGATCCTGGATCTACACTTTGTATAAGCCTATTGAGAGGCCTGTGGTGTTGAAAGGATCAATACTGGGACGTACCTGTGTTAGTGGTCAACTCTATAAAGCAGCCAGCCTGTATTAAGCAGCCAGTTTTCAGATTCCCAATATGTTGTTTTATTATATATTTGATCTCTATGAAGCAGCCACCTGTGTTAAGCAGACACGTTCTGTGATTCCCTTGGTTGACTGCTTAAGACAGGTTTGACTGTAGACAAGATTTATATCTAGCAGTACATTATCATGAATCGAAACCGACTGGCAATATATTGAAGGGGAAAAGTTATGATTGTGTTTTATATTTTACCATAGTGTAAATATGTGTACATTTATTATGTTCGCTTTCATATGTTGATTTTCTGTTCAATTGTCTGTGTTTATGTATCTTCTTGTGGAATAAAATATATATATGGGGCATGTGAAACGGGTGAGATATATCTGTACGAATACTGTGTGCTCATTGATCACGCATGGTTATTCATGATGCACGTGCTGTTTCACGCACGTATTTGAGCTTTTTGATATAAATTATGTCGCATTAAGACCATGAGGCAGTACGTATTTCAATAATGTTTTCCAATAGTTTATGTCGCATTAAGCACTTGAGCCAGTACGTATTTCAATAATGTTTTCCAATAGTTTATGTCGCATTAAGCACTTGAGCCAGTACGTATTTCAATAATGTTTTCCAATAGTTTATGTCGCATTAAGCATTTGAGGCAGTACGTATTTCAATAATGTTTTCCAATAGTTTATGTCGCATTAAGCACTTGAGCCAGTACGTATTTCAATAATGTTCCACCAATAGTTTATGTCGCTTTAAGCAATTGAGGCAGTACGTATTTCAATACATGTTCCCCAATAGTTTATGTCGCATTAAGCAATTGAGGCAGTACGTATTTCAATACATGTTCCCCAATAGTTTATGTCGCTTTAAGCAATTGAGCCAGTACGTATTTCAATACATGTTCCCCAGTAGTTTATGTCGCATTAAGCAATTGAGCCAGTACGTATTTCAATAATGTTTTCCAATAGTTTATGTCGCATTAAGCAATTGAGGCAGTACGTATTTCAATAATGTTCCCCAATAGTTTATGTCGCTTTAAGCAATTGAGGCAGTACGTATTTCAATACATGTTCCCCAATAGTTTATGTCGCTTTAAGCAATTGAGCCAGTACGTATTTCAATAATGTTTTCCAATAGTGTATGTCGCATTAAGCAATTGAGGCAGTACGTATTTCAATAATGTTCCCCAATAGTTTATGTCGCTTTAAGCAATTGAGGCAGTACGTATTTCAATACATGTTCCCCAATAGTTTATGTCGCTATAAGCAATTGAGGCAGTACGTATTTCAATAATGTTCCCCAATAGTTTATGTCGCTTTAAGCCATTGATGCAGTACGTATTTAAATTTCAATAATGTTCCACCAATAGTTTATGTCGCCTTAAGCACTGTGGCAGTACGTATTTCAATAATGTTTTCCAATAGTTTATGTCGCCTTAAGCACTGTGGCAGTACGTATTTCAATAATGTTTTCCAATAGTTTATGTCGCCTTAAGCACTGTGGCAGTACATATTTCAATAATGTTTTCCAATAGTTTATGTCGCCTTAAGCACTGTGGCAGTACGTATTTTAATAATGTTTTCCAATAGTTTATGTCGCCTTAAGCACTGTGGCAGTACATATTTCAAATTTCAATAATGTTCCCCAATAGTTTATGTCGCTTTAAGCACGGGAGGCAGTACGTATTTCAAATTTCAATAATGTTTTCTAATAGTTTATGTCGCATTAAGCCCTTGAGCCAGTATGTATTTCAAATTCCAATAATATTGTCCAATAGTTTGTGTTGCTTTAAGCCCTTGATGCAGTACGTATTTCAAATTTCAATAATGTTCCCCAATAGTTTATGTCGCTTTAAGCACTGGAGGCAGTACGTATTTCAATAATGTTCCCCACTAGTTTATGTCGCTTTAAGCCATTGATGCAGTACGTATTTCAAATTTCAATAATGCTCCCCAATAGTTTATGTAGCTTTAAGCCATTGATGCAGTACGTATTTCAATAATGTTCCCCAATAGTTTGTGTCGCTTTAAGCCCTTGATACAGTACGTATTTCAAATTTCAATAATGTTCCCCAATAGTTTATGTCGCTTTAAGCACTGGAGCCAGTACGTATTTCAATAATGTTTTCCAATAGTTTATGTCGCCTTAAGCACTGTGGCAGTACGTATTTCAATAATGTTCCCCAATAGTTTATGGCGTTTTAAGCACTGTGGCAGTACGTATTTCAATACATGTTCCCCAATAGTTTATGTCGCTTTAAGCCATTGATGCAGTAGGTATTTCAAATTTCAATAATGTTCCCCAATAGTTTATGTCGCTTTAAGCACTAGAGCCAGTACGTATTTCAATAATGTTTTCCAATAGTTTATGTCGCCTTAAGCACTGTGGCAGTACGTATTTCAATAATGTTTTCCAATAGTTTATGTCGCCTTAAGCACTGTGGCAGTACGTATTTCAATACATGTTCCCCAATAGTTTATTTCGCGTTAAGCAATTGAGGCAGTACGTATTTCAATAATGTTCCCCAATAGTTTATGGCGCTTTAAGCCATTGATGCAGTACGTATTTCAAATTTCAATAATGTTTTTACAATAGTTTATGCCGCTTTAAGCCCTTGAGGCAGTACGTATTTAAATTTCAATAATGTTCCACCAATAATTTGTGTTGCATTAAGCCCTTGAGGCAGTACGTATTTACAATTTCAATAATCATTAGGATTATTAATTCAGGACTCATCATAATCAAACTAATATTAATTTACGACTCATTCAAAGTTTTATACAGTGTTCATATACATGTGCAACTTTTCTCAAATATCAGCTATAAAATTGTGGCAGAGTGGTTACTGTTGTTGACTTAAAATCACTTGCCCCTAACCGCTATATGTTAGTTTATAAACAATTATTTTAGCTCGATTGCGAAACAAGTTCCTTCAACTTATATTAATCACTCTCGAGACCTCATTCCTGATGGAATCCATCGCCACGAGGGAGAGAGAAGAGGCAACGTGGAATTTAAATGCCTTACATAAGGGCACAATCGTAACGGCTCCAGCGGGGCTCGAACTCCGGACCTTTCGCACCTGAAGCGAACGCGCATCCACTGCGCTATCACGACTTCCACTGTATGTTCGAATCACACTTGGGTGTTACATTCTTTCACGTGAGGAAGCTATCCAGCTGGCTTGTGGTAGGTAGGTGGTTCTACCCAGGTGCCTGGAGAGTTGAAGTATAAGCTAAGCTGTTGTTGCGACTTTAAAAGCCCCAAAACAAACAAACAAACAAACAAGCAAACATGCAAACGAACAAACAAACAAGCAAACAAACAAACAAACAAGCAGTTATAACATTACTTATCGCTTACCACCACATCGCTTCTCACGTGACGTGTGTGGCTATCCGTCTGCATTTTAAAAGAAACACGTCCAGTGTCCCCGTATAGTTCTGTTATTTTATTGTTTTATATGAATGATATGTGAGTAAGTTATTTGGCAAACACGCACGCACACACGAAACTAGCATTTGAACTGTATATTCTATGTGTATGTGACATTGAAGCATGGCCATCGTCTCGATATTGTTAACGTGTATGCTAAGTCCACAATAATTTGCTTCGGACAGACGGACGGAGACATTTCCTTTACACGCTCCCACTACGCGATTCAATGAGAGACATCTCTAATTTTCTATTACCTCCCTTGGCAGATAAAGTCTGATTTATTCCAAAATGTGAATAGGTCCTTATTAGTTAAGATCCTTTGTTTTTACAGTTGTCGCAGTTGAATTTATCAAAATCGTGCTAATTAACTGATATCATTGTTTTACAAATAAGTACCCAGTGCATGCACGTACTGTAGGAGATATGTCTAGATATAGTAATTTAATAATCATATAAAGCGATAGTGGAATACAATTGCTAGCATGTTGTGCAAAGGAAACAACGATAAAAACAGAGGAAAACACTTAATAGTACCTATCGGTATATACTTTTAGGGAGTATTCAGGGGCAGTAACTCACCGATGTCTCTCATTACACTCGACTCTGGATAGAATATATTTGTCACGTACCTCGTTATCTTTTCCGTCGACATGACTCAGTTTCGTTATCAAGTATGTTCAAACAAACAAATCGATGGGACGTCTAATCTGTGTTGTTTTACATCGGGGGACATGTTTAAAATGTGAATGTGTACACGACACAGCAGATGCTATATCTTGTTGATTTGAACGCACGTTCTACGAGTATGGGTGAGCATTAAACTACGATACTTTATAACTTGCATTTGCTTTATGATATAGCTTTATGATATTTTGAGAGTATCCTCCAACATGATTAATATAGTAAACATTTAAAATCTTCAATTAGTAAGCACACTTTAACAATACCTTATAGGGACAGTATATGACAGAGAAGCGTATATGTAATAGGGACAATGTATGGCAGAGAAGCGTATATGTAATAGGGACAATGTATGACAGAGAAGCGTATATGTAATAGGGACAATGTATGACAGAGAAGCGTATATGTAATACAATATTGATTTTACCTTTTGGAATAGCAGGCTTTGGTTTAGTTTATACAAATTTATTTTAGCTCGATTGCGAAACAAGTTCTTACAACTTATATTAATCACTCTCGAGACCTCATTCCTGATGGAATCCATCGCCACGAAGGAGAGAGAAGAGGCAACGTGGAAATTACAGGCACAATCGTAACGGCTCCAGCGGGGCTCGAACTCCGGGCCTTTCGCACCTGAAGCGAACGCGCTACCTCTGCGCTATCACGACTTCCACTTTGGTGTATCCGTACTGTCATATCTCTCTCCAGTCAGTTCATACTATCGCTTAGCATAGCGTAAATATTGAAGGTCCATCCGTCCGAACGTCCATTCCAGATCGTATGCCATACGGCGTATATATCTACATGGTCCGGGTGGGGAATGTGGCACTCGTTTTAGCATACGGGCGTAGTCCGCCTTCATGGTTACGGTCGCTGACTTGTAAACCACTGTAGCCTATCATCACTGATGATCACGGGTTCGAGCCCAGATCTTTTATATAAAACATTTGGCAGTTTCTTTGTGCACCAAGTACTGGTTAACCGCTGGAGCATGCACAGGAAACGTGTTGTTAGGTCAACTGTTCGTCCGTCTCTCAAATGTGCAACCGGTAGCGACGTTAAAGCGACACTACATCGGTGAAAACGTAAATGTCTGCAGAATGTAAGTTCCTATTATATGGTATACTTTTTCTCTCCAATATTTGCCTCAAAAACTGAGTATTTCAACAAATAAACAAGCGTCCAATACACGGTTTGTTGACATAACAAAATAATGTAAATAGAGTCGACATTCATGCGTAATACAACTCGTGTATCCTAAATAACACGATGTATCGTACACATTTACCGTCATATCTTATATTTGTGCCTATGCATATTTATTTGTAGATTAATCTTAGTTAGATTATCGGTAAACGAAAGTATCGCGCGTTTATTATTGACTCCAATGACAAACAAACGTCATTTCAGGAGCGTGGATGACCGTTATATGAAATCCTACTTTCACTTTTGAAGGTTTGTAGACTACAAACAAACTGTTTATTGATTCAATGTTAGTGTTCGAATGTATTCAGAAGAATTTATAGTAGCGATGCATTTATACGTGAAAAAAATGCATTTTATTTGTTGCGATGCAATATGTCGCTTTAAATAAACTTAAATTAAAAAAAATATGGGCGCAAAGAAATACACACATGTAGTAGAAAACATATGAGCTCGTGGTTAGGATCACAGTTTTGTTTTAAGGAATGAATCGTGGGTTAATAGATTACACCGGGGTATGAACTATATTGAGCGTGGTTAAAATGTGTGCAGGCCGAAGGAACCGGCGAAACCCCCGCCGTTGGTGGGTTCGGCCGTATTTCGAGCGGGGTCCTGATGTTTGGGCAATATAGTTATATAGTCGGGAGTCGGACGTGCGAGCGTCCCAGGATTGCCCTCGACTGCTATGCAGCAGTCTTGTGTGAACCCCCTCCCTGACAATGCCCGATAACTCACGATGACCCCACTACTGGCTTGCGACACACCCACGATATAACCACGACATTTTCTGTCAAACATTCTTTAATGTGTCGTAGCCCTTGTGACCACGCGAAAAAATATTCTGACATGTTGTAAAATCTGGCCAGGACACATATTGTATGGGTCTACCACGACACATATTGTATGGGTTTACCACGACAACTATTGTATGGGTCTACCACGACAAATATTGTATGGGTCTACCACGACAACTATTGTATGGGTCTACCACGACAACTATTGTATGGGTCTACCACGACAAATATTGTATGGGTCTACCACGACAAATATTGTATGGGTCTACCACGACAACTATTGTACGGGTCTACCACGACAACTATTGTATGGGTCTACCACGACAAATATTGTATGGGTCTACCACGACAACTATTGTATGGGTCTACCACGACAACTATTGTATGGGTCTACCACGACAACTATTGTATGGGTCTACCACGACAACTATTACACCTACCACGACAACTATTGTATGGGTCTACCACGACAATATTGTATGGTCTACCACGACAACTATTGTATGGGTCACCACACAAATATTGTATGGGTCTACCACGACAACTATTGTATGGGTCTACCACGACAATATTGTACGGGTCTACCACGACAACTATTGTATGGGTCTACCACGACAACTATTGTACGGGTCTACCACGACAACTATTGTATGGGTCTACCACGACAAATATTGTATGGGTCTACCACGACAACTATTGTATGGGTCTACCACGACAAATATTGTACGGGTCTACCACGACAAATATTGTATGGGTCTACCACGACAAATATTGTACGGGTCTACCACGACACATATTGTATGGGTCTACCACGACACATATTGTATGGGTCTACCACGACAACTATTGTATGGGTCTACCACGACAAATATTGTATGGGTCTACCACGACAAATATTGTATGGGTCTACCACGACAAATATTGTATGGGTCTACCACGACAAATATTGTATGGGTCTACCACGACAAATATTGTATGGGTCTACCACGACAAATATTGTATGGGTCTACCACGACAACTATTGTATGGGTCTACCACGACAACTATTGTATGGGTCTACCACGACAACTATTGTATGGGTCTACCACGACAACTATTGTATGGGTCTACCACGACAACTATTGTATGGGTCTACCACGACAACTATTGTATGGGTCTACCATGACAATATTGTATGGGTCTACCACGACAAATATTGTATGGGTCTACCACGACAACTATTGTATGGGTCTACCACGACAACTATTGTATGGGTCTACCACGACAAATATTGTATGGGTCTACCACGACAACTATTGTATGGGTCTACCACGACAACTATTGTATGGGTCTACCACGACAAATATTGTATGGGTCTACCACGACAACTATTGTATGGGTCTACCACGACAACTATTGTACGGGTCTACCACGACAAATATTGTATGGGTCTACCACGACAAATATTGTATGGGTCTACCATGACAACTATTGTATGGGTCTACCACGACAAATATTGTATGGGTCTACCACGACAAATATTGTATGGGTCTACCATGACAACTATTGTATGGGTCTACCACGACAACTATTGTATGGGTCTACCACGACAACTATTGTATGGGTCTACCACGACAACTATTGTATGGGTCTACCACGACAACTATTGTACGGGTCTACCACGACAACATTTCGTACGATCCGGTGTGACCGGGCTTAATATCCTATATATGTAACATACTTGTACATATAGCGATATTATTCATGTATATATATGTATATGTAACATACTTGTACATATAGCGATATTATTCATGTATATATATGTATATGTAACATACTTGTACATATAGCGATATTATTCATGTACATATATGTATATGTAACATACTTGTACATATAGCGATATTATTCATGTATATATATGTATATGTAACATACTTGTACATATATCGATATTATTCATGTATATATATGACGTCAATGATATAACCAGATTTATCAATACAATGTACTATTTTGTTAAATATTAATATTATTATAGTAAAATATTAATAAATACTGCTAAATATATTAAGAATTCCTTTACCTAGAGGCAAATAAAAGTTGGCAGTTTCTTACGGAGGTTGGTGCAGTTTCTTACGGAGGTTGGTGCACCAAGTACTGGTTAACCGCTGGAGCCTGCCCAGGAAAGGTGTTGTTAGGTAAACTGCCCGTCGCTCAAATGGGAAACCGGTAGCGACGTTAAATAAACTTAAATAAAAAAAAAGAGATAAATAACCCAACAAATATAAACGTTTAAGGAATTTTATTTTAGTTTTATTGTATTGATAAATATTGGCCATGGCTGGTGATATATTAATATTATATCATTTAAACGAATGTGAATATTAATAATATAATTGATCATTTGCTCCGTTACCGGCAGCAATATATATATTTATGCTATACTACGCATTATTAGTCCATCTGTTCGTTTTCACTAGTATATGTTGACTCTTCTGAATATGTCCAGTTCCTTCTAAATATTTCTTAACCACTTCGAATTATACACAAAGACTATATCATATGTATAAGAGTCAGTATTGTCTGTATGACATCTTTCAGATGGACTGTATCACTCAGCCATGACATCTTGCCGACCTACTTCTTCGTCCTCGTAACTGAAAATATATAACACACCGAAAGCAAGGGGTATCTATATTGTGGTGGGAGGGGAGGGCTTTTGAGTGCATTTAAAAGTAGATAAAGGCCAAATAATTAAAATATATAAAACATTTAAAATGGCTACCTCATTCAATGTATGTGGAATCGATAAAAGATTACACACGCATGGTGCCTTCGCTTAAATAGTTTGGGAGTCTGAAAATAGTTCCAAGGATATTCATGCGCATAGAAATTGTTATTTGGTCGTAGGTAAAAGGTTCAATCTTAATTTGATTAAACCAAGTATTAAACTAAGAACAAATCATATGAAAACACTATGTGACTAACATTAATGAATGTATATGTATGCTATCATATTAATATGTATTAGCACAAAAAGACGAATTGGTTTCGCTCTTTGCCATTATAGCTTCTTGGCTGGTTTATCGTTGCTTTATATAACACGATGTCAACCTATTATTAATGTGATTTGTGTATATTACATTTTGTTTCTCATGCCATGTATACTATTATGTATGTATATTGTATTGCCAAAAGGCAAGGTTATTGCTGATTTTGCAATAAAACATATTCTCTCAGTTCGATTAGCGCAGTTGTTAGCGTGCTCGCTTCTCACCAATGCAGCCCGGGTTCGATCCGCGAAGTATGTGAGATGGTACGGTCGTCGTCAGATCGGACAGGTGGGTTTTCCCCGGATACTCCGGTTTCCTTCAACACGAATGACCACATTTACACTTTTATCCGCGCCAACTAGAGTGATTAATATAAGTTGTTAAAACTTGCTTCGCAATCGTTGTAAAATAAAACATATACTGTCTGTTAATTTTTTATGATTGTACATCTGAATGTATGGCATTACAGGTTGAATACCACTCACTGGGCACCAGAGTCTATAACGACACGGATATATGCGGTACGAGACCGGGTTCGTCATGTTGCGGGGTTGTGTCGGGCGCTACAGTCGGTTGCGGGTCTTCGTAGCTATATGTGGGGTGTTGATGATGACCATGTGTTTGAATTTGTTTTTCGGAACATCGGATGAGGTACGCAACATATTATGTTATTTTTTAAAGAGCTGGTCTAATGTATAGCAGAATAAATGATAAATATGCTGCATACCTGATTGCTTGAAGGAACATCGATTTGAGACCCAAATCTGAGCCATCATATCCCACACAGACGATAAGCAACTGTGTATCTGTGAATGTGACTGTCACGAGGTTATTTTGTTACCTTACACACACTACGTCGGTCTCTGCTACGTACGTTCCTTCAAATAGTTGGTTACACCAGAAACATTCACTTTCGTTCGAATATTCAAGCCCAATATTTGCGGTACTCTTCTCAGCAGCAGCAGCAGGAGCAGCAGCAGCAGCAGCAGCAGCAGCAGCAGCAGCAGCTGCATTTGCAGCCAAAACAAACATTTGCAGCAGCATTAGCAGCAGTATTAGCAGCATTAGCAGCATCAGCAACAACAACAGCAGCAGCAGCAGCATTAGCAGCAGCAGCAGCAGCTAATCAGCAGCAACAACAGCAGCAGCAACAACAACAACAATAACAACAATAACTACAACGTAACAGCGTAATGCCTATTCTGATCAGGTTATATGTTGTTTGCTATTCAAATAGGTGCTACTGTCTGAAGAGCAAACAGCATATAACCTGACCAGACAACACGTTCTGATATGTCTGGTCGGGTTCTCTTTTGCAAAGTCGCTTTTATGCGACATTGGTGAAAGAGTTAAACACATTCACATTATTTGACTGAGGTTGGATGATATTTACCAGATACGCTTTATGTCACATGAACATATATATGCCCTACATACAGCAAGACCGCTGTAGTTGTCACAGTAAATTTCAACATTACAATTCCGTGTCAATAACTAGTACATCTTAGCAGTCATAACCTTTATTCAGCGTATACATTTGACAATGTGGGACTAGCATAAAGAATTATATCAAATCGGTTATTTTTTAATTTAAGTTTATTTAACGTTGCCCATTTGAGCGACTGACAGTTTACCCAACAACACCTTTCCTGGACAGGCTCCAGTGGTTAAACAGTACTTGGGTGCATCAACCTCCGTAAGAAATTGCCAACTTTGCCATATAAAGAAACATGGTCTGAGAGGGGGCTCGAACCAGTGACAAACAATGATGATATGTTACAGTGGTATATAAGTCAGCGACCGTAACTACTCGACCACGGAGGCGGTATCTTGGTATCAAATCGGTCACAAATTGTATCTCATTTATACACATTAGTTTTCACGCCACAAATTATTTCAGAGTTCCGTCCCCTTCCTTCATGACGTGAGTTCATAAAGATTGTAGGCCTACAAGTATTTAATTTGCATTTTGTATTCTTTGCATCCATTGCAATTAATATCATCGGCTGCTTAATTTTTAGATTGAAATACCTGGATTTGAAAAGCTAGACGTGGCGAATTACCCGGATTTTGGTATCACAGAGGTAGAGGAGCTTCCGGCAGACGGGCCGCTCAAAATTGAGAAAATAATCCATCAAACCTGGCGAACAACAGATATTCCACACCACTATTTACAGTGGATTAAAACGTGGGTTAAGAACCACCCTGATTGGAAATATATGTTCTGGACAGACGCAAGTGCGCGGAAGTTTATCTCGGATAAGTATTCAACTCTACTTCAGACGTACGACACGTATGTAGACAACATCCGCCGCGCAGACGCAATGCGGTATGTTATATTGCACGAATATGGCGGCGTTTACGCCGACCTAGATATGGAAAGTGTTTTGCCACTAAACAGCATTGTTAGAAAGTATTCATGTATTTTGCCACAGGAGCCATACGAACATCCGATCATTGATTCAAACTTCGAACATCTAGTCATAAATGCCCTCATGGCCTGTAAAGCAAGGCATCCCCTCATGAAGAAGTTTATTGAAACCCTTCCAATGTTTTCACATATGTGGAATGTCTTAGACAGCACGGGTCCGCATTATGCGACCCTAATCTACCGCCAATACATTGACAACACTAACCTCCACCCATCCAGCGAAAACGGCGTCTACCTTGCTCCTGCGGAATATTTTTTCCCGTCACTTGATCCGACTAAATTCTCATATATGAAATATCGGTGTCTAAATTTGTTTGAAAGTATGTCATATATTCAGAAAAGAGCATGCTTGTCACTAAAGCGCAAAGGTCTTCACAGGAATCCCTATCCGTATTCATTCACTGACCACCATTGGGCTCATACATACTTCACATCCAGAATTAATTGGCTGAGTCCTGTGAGTATTTTTGACATTGTACCACGTGTTCACATATACAATCGCACAATTAGTTAGCACGTGCATGGTAATGCACATGGTACGCATACAGCATGTCCAATTGGAGAGACATTGGTCAGTTACTGCACACTGAATACTCTTTTTTAAGGAGGAGAGTTGCTGTTAATTGGCGTCCTCTGTTTTTATCGTTTTACCTCAATGTAAATATGTGCTATCTATTAATTAGCATGATCTGGATAAATCACATTTAGCATACCACAACATTTAACAAAGGATTCCAACTATAAGGACCAATATACAGTGTGTATTAAGTTTAATCTTTATTTAATTTTACAACGATTGCGATTCTAACAACTTAAATTAATCACTCTCGTTGGCGCGGATGAAAGGGTAATTAAATGTGGCATTCGTGTAGGAGGAAACCGGAGTACCCGGAGAAAACCCACCTGTCCGAGCTGGCGACCACCGTACCATCTCACATACCTCCCAGTCCGAGGATCGAACCAGGGTTGAATTGGTGAGAAGCGAGCGCGCTAACCACTGCTATAATCGGACAGCCAAAGAGAAACAAAAGAGAAGCATTTCATTGGTCTACTACAATTCATGTATATATGGATACCATTCTCGTACAAGGCAGTGAAGCAGAACGTTATCAAACTTCCAAATGAATGAGATGTACAGGGTGTCGACGACTACACACCCAAATTACACTAATCAGGATCATTGTATGTGTATTTTTAAACAGTTGAAATTTCCAAATATCGTCCATGGTTCTGTGGGTGCTCACACGAGTGACGCCAATGGATCGGGTAGTGTAAGGTGCTGATTTTATTGCACTATTAGGTTTAGAGTTGTGGATCTTCCTCTTTTTTGGTTAAAATCTTGTGAAAAAACATTTTGCAAACCAATGCAACCGGGTTCGATTCTCGGACCGGGAAGTATGTGAGATGGTACGCTGGTAGCAAGATCGGACATGTGGTTTTTCTCCCAGGCTACCTCTTATGGGGCCATTATTATATATTTCTAAATTCATAACGTTATATATCTTCATGTTGTACAAATGTACATAAGTGAAATAAAGGTTATGTCTATATGACTGTCAAAAATCCTGCAAGTTCATATGAGCGGGCTGAATGTAACCAGTGAACGGCTCAGTGTTTAAGTGAGCGACTCAGTGTTTAAGTGAGCGGCTCAGAGTTTAAGTGAGCGATCTAGTGTTTAAGTGAGCGGCTCAGAGTTTAAGTGAGAGATCTAGTGTTTAAGTGAGCGGCTCAGAGTTTAAGTGAGAGATCTAGTGTTTAAGTGAGCGACTCAGTGTTTAAGTGAGCGACTCAGTGTTTAAGTGAGCGCTAGGTTTAAGTGAGAGATCAGTGTTTAAGTGAGCGGCTCAGAGTTTAAGTGAGAGATCTAGTGTTTAAGTGAGCGACTCAGTGTTTAAGTGAGCGACTCAGTGTTTAAGTGAACGACTCAGTGTTTAAGTGAGCGATCTAGTGTTTAAGTGAGCGACTCAGTGTTTAAGTGAGCGATCTAGTGTTTAAGTGAGCGACTCAGTGTTTAAGTGAACGACTCAGTGTTTAAGTGAACGACTCAGTGTTTAAGTGAGCGATCTAGTGTTTAAGTGAACGACTCAGTGTTTAAGTGAACGACTCAGTGTTTAAGTGAGCGATCTAGTGTTTAAGTGAACGACTCAGTGTTTAAGTGAACGACTCAGTGTTTAAGTGAACGTCTCAGTGTTTAAGTGAACGACCCAGTGTTTAAGTGAGCGATCTAGTGTTTAAGTGAACGACTCAGTGTTTAAGTGAACGACTCAGTGTTTAAGTGAGCGATCTAGTGTTTAAGTGAACGACTCAGTGCTTAAGTGAACGACTCAGTGTTTAAGTGAACGACTCAGTGTTTAAGTGAACGACTCAGTGTTTAAGTGAACGACTCATTGTTTAAGTGAGCGACCCAGTGTTTAAGTGAACGACTCAGTGTTTAAGTGAACGACTCAGTGTTTAAGTGAACGACTCAGTGTTTAAGTGAACGCATCAGTGTTTAAATGAACCACTCAGTGTTTAAGTGAACGACTCAGTGTTTAAGTGAACGACTCAGTGTTTAAGTGAACGACTCAGTGTTTAAGTGAACGACTCAGTGTTTAAGTGAACGCATCAGTGTTTAAGTGAACGACTCAGTGTTTAAGTGAACGACTCAGTGTTTAAGTGAACGACTCAGTGTTTAAGTGAACGACTCAGTGTTTAAGTGAGCCACTGAGTGTTCTGGAGAGCGGCTCAGTGTACATGATAACGGGCCAGTGTTCATGTGAGCGTGTCCGTGTTCAGGTGAGCGCGTCGGTATTCAGGTGAGCTGGTCGGTATTCAGGTGAGCGGGTCAGTGTTCAGGTGAGCAGGTCAGTGTTCAGGTGAGCAGGTCGGTATTCAGGTGAGCGGGTCGGTATTCAGGTGAGCGGGTCAGTGTTCATGTGAGCGGGTCAGTGTTCAGGTGAGCGGGTCAGTGTTCAGGTGAGCAGGTCAGTGTTCAGGTGAGTAGGTCAGAGTTCAGGTGAGCGGGTCAGTGTTCAGATAAGTGGGTCACTGTTCAGGTGAGCGGGTCGGTATTCAGGTGACCCGTCAGTGTTCATATAAGTGGGTCGGTATTAGGTGAGCAGGTCAGGGTTCAGATAAATGGGTCGGGTTCAGGTGAGCGGGTCAGTGTTCATGTGAGCGGGTCAGTATTCATGTGAGCGGGTCGGTATTCAGGTGAGCGGGTCTGTATTCATGTGAGCGGGTCGGTATTCAGGTGAGCGGGTCAGTGTTCATGTGAGCGGGTCGGTATTCAGGTGAGCGGGTCGGTATTCAGATGAGCGGGTCAGTGTTCAGGTGAGCAGGTCAGTGTTCAGATAAATGGGTCGGGTTCAGATGAGCGGTCAGTGTTCATGTGAGCGGGTCAGTATTCATGTGAGCGGGTCGGTATTCAGGTGAGCGGGTCAGTATTCATGTGAGCGGGTCGGTATTCAGGTGAGCGGGTCAGTGTTCATGTGAGCGGGTCGGTATTCATGTGAGCTGGTCGGTATTCAGGTGAGCGGGTCCGTGTTCATGTGAGCGGGTCAGTGTTCATGTGAGCGGGTCCGTGTTCATGTGAGCGGGTCCGTGTTCAGGTGAGCGGGTCCGTGTTCAGGTGAGCTGGTCCGTGTTCATGTGAGCGGGTCCGTGTTCATGTGAGCGGGTCCGTGTTCATGTGAGCGGGTCCGTGTTCAGATGAGCGGGTCGGTATTCAGGTGAGCGAGTCAGTATTCATGTGAGCTGGTCGGTATTCAGGTGAGCGGGTCAGTGTTCAGATATGTGGATCACTGTTCAGGTGAGCGTGTCGGTATTCAGGTGAGCGGGTCAGTGTTCATGTGAGCAGGTCAGTGTTCAGATAAATGGGTCGGGTTCAGATGAGCGGTCAGTGTTCATGTGAGCGGGTCAGTATTCATGTGAGCGGGTCGGTATTCAGGTGAGCGGGTCAGTATTCATGTGAGCGGGTCGGTATTCAGGTGAGCGGGTCAGTGTTCATGTGAGCGGGTCGGTATTCATGTGAGCTGGTCGGTATTCAGGTGAGCGGGTCCGTGTTCATGTGAGCGGGTCAGTGTTCATGTGAGCGGGTCCGTGTTCATGTGAGCGGGTCCGTGTTCAGGTGAGCGGGTCCGTGTTCAGGTGAGCTGGTCCGTGTTCATGTGAGCGGGTCCGTGTTCATGTGAGCGGGTCCGTGTTCATGTGAGCGGGTTCGTGTTCAGGTGAGCGGGTCGGTATTCAGGTGAGCGAGTCAGTATTCATGTGAGCTGGTCGGTATTCAGGTGAGCGGGTCAGTGTTCAGATATGTGGATCACTGTTCAGGTGAGCGGGTCGGTATTCAGGTGAGCGGGTCAGTGTTCATGTGAGCGCGTCAGTATTCATGTGAGCGGGTCAGTGTTCACGTGAGCTGGTCCGTATTCAGGTGAGCGGGTCAGTGTTCATGTGAGTGGGTCGGTATTCTGGTGAGCGGGTCAGTGTTCATGTGAGCGGGTCGGTATTCAGGTGAGCAGGTCAGTGTTCATGTGCGCGGGTCAGTATTCATGTGAGCGGGTCGGTATTCATGTGAGCTGGTCGGTATTCAGGTGAGCGGGTCCGTGTTCATGTGAGCGGGTCCGTGTTCATGTGAGCGGGTCCGTGTTCATGTGAGCGGGTCGGTATTCAGGTGAGCGGGTCAGTGTTCATGTGAGCTGGTCAGTATTCATGTGAGCGGGTCAGTGTTCACGTGAGCTAGTCCGTATTCAGGTGAGCGGGTCAGTGTTCATGTGAGCGGGTCGGTATTCTGGTGAGCGGGTCAGTGTTCATGTGAGCGGGTCGGTATTCTGGTGAGCAGGTCAGTGTTCATGTGCGCGGGTCAGTATTCATGTGAGCGGGTCGGTATTCATGTGAGCTGGTCGGTATTCAGGTGAGCGGGTCCGTGTTCATGTGAGCGGGTCCGTGTTCATGTGAGCGGGTCCGTGTTCAGGTGAGCGGATCGGTATTCAGGTGAGCGGGTCAGTATTCATGTGAGCTGGTCGGTATTCATGTGAGCGGGTCAGTGTTCTGATAAGTGGGTCGGTATTCAGGTGAGCGGGTCAGTGTTCAGATGAGCGGTCAGTGTTCATGTCAGCGGGTCAGGGTTCGGATGAGTGGGTCGATATTCAGGTGAGCTTGTCAGTGTTCATGTGAGCGGGTCAATGTTCAGATGAGTGGGTCGGTATTCAGGTGAGCTGGTCAATATTCAGATGAGCGGTCAGTGTTCATGTCAGCGGGTCAGGGTTCGGATGAGTGGGTCGATATTCAGGTGAGCTTGTCAGTGTTCATGTGAGCGGGTCAATGTTCAGATGAGTGGGTCGGTATTCAGATGAGCTGGTCAATATTCAGACTATCGGCTCGGTATTTAGACAATCGGCTCGGTGTTCAGCTCAGTGTAAATAAGAGCTACTCAGTGTATAGATAATCGGCTCAGTGTAGATGTGATCGGTTCAGTGCTCAGGTGATCGGTTCATTGTGCAGGTGATCGGTTCAGTGTGCAGATGATAGGTTCATTGTACAGGTGATAGGTTCAGGAGAGGTCACTGTACAGGATCGTGGATCATTGTACAGGTGATCCGTTCATTGTACAGGGGATTGGCTCAGTATACAGGTGAGTGGCTCAGTGTACACGAGAGTGGCTGAGTGTATAGGTGATCAGCTGCGTGTACACGAGAGTGGCTGAGTGCTTAGGTGATCAGCTTAGTGTACATGAGAGTGGCTGAGTGTTTAGGTGATCAGCTCAGTGTACATGAGAGTGGCTGAATGCTTAGGTGATCAGCTCAGTGTACACGAGAGTGACTGAGTGTTTAGGGGATCAGCTCAGTGTACACGAGAGTGGCTGAGTGTTTAGGTGATCAGCTCAGTGTACACGAGAGTGACTGAGTGTTTAGGTGATCAGCTCAGTGTACATGAGAGTGGCTGAGTGTTTAGGTGATCAGCTCAGTGTACATGAGAGTGGCTGAGTGTTTAGGTGATCAGCTTAGTGTACATGAGAGTGGCTGAATGTTTAGGTGATCATCTCAGTGTACATGAGGGCGGCTGAGTGTTTAGGTGATCAGCTTAGTGTACATGAGAGTGGCTGAGTGTTTAGGTGATCAGCTCAGTGTACATGAGAGTGGCTGAATGCTTAGGTGATCAGCTCAGTGTACACGAGAGTGACTGAGTGTTTAGGGGATCAGCTCAGTGTACACGAGAGTGGCTGAGTGTTTAGGTGATCAGCTCAGTGTACACGAGAGTGACTGAGTGTTTAGGTGATCAGCTCAGTGTACATGAGAGTGGCTGAGTGTTTAGGTGATCAGCTCAGTGTACATGAGAGTGGCTGAGTGTTTAGGTGATCAGCTTAGTGTACATGAGAGTGGCTGAATGTTTAGGTGATCATCTCAGTGTACATGAGGGCGGCTGAGTGTTTAGGTGATCATCGCAGTGTACACGAGAGTGGCTGAGTGTTTAGGTGATCAGCTCAGTGTACACGAGACTGGCTGAATGTTTAGGTGATCAGCTCAGTGTACATGAGAGTGGCTGAGTGTTTAGGTGATCAGCTCGGTGTACATGAGAGTGACTGAGTTTATGTGATCAGCTCAGTGTACATGAGAGTGGCTGAATGTTTAGGTGTTCATCTCAGTGTACATGAGGGTGGCTGAGTCTTTAGGTGATCAACTCAGTGTACATGAGAGTGACTGAGTGTTTAGGTGATCAGCTCAGTGTACACCGAGAGTGGCTGAATGTTTAGGTGATGAGCTCAGTGTACATGAGAGTGGCTGAGTGTTAGGTGATCAGCTCAGTGTACACGAGAGTGGCTGAATGTTTAGGTGATGAGCTCAGTGTACATGTGATGAGCTCAGTGTACATGAGAGTGGCTGAGTGTTAGGTGATCAGCTCAGTGTACACGAGAGTGGCTGAATGTTTAGGTGATGAGCTCAGTGTACATGTGATGAGCTCAGTGTACATGAGAGTGGCTGAGTGTTTAGGTGATGAGCTCAGTGTACATGAGAGTGGCTGAGTGTTTAGGTGATGAGCTCAGTGTACATGAGAGTGGCTGAATGTTTAGGTGATCAGCTCAGTGTACACGAGAGTGGCTGAGTGCTTAAGGTGATCAGCTCAGTGTACACGAGAGTGACTGAGTGTTTAGGTGATCAGCTCAGTGTACATGAGAGTGACTAAGTGTTTAGGTGATCAGCTCAGTGTACATGAGAGTGACTGAGTGTTTAGGTGATCAGCTCAGTGTACATGATAGTGGCTGAGTGTTCAGGTGATCAGCTCAGTGTACACGAGAGTGGATGAGTGTTTAGGTGATCATCTCAGTGTACACGAGAGTGGATGAATGTTTAGGTGATCAGCTCAGTGTACATGAGAGTGGATGAGTGTTTAGGTGATCAGCTTAGTGTACATGAGAGTGACTGAGTGTTTAGGTGATCATCTCAGTGTACATGATGGTGGCTGAGTGTTTTGGTGATCAGCTCAGTGTACACGAGAGTGGATGAATGTTTAGGTGATCAGCTCAGTGTACATGAGAGTGGATGAGTGTTTAGGTGATCAGCTTAGTGTACATGAGAGTGACTGAGTGTTTAGGTGATCATCTCAGTGTACATGATGGTGGCTGAGTGTTTTGGTGATCAGCTCAGTGTACACGAGAGTGGATGAATGTTTAGGTGATCAGCTCAGTGTACATGAGAGTGGATGAGTGTTTAGGTGATCAGCTTAGTGTACATGAGAGTGACTGAGTGTTTAGGTGATCATCTCAGTGTACATGATGGTGGCTGAGTGTTTAGGTGATCAGCTCAGTGTACACAAGAGTGGCTGAATGTTTAGGTGATCAGCTCAGTGTACATGAGAGTGGATGAGTGTTTAGGTGATCAGCTCAGTGTACATGAGAGTGAATGAGTGTTTAGGTGATCAGCTCAGTGTACATGAGAGTGGATGAGTGTTTAGGTGATCAGCTCAGTGTACATGAGAGTGGATGAGTGTTTAGGTGATCAGCTCAGTGTACATGAGAGTGGATGAGTGTTTAGGTGATCAGCTCAGTGTACATGATGGTGGCTGAGTGTTTAGGTGATCAGCTCAGTGTACACAAGAGTGGCTGAATGTTTAGGTGATCAGCTCAGTGTACATGAGAGTGGATGAGTGTTTAGGTGATCAGCTCAGTGTACATGAGAGTGGATGAGTGTTTAGGTGATCAGCTCAGTGTACATGAGAGTGGATGAGTGTTTAGGTGATCAGCTCAGTGTACATGAGAGTGGATGAGTGTTTAGGTGATCAGCTCAGTGTACATGAGAGTGGATGAGTGTTTAGGTGATCAGCTCAGTGTACATGAGAGTGGATGAGTGTTTAGGTGATCAGCTCAGTGTACATGAGAGTGGATGAGTGTTTAGGTGATCAGCTCAGTGTACATGATGGTGGCTGAGTGTTTAGGTGATCAGCTCGGTGTACATGAGAGTGGCTGAGTGTTTAGGTGATCAGCTCGGTGTACATGAGAGTGGCTGAATGTTTAGGGGATCAGCTCGGTGTACATGAGAGTGGCTGAGTGTTTAGGTGATCAGCTCAGCTGTATTAGTTATCGTGCTACCCATGCATATTGACCCGTTCTTGAATAATTTATTTACATCCATGGATGATTGTAATTGAACAAAAGCTACATTAACGAGTACACGACTATCTAGATAACTAACCAAAATCATGCTTGTTTACTGTACTCCACCCCTCCCTACCAATGTTGAAAAATATAAGTATTAGTTCTTGCAACTTATATCTTATTTCCATTGAAAGTTTACAGGTTACTGTTTACATGTTTCATTATGCTATGTCATGTTTTAATTTGTTGAGGGCCAAGTGGTAGTTTGGCTTAATTGTTCAAATGAGTTCTCTCGTTAAATAAAGTCTTTATTATTATTATTATTATTATTATAAAAGATCAGACAAAAAACTATTTCTATTATTTATTTGCTATCAAGATTTTTTTAACAAATGTTTTGAGAAAATGATGAAAATTCATACGCATGTGGTATTTATTGCCAGATTATAGGCATGGTTCCGAAATGTCTCAATATTTGTGCAACCTCTATTTGATAAGTTAAAACTGAATGGTATTCCTCTTCGGTATCATATCAGCTACACGAAATACAGCAGCTGAACATACTAATGTAGTCTATGTATTATCGCATTTATGTACGTTTCTGGATCAAAGACAACTTAATCCGCATTAACAGAAAATAATATTTAATCCGAAAAAGTGTGTGTTTTTGCAACTATTTAATTCATTTAATGTTTATTAAAGTAGTACATGCTTATATAATGAAATAACTAATGATCAATTATAGGGATTGAAAACAGAAATGCATGTACATGTACAGAAATTAGATTATTTGAAAGCAAACAACAGACTGTACAACGCCCGGTATCAACTCAACACATGCTCGATCTCACAACCCATGGAATACGAGACAGACATCGTAATCTTTATGTACACCACGGGTACTATGTGATTTACGTATGTACACCACGGGTACTATGTGATTTACGTTTGTTTATCGTCGCTACCGGTTGCCCATATGAGCGACGCCTCCTGAAGATATTAGTCATTTTAGATGTTGGAGGATAGTGCAAGGATACAACTAGAGCCTAATTCCAGGGTCTCCATCTTGTTCTTGTACGTGTACGGTGTAAAGCACCCGGTTTATAAAGTCTCACCTGAAAGACTATGATATGAGTCAGTCTAGTTGTAAGCGGGGGGGGGGGACGAACCTGCGATCCCTGGATTACAAGTCCAGCGTGTTAACGACTGGATGACTACTAGCCCGTAACATTCACGGAGACTCCATCCATTATATACGGTCAATTTAGGTTTAGAATTAGAATACATGTATGCTTAATGTCGGATTGGTTTTCAAAACAAACAATGTGTTTAATTTATTTTGGGTGCTAAGTTCAAACCAACAGCATAGGTCATATGGTGACTCTCCGGTTATTCGTATTTTGTTCAGTAAGCATTCATGACTATCACATGTATAGGAGATAAGCCAAACACGATCCAATATTACAGATGGATTTGTAGTCCAGTAGATAACACATTGTACTGGTAATCCAGGTATCGCAGGGTCGATCCCCCGTTTGACCCTAATTAAATTCTTTCAGATGCGACATTAAACCGAGGTCTCGTGTCGGTGATGTACACCGTGCACGTAAAAGAACCAGATGAGACTCTGGAATGGGTCTCTGTCTGTGTCATTGCACTATACTCCAAAAATCTAAAATGACTAATCTCTTCAGGAGGCGTCGCTCATATGGGAAATCGGTAGCGACGATAAATAAACGTAAAACACACACGCTCTTGTGATTTTATGTATTCCAGATTGGTATGCAGCATGGTCTGTAGTAGTATGGTCTCAAGTATTGGTTTCGAATGCTGTTTTAAGTGGGACATAAACATATGAAATGGAATTCATCTTCCAAATCATTCATTTTACAAAACAAGCAAGGACGTTCATTTATTGGCATCATATTATAGCGTTATGTTTAGATGCTTAATGAATGGGCTATGTATGAATTATTTACTATATTCATATATTAAATCACTGTTCTATATACATGGATGGTCGAACAATATTAAATCTTCTTAACCGACATATGGTTGATTCTGGAATAGGGGCGTCTTCTGTATCTTCACTATCCTTCGAAACATAAACTATAGTACATTCTGCTCCATATTCAAACAATGTTTTATTGTAATCTACTTACTACCAGTTTAGATTGACACGTTTTACACGGGCGATGATGCCAGTCGCTGCACGTGTCACAAACAATGGTGTGATGGCGCGAAGTCATAATACAATACAATAATTTTATTAATTCATTTCATGATTACATGATAAGGTGAGTGACAAAGAAAAGAGAACATATACATGCATATATATATATATGTCACGCGATTTACCAAAAAGGGACCCACTGGGTGGATGACGTTTCGTTAAGAAATGACGTCTAAAGTTTCGTCACGCAATCGCAAACGGCAACGTTCGCGCTTTGCATGTACGTTTAACATTTTAACAAATAATCAAAACGAAATTACCTTAAATGTTGGAAATCGCTTAAAGCGACACTACATTAGCGAAAACACAAATGTCTACAGAATGTATTTTCCTATTATATGGTATACTATTTCCCCCAAATATTTGCCTCACATACTGAGTATTTCAACTAATAAGCAAACGTCGTATACGCGGTTTGTTGACATGACAAAATAATGTAAATAGGGTCAACATTCATGCGTAATACAACTCGTGTATCCTGAATAACACGATTTATGTCACATGTGTATCTATGCATATTTATTTGTAGACTAGTCTTAGTTAAATTATCTTCAAACGACATTATCTCGCTTTTAGTATGGACTCCGATGACAATCAAACTGCAATTCAGGAGCGTGGATGACCGTTATATGAAATCCTACTTAGTTTGTAAACTACAAAAACTCTGTTTATTGAGTCATTGTATTCGAAAGAATATGTAGTAGCAACGCATTTATTCGTGAACAAACGCATTTTATTTGCTTTTTGCGATGTAATGTCGCTTTAAGGAAATGACTGAAAAACATAATTCTGAACATTTCACCCAGTGGGTCCCTTTTGATAAATCGCGTCACATATATGAACTATGCATAAACACGAAGCTGTTGTTGTGTTGAACAGTTATTTTCGCATCGGGAGAGTAAGCTGTTTTTTAAATGTTTCCAAAAAAAATATGATTTTGATAATGCATTACTTAAAATATTTTACATTTCTGTCATAAATATACATAGTTTTCTATAATTAGGTAATATTTCTGTCATAAATATACATAGTTTTCTATAATTAGGTCATATTTCTGTCATAAATATACATAGTTTTCTATAATTAAGTCATATTTCTGTCATAAATATACATAGTTTTCTATAATTAGGTAATATTTCTGTCATAAATATACATAGTTTTCTATAATTAGGTAATATTTCTGTCATAAATATACATAGTTTTCTATAATTAGGTAATATTTCTGTCATAAATATACATAGTTTTCTATAATTAGGTCATATTTCTGTCATAAATATACATAGTTTTCTATAATTAGGTCATATTTCTGTCATAAATATACATAGTTTTCTATAATTAGGTCATATTTCTGTCATAAATATACATAGTTTTCTATAATTAGGTAATATTTCTGTCATAAATATACATAGTTTTCTATAATTAGGTCATATTTCTGTCATAAATATACATAGTTTTCTATAATTAGGTAATATTTCTGTCATAAATATACATAGTTTTCTATAATTAGGTCATATTTCTGTCATAAATATACATAGTTTTCTATAATTAGGTCATATTTCTGTCATAAATATACATAGTTTTCTATAATTAGGTCATATTTATGTCATAAATATACATAGTTTTCTATAATTAGGTCATATTTCTGTCATAAATATACATAGTTTTCTATAATTAGGTCATATTTCTGTCATAAATATACATAGTTTTCTATAATTAGGTCATATTTCTGTCATAAATATACATAGTTTTCTATAATTAGGTAATATTTCTGTCATAAATATACATAGTTTTCTATAATTAGGTCTTATTTCTGTCATAAATATACATAGTTTTCTATAATTAGCTCATATTTCTGTCATAAATATTCATAGTTTTCTATAATTAGGTCATATTTCTGTCATAAATATACATAGTTTTCTATAATTAGGTCATATTTTTTCAACTTTGGATTATTAATTAGTAACTGATTAATGATGTCCAAATAAAATATGTTTGGTCTATTAACGTCTAAAAACGTGTTCTACTATTACATTATAATAAATGGTGATACTCGTTCTAAATTTAATTAAAATGTCGATATAATATTTTTCTCAAATTCAATGCACTTGCACAGCATGTTTCAAACAAATTAGTTAATATCAGTAATACACGTACACTAATCCACAAACAACTAGGACACAATCACAACACACATTCAAAACACAGTTAATATCCACAATTTGAATATATCAATACATTATGATATTTGCAATTAGCAAGTATTGAATGTGATTCTACTAATGGTAAAAATAAAGATTTACCAATTAAACAAAAAAAGAATTTATTTGACTCACTAGTCATGCCAACTCTCAATTACGGAGCTGAAGTGTGGGGAAACCATGTTGCTCCCGATGTGGAAATCATTCATTCCAAATTTTGTAGAAAGCTTGTAGGCGTAAAACGATCAACACATCTTGATGCATTATACGGGGAACTAGATAGACTTCCGATGTCTTTACATCGAAAGATTTTACTATATTAGACAATACAACAATACTATTTAAATCATAATATATGCTAAGATCCGATGCCGAAAATGAGCTAACGTACACTGGTTCAAATTGGGCATTCAATGTGAAACACATATTGAATGAAATAAGTTTATCACGCAATTATAAAACAAAGAATGCTTGACATATACAACCAAACTTATTAACAAGCCCCCCCCCCATCTTGAATCATAGTTGACAGATATTTATATCTTGGTATTGTGTTGCATGAACATCTAGATTATAATATAACTGCTAAAATGGTTGCTCAGAGTGCTAGTCGCGCGCTCGGTCTTCTTATAGCTAAATGTAAATCCGCTGGTGGCATTCCATATAATGTATTTACCAAACTATACGACTCCATTGTTTGGCCCGTTATTGATTACGGTGCAGCAATTTGGGGATACAAGCACTACTCTTGCATCAATGCTGTTCAAAATCGTGCCATGCGGTTCTTTCTAGGAGTTGCCAAATACACTCCAAACGCAGCCGTTGCCGGTGAAATGGCTTGGTTACCGCCATATGTTCGTCAGTTAAAATCTATTGCCCGTCTTTGATCTCGTATATCTCATATGAATTCGGACAGAATCAATCGAGGAACGGCAGTCTGGGCAAACTCCTTAGCAAACATGAAATGTCGCAATTGGTTTTATAATGTTCGAAAAACACTTACCGAAGTTGAATTATATCAATATTGTAGTCTCGATAATGTCATACCTAAACATACTATTGTTTCGATGGTTGAAAATGTATTTATGTTTAAATATAAACTGGAATGGCTTCAGTCGATCAGTAGACCAGATAGTACATCAGGGAGAGGTAGGAATAAGCTACGGACTTACTGTACATTTAAACAACACTATTTAACTGAAAACTATTGTAACATTATTATGTCTAGATCGCATCGGGCTGCATTTAGTAAATTTAGATGTGGCGTAGCGCCTATAAGGCTTGAAACTGGCAGATACGAACACTTACCAGTGGAAGATAGAACATGTACATTCTGTAACACAATTTAAGATGAGTCACATGTTATCCTTGAATGTAACCTTTATGATGATTTAAGAAACATATTATTTGATAGAGCTCAACTTATACAACCTGGTTTTGTTAATATGTCTAGTCAAGAACAACTTAAGTGTAAATAATGTATATTGAGTGTTTTATATGTCGTCTTCATATTTTATTAGAACTGAAAAGCATTTGCTAATTAGACTAATCCCAATCCCATTGGAATTGGTATTTGATCTTTTAAAACATTTTTTAGTTTGAGCAGTAGTGGTTATTTTGCGTTCAGTATTTTTCATTCCATTACATCTTAATAAGATTTTAAATTTCAATTAGCGACTGCTTTTCATCTTTATCTCACACATGTAGTTATCACATGTACATGTATATACTATAGTAGTGCAATATGTTATAGATGAATGATGACATAGTCTCTTGTAACTCTGAATTGAGTGGCAATGTACTTTTTAATATGTAAACTATATTCTATGTGTGTTATATGCTGTACATTGATGAGACTGAAATAAAGAATGAAATATAATAATATAGGAACTCAGTCAATATCAATCGATTAGTTACTACATGTACATCCCACAACAAAATGTCATTGTCGTACAGAAAACTCTTACTGTGTGTTAAGACTTCAGCAACGAGTATCTAAGTGAATTCGCTGTTTACACATTATATCAGCTTTCCACTGTGAGTATCGCATCATGGATGAACGGGTATTCACTATGTCTGAATAAAATGTGCTTGTTTATTTGCTAGCAGATATGCTTGACTGGGTCTGTCCACCACCTCAACTGGTTTGCTGTGTAACATCTGCAGTGAAAAGTCTCTTTCTACTTTCCGCTCATAATCATCGACAAAGATGTGTGTTCCTTTCCTGGCCAATAAGGATGCCGTGTAAATAGATTGGAATCGCCCAGCGGCTTGGCTGTTGGGGTAACCTGGCGGAGCATCCACAATAATCACATGCCAGGATGTTTGTAGCACCGCCGATGGTAACTGTGGACGTAGGTCGAGGTCAGCCCATATGTCAGGATTGTTTATATATTTAGCATAAGTTTTCACCATGTGTGTCGTATAGTTCACTTTGTATGCCTCCAAATATGGATATTTTAGCATCATCTTGACATACCATTGTTCGGCATGTTCCAGGAAAACCACTTTACCACGAGTGACGTCATGCCAAAATGGACTATCATTCCCAAGTCCCCAAACCAGTAAATTTCCACCTTCAGGTAATACTTTCCGGATAGCTGCAATTTGTTTCTCGCCCATTTGCGTTCCAGGTGGCGGGTGAATAAACTTAGTTCTATTTTTGTATATGCTATCAATGTCCGTTTGGTTTTTAACAGAACTCGTTGCGGGTGAACCAATTGCACTATAATGCGCTAAATCGCCGACATGTTTGTCCTGGACAGCGATGTTTGTTATCATATATAGGAGAGATACCATAACGAACACACTCGCGACGATTATCAACCGACCGTAGATAGTTCTAATAGAATGCATAATGTGATGATTGTTCGCACATTGACAAATCTGAAATTGATAAATATATGAATTATAGATAGAATGACATATTAGTACCAGCAGAAAACGATCAAATATGTAAAATACAGTGCTGTTTAAAGCAACACTACATCGGTGAACACGCAAATGAGAGGGGTTTGATATTAATGGAACATACATACAATGTCTGCAGAATGTAATTTGCTATTGTATGGTATAATTTGTCCCCAAATATTTGCCTCAAAAACTGAGTATTTCAACAAATAAACACACGTCGTCGTATACGCTGTTTGTTGACATAACACAATAATGTAAATAAGGTCGACACCCATGACAGCTTTCTTTGTTTGAGTTTGGAGTTTAAAGTCGCACCAACAGCGCATGTCATTCGGCGACTCTCCAACTATTATTGGTGGATGAAGACCCACTGGTTCGTGCTATTATTTGATACCACCAGTGGGGTTCCAACCTACAGTCACACGTTTGGAAATCGCTATGCAAATTGGATTTAACATATTCGGGTACAACATCAAATCTGAATAATCATTAGAAAAAACAAACACACTTCAACGGAAAGCAGTTCAAGTGACAATGGCTTCATTTGTGAAATCGCCCATGAATGTACAGTGGCCGATAACAATAACTGAATAAGTTGTCGTCATTATTTGCATGGCCTTACAGGAAGAAGGTGACGTTTACGCGTAAAACAGAAAGTAGGTTAATTTGACACTTTTAAAATTCTTTTAGCTTGGAAAACGCTTGATATTGATGACACTACATTAGAAATATAAAACGCCATGGCACATCACTCTAAGCAGGTTCGATCCCCCTTCTGACCCTAATAAAATTAACAGTCTTTCAGATGGGACGTTAAACCGTGGTCTCGCGTCGGTGCTTTACAGAGGAGACTCTGGAATGGGTCTCTGTCTGTATTATTGCACTATCCTTCAAAATCTAAAATTACTAATCTCTTCAGGAGGCGTCGCTTATATGGGCAACCGGTAGCGACGATATAGAAACGTAAAAACACACACAATAGTTCAAATGTAGTTACACACACTCTAAGCAAAGCTAAGCAAAACTGTCACCCTGCTTTTAAATACAGTCTACATCCGTTATGTCGAATTCCGTCTGATCGAACACAATACTTATAACCTAAGATTGACTTAACGAAATTCGATATAAACGGAGCCGGTATATGTACACTGATAGTGTATGAAACGGGACTTTGATCCGACTTCGAGACAACCGGATAATTCGACATAACCGACTTTGACATAAAGGTTGTAGACTGCACCATTATTTCTAGCGAAATTATCACTGGGAACCAAACATATGCATCACAATATGCAAAACCAATGGTAAAAAGCAAGTGCTGTCTCTATAGCTAACTGACAATATACCGGTTGTCACAAAATTACCCTTGATTTAGATCATTGGAATCAGGAAAACTGATCTGGTTATTGTTAATGGCAATCGTAATGTAGCCGAGTACATTAACCAGGTGTTAAGACCAGTAGCTGTTCCATTCGTTAATCAGCATGCACCCGCCACATTGATGCACGACAATGCACATCCGCATACCGCACAGCTAACGCAGCAATACCTAAATGCAAATGGCGTTAACGCCTTGCCTTGGCCTGCCGTTTATTCTGACCTCAACCCAATCGAGCATATTTGGGATGTTCTTGGTCGTAGAGTTAGGTCACGACATGTCGTCAACAATGTGCAGGACCTACAGAATGCTCTGCAGATGGAATGGAACAACATACTTGCACACGTCGTACAACGTTACATCAATTCCATGAGACGCCGTATTGTACAGGTTATCCGACAAACTGGCGGCCATACCCGGTATTAATCAAATAATCACAACAAAACCATTAGGAGATACTCACAATAACACCAATATCACAGTTTGTGTATTTTTCATTTTGACCCTAAACACATGTAACCAAATTCTGTGCATCTATAGTAACTGCTATTTTTAAAAATATTATTTGTTTTTTTTTGGCAATAGAATAAGCTAAACAGTGGTACCAAACATCATACAATTTCTATTATGGATATAAGAAATATTAAGAAAAACCTATATGCACAATATATAGTATTGTAGATACGCATATGCAGTAAAGGAAAAACAGTTCTGTATATTTCTGGCTAATACAGGTTTACATAAGATGTAGTCGTGCGCTTTATGATTCAGGAAGTGCACCACGCATACTGGCCGACAAAGGTTAGTCCAACCCGAGGTTTGCCGTGACATATTCAAGAGTATTCAGCGATTCAATCGTATGGACGTGCTGGGAATTGTCCGTGACAAACACTATACCATTGAATGTCCATGCACCACTAACAACCTTACGCGTCACAACCTGACGTGCCTAGAACTAGATATCTGCTCGAGATTTGGTAAGTTCCTCGTTTAAGAAAACACCATTGAAGTTCGAATCTCTGAGCTTATTGCCCAGCTTATAAAGACTTTGACGGGCCCTGTATGACATACGATTGGCGATAATGTCCCTAGAGCGACGGTTAGAAGTCGATCCCTGTTTGGGTCTTGGCTTGCCAAGTCTGTGAGTGCGATCCACCTGGTCTAAGGAAACATCAGCATCCACTGCGGATATGATGTCCATTAGAATCTTATCAGTGGACTCGTCTTCTGTCTCTTCGTCGCCTGATATTCTGAGACAAATACGTCTGGAGTATTGATTCATGTTCTCCTTCAACTGTGTTAGAATGATAACCTTGTTCTCGAGAACCTGAACCTTGTTCTCTAGCACCTGAACCTTGTTCTCGAGCACCTGAACCTTGTTCTCGAGCACCTGAACCTTGTCCTCGAGCACCTGAACCTTGTTCTCGAGCACCTGAACCTTGTTCTCGAGCACCTGAACCTTGTTCTTGAGCACTTGAACCTTGTTCTCGAGCACTTTAGCCTTGTTCTCGAGCACCTGAACCTTGTTCTCGAGCACCTGAACCTTGTTCTTGAGCACTTGAACCTTGTTCTTGAGCACTTGAACCTTGTTTGTTCTCGAACATTTGAACCTTGTTCTCGAGCACTTGAACCTTGTTCTTGAGCACTTGAACTTGTTCTCGAGCACTTGAACCGTTCTGAGCACCTGAACCTTGTTCTCGAACATTTGAACCTTGTTCTCGAACTTTGAACCTTGTACTTGAGCACCTGAATCTTGTCTCGAGCATGTGAACCTTGTTCTCGAGCACCTGAACCTTGTTCTCGAGCACCATAACCTTGTTCTCGAGCACCTTCACTTCTTCTCGAGCATTTGAACCTTGTTCCGAGCACTGCCTGTTCTCGAGCACATGAACCTTGTCTCGAGCACCTGAACCTTGTTCTCGAGCACCTGAACCTTATTCTTGAGCACCAGAACCTTGTTTTTGAGCACCTGAACCTTGTTCTCGAGTACCTGAACCTTGTTCTTGAGCACCTGAACCTTGTTCTCGAGCACCTGCACCTTGTTCTTGAGCACTTGAACCTTGTTCTTGAGCACTTGAACCTTGTTTGTTCTCGAACATTTGAACCTTGTTCTCGAGCACTTGAACCTTGTTCTTGAGCACTTGAACCTTGTTCTTGAGCACTTGAACCTTGTTCTTTAGCACTTGACCCTTGTTCTTGAGCACTTGAACCTTGTTCTCGAGCACTTGAACATTGTTCTCGCGCACTTGAACCTTGTTCTCGAGCACTTGAACCTTGTTCTCAAGCACCTGAACCTTGTTCTCGAACAATTGAATCATGTTCACCTGAACTTTGTTCTCAAGCACCTGAACCTTGTTCTTGAGAGTAGCTAGCCTGGGTTCCAGTCTGTTGATTTGTCACTAATTTACTTCTGGCAAAATGTTGATATCAGAAACTCAATACTTAATGATCTCGGTATTAAGCTATATTTTTATGACTGACCAGGAAAATATCTATCAACGCTTGTTCCAAGGCTAGAGAGTAGCCACATTATCACGGAGAATGATGTATCTCGCTTTAATGTAAGCACCTTTTCCTCAATGCTTCCAATCATTGAAAACATTTGATTCGCAAAGGTAGATCTCAAGTAGACCTCAAAGTATTACTTAATTGAAAGATGTGCTCACTACTGAGTTTGGTAGTCTGTTTTGGATGTGAGTCTGGAAAAATACAATTACCCTCTGACGATTGGGTTCTATATTTTCTTCATTTCCAATAGATCCAAGGTGTTTTTTATGGGTTTTTAAAAAAGTTATTTAACCATATTTTATTGCAAATCAATAGCACATATGTCATACACATTTGAAAAATACAAATGGTTTGGGCCACAGGTTTTAACAACATTAGGCAACGGCCCGCACTAGTCCAGATCCAAGGGTGACACCATGGTCCTTGTTTTGTCAAAACAGATCGGTGTAAATTCTGCACACATGGGAAGTTTGAGTACTACGTAGCGTTAGTTCGGCCGTGAAGTGTAGATTTATAACGCTTCGGCCGTGAAGTGTAGATTTATAACGCTTGGGCGTGAAGTGTAGATTTATAACGCTTCGGCCGTGAAGTGTAGATTTATAGCGCTTCGATCGTGAAGTGTAGATTTATAACGCTTCGGACGTGAAGTGTAGATTTATAACGCTTCGGCCGTGAAGCGTAGATTTATAACGCTTCGGTCGTGAAGTGTAGATTTATAGCGCTTCGATCGTGAAGTGTAGATTTATAACGCTTCGGACGTGAAGTGTAGATTTATAACGCTTCGGTCGTGAAGTGTAGATTTATAGCGCTTCGGACGTGAAGTGTAGATTTATAACGCTTCGGACGTGAAGTGTAGATTTATAACGCTTCGGCCGTGAAGTGTAGATTTATAACGCTTCGGTCGTGAAGTGTAGATTTATAACGCTTCGGCCGTGACGTGTAGATTTATAGCGCTTCGGTCGTGAAGTGTAGATTTATAGCGCTTCGGTCGTGAAGTGTAGATTTATAACGCTTCGGCCGTGAAGTGTAGATTTATAACGCTACGGCCGTGAAGTGTAGATTATAACGCTTCGGCCGTGACGTGTAGATTTATAGCGCTTCGGTCGTGAAGTGTAGATTTATAACGCTTCGGCCGTGACGTGTAGATTTATAGCGCTTCGGTCGTGAAGTGTAGATTTATAACACTTCGGCCGTGAAGTGTAGATTTATAGCGCTTCGGTTGTGAAGTGTAGATTTATAACGCTTCGGCCGTGAAGTGTAGATTTATAACGTTTCGGCCGTGAAGTGTAGATTTATAACGCTTCGGCCGTGAAGTGTAGATTTATAACGCTTCGGCCGTGACGTGTAGATTTATAGCGCTTCGGTCGTGACGTGTAGATTTATAACGCTTCGGTCGTGAAGTGTAGATTTATAACGCTTCGGCCGTGAAGTGTAGATTTATAACGCTTCGGTCGTGAAGTGTAGATTTATAGCGCTTCGGCCGTGAAGTGCAGATTTATAGTGCTTCGGCCGTGAAGTGTAGATTTATAACGCTTCGGCGTGGGTAGTCAATGGTATACTGATTTAACTGTACACGTAGCTGTTATTTTTAAGTTACTCGACCGTGATGGTAAAATACGCAGGTAAAATACGCAGGTACACACTGCCGACAATATTCACACGTCACACAACAACACACACAAGCATTATACATGTTGTACCGACGGATCTGTAGTCCAGTGGTAACACGGTGGACTGGTAACCCAGTGTTCGCAGGTACGATCCCCCGTCTGACCCTAATTAAACTAACAGTCTTTCAGATGGGACTTTAAACCGAGGTTTCGTGTCGGTGTTTTACACCGTGCACGTCAAAGAACCAGAGGAGACTCTGGAATGGGTCTCTGTCTGTATCATTGCACTATCCTCCAACAATCTAAAATGACTAATCTCTTCATGAGGCGTCGCTCATATGGGCAACCGGTAGCGACGATAAATAAACGTAAAACACACGCACTCGGACATTTTGTTTTGGGTATATAGAAATTTAGATTTGTATTTGAACTAAGTGTTAAGAATGCATTACTAATCAACACAATATCACCTGTATATAATAGAATGCATATACAGTCTTCATCAACAGGTATCCCAACATTCAGGACATGTTCATTCTGTATATAATAGAATGCATATACAGTCTTCATCAACAGGTATCCCAACATTCAGGACATGTTCATTCTGTATATAATAGAATGCATATACAGTCTTCATCAACAGGTATCCCAACATTCAGGACATGTTCATTCTGTATATAATAGAATGCATATACAGTCTTCATCAACAGGTATCCCAACATTCAGGACATGTTCATTCTGTATATAATAGAATGCATATACAGTCTTCATCAACAGGTATCCCAACATTCAGGACATGTTCATTCTGTATATAATAGAATGCATATACAGTCTTCATCAACAGGTATCCCAACATTCAGGACATGTTCATTCTGTATATAATAGAATGCATATACAGTCTTCATCAACAGGTATCCCAACATTCAGGACATGTTCATTCTGTATATAATAGAATGCATATACAGTCTTCATCAACAGGTATCCCAACATTCAGGACATGTTCATTCTGTATTGATTTAAATGCCATGTATCAAAGTGATGAATGTACTGTATTTGTTATATTATGAATATCGCATGTTGTTGCAAATTGGTCGATACTAATCATAGTATACTACTCACTAAATAGTTCATATTTAAATGCAAATGTGAGAGGATTATACCTAATTACCTCCAATTTATCGCATATTTAAAACGGAAAATAAAGAAATAATCTCAATTCTCAAAAGCAAACAAAATACACACAATGAGAAATGGAGACCGTTTATGAATCGTATCGATTTATTTTATACTTCATTTATTTTACAACGATTGCGAAGCAAGTTTTAACAACTTATATTAATCATTCTCGTTGGCTGGGATGAAAGCGTATATGTGGTCGTTCATGTGGGAGGAAACAGGAGTACCCGGTATCGTATCGATTAACGTGGCCATACTATCTATCTATCTACCTTTAATGTCGAACCCCTCTAGGGAATGTAGACATGTTGTGCGTCAAATTTATACCGCAAAGAAGTTAAAAGTATGAGTAGGTAAAAGCATAATTTAAGAAAGTAGTGAAAATAGGTTGTGGTAAAAGTTTAAAAACAGCTGCGCAGAACAACTAGGGTTGATCAATATGGCAAACTGACGTATTGAATTGCTCTATGGTAGGGAGATGGACAATATCAGGAGGGAGATGGTTCCAATGGTAGATTGTTCTTGGAAGAAAGGAAAACTTGTAGTAGTCTGTAGTTGGTGTAATTAACCTATTGTTTAAGGAATGGCAATGGCGAGTAGGACGGGAGAGGGAACTAGGTAATTTTCAATGGGAATAGCAACAATATCATTATGAATTTTATACATAAGGGATAACCTATTGTCAATACGCCGTTGATCTAGTCTGCTTAGATTTAGGGAATGTAGCATGTCTGTAACACTAGAGGTACTACAGCCTTTATCCAACGGGCTGGACACCTTCAATTTGGTATATCAATGTGTGGGCATGGGGCGACCAGATCTCTGAGCCATATTCAAGCTGGGGTCTCTCTAGTGTCTGGTAAGCCATGGACTTAAGGGGTACAGATTTGACCTGGAGGTTTCTACGTAGAAATCCTAATATTTGGTTTGCTTTCTTAGTTGACCTTTTTATGTGTGTGTCCCACGACAGGTTATTTGAGATATCCACGCCAAGGTATATGGCTGAGGTGACCGACTCAAGTAGGACTCCATGCAGTTTATATTGACTGGGAATAGGATGTTTCCTTCTGGTGACGTGGATAACTTGACATTTGGAGGGGTTAAATTCCATGTCCCACTCCAACGCCCACTCCTCTAATCTCTTAAGATCGTTTTGGAGTGTGACCGATTCATTTGCAGATGTCAGTGATAGATATACTTCCACTGGGCCGGCAGTGATCCTTCGTTGAGGGATTTTTGGAATAAGACTTCATGGATAGGTGAGAGTTCTTTAGACAGGGTTTTAAGTATCATTGGCTTAATTTGGTCAGGACCACTAGCTTTATAGGGGTTCAGGTTATTGAGAAGTTTCTCTGTGCCATTTGAACTTACTGTGATCTCATTCATGTTTGGCGTGGATTGACCTTTCAGGTTTCCATTTGTGTCCTGAATTTTCATTTTACAAATGAAGGTAAGTCTTAGTGGGGATTTGGAGCTGAATGCAGACTGAAACTGTTTGTTCAGTGATGTGGCATTAGCAGCTTCTTCATGATGAAATTTGTTTTCATGCTTTAGGGGTGGCATTGATTTGTTTTGGGAATAAAGTTTCTTGGTGTTTGGTCTGTAAGGATGGGAGGCATCAGCAGTGTTTAGATTTAGGATGGTTTCCAGATATTGGTGATAAGTCTCTTTGACCTCTTTCCGCACTAAATGTTTGAGATCCAGACATTTCTTGCGATTTGAAGGCGTACTTGACTTCCTAGTATATTTAAAGGCCCTATTTCGCCTTCTAATCATTCGCTTAACACTCTGATTGACCCAGGGTAGGTGATCTCTTATCGATGAATGTTTGGATGGAATCCATTTATCTGTAAGGGTGTTTAGAGCATGAGAGAAGTGTTCCCATAACTCTTCAGTATTTAGTGTGGAATACATGTATTTACATTCGGTGGTCATAACCTGGTGATAGTCACTACTGACTTTCTAATGGCCTGCCAGTTTGCTTTCTTATAGAGTGGAATCCTGCGAGGCTTTTGATAACGTATCCTTGCGGATGTGTTGACTTTTATTTCGACTACATTATGATTACTGATGCCGGGTAGAATATTGACCTGATTTACTAAAGTGGGGTTAGTTGTAAGGAATAAATCCAGGATGTTGTTTTCACGGGTGGGGAGGTTAACCAGTTGGGTGAGGTTTGTATCATTAAACGTTTCAATGGCCTGCCTATAGAAGGATGGGTGCTTGCAGTCGGTGGATGGGCTAGTAGTGTCCCAGTCCATCTTTGGTAGGTTTAGGTCCCCAGCCACCCATATGTTGGAGAAACGTTTATTTACCTTTTCAATAGACCTACATAATTGATTGAAACTGTCTATATCAAGCTCATGGGGTTTGTAATAAGCTCCAATCACAACAGACTTATTTCCTACAAGGTCTAATTTTACCCATAGGTATGAGATACATGTATAATATATGTAGGCAATCATCCATACTTATCTTTCACTGATATTTCTTACTTTCCTTTACAGACGGATCTGTATCCAGTGGTTAACACGCTGGATTGGTAATTCAGGGATCGCAGGTTCGATCCCCCGTTTGACCCTAAAATTAACAGTCTTCAGATGGGACTTTAAACCGAGGTCTTGTGTCGGTGTTTTACACCGTGCGCGTAAAAGAACTAGAGGAGACTCTGGGATGGGTCTCTGTCTGTATCAGTGCACTATCCTCCACAATCTAAAATGACTAATCTCTTCAGGAGGCGTTGTTCATATGGGCAACCGGTAGCGACGATAAATAAACGTAAACCACTACTCTCCGTTGCTAGTCCTATTTCTTTCATTCAAATCCATCCAAACTTAACTTTCAATATACATCTGGTTATTACACAATTTAACATGATTGTGCATAACATGGAAATATCATGCATGGTTTGTGTTAATACTGTTGGATATTAGCACTTGTCTATTCCAATTGATACATTGTTGTTTAGTTTTCATTACATGTACATGTTTTCAATATGTGTACTTATTATGAAGAAGAAGAAGAAGAATGCTTTATTAAGACTTAAACTTTACAGTCTATACAGTGTAATACAGATTATGTATATTGATCAGGAAATAAAATTTGACCCCCCCCCCACCACAAAAAAACAAACAAATACAAATTTCTAGTAGCACTAGTTTGAACTTGCCAGTTGTGTCGGTTTTCTTTCAACCATAACCAAAGGCTAATATTTGCTATTTAGACTGACAAATAATTATTTTCATAATATTATATCGAAGCCAAATAACATATAATACTTGGTTTAATCAAATTAAGATTGAACCTTTTACCTACGACCAAATAACAATTTCTATGCGCATGAATATCCTTGGAACTATTTTCAGACTCCCAAACTATTTAAGCGAAGGCACCATGCTTGTGCAATCTTTTATCGATTCCACATACATTGAATGAGGTAGCCATTTTAATTTTGTTATAAATTTTAATTTAATGCCCTTTATCTACTTTTAAATGCATTCAAAAGCCCTCCCCTCCCACCACAATATAGATACCCCTTGCTTTCGGTGTGTTATATATTTTCAGTTACGAGGACGAAGAATTAGGTCCGCTAGATGTCATGGCTGAGTGATACAGTCCATCTGAAAGATGTCATACAGACAATACTGACTCTTATACATATGATATAGTCTTTGTGTATAAACTCGAAGTGGTTAAGAAATATTTAGAAGGAACTGGACATATTCAGAAGAGTCAACATAATTTTATACTAGTGAAAACGAACAGATGGACTAATTAATGCGTATTATAGCATAAATATATATATTGCTGCCGGTAACGGAGCAAATGATCACTTATACTATTAATATTCACATTCGTTTTAAATAATATAATATTAATATATCACCAGCCATGGCCAATATTTGCCAATACAATACAATTCATTAAACGTTTATATTTGTTGGGTTATTTGTCTCTAGGTAATATGTGTAAGAAGAAATCAAACTAACCTGTTGCAAATGCGATACACGGTGTATTGTTGTGTTAACCCCGAATAGCAAAAAACACTACACAATTTTTTAGCTGGATATCAAATACATGCCTATTTATGTCATACACAATGAACGGTTGAATGTAAGGATGGCCAACATGAAATCTAATACCACGTGTATTAGACTCGAATTCATGCTGCAGTCAGGGCCGTTGCTGGCGCTATTTTGATGATACGCACGGCCAAAATATGCTTTTTTGTCGAGTGAGCATAGCGAGCGAGTACGCTAGGGGGGTCCGGGGCCATGCCCCCCGGAGATTTTTTGAAATGAGGAAGCAATTTCTTGCATTTTGTAGCATACAAAGTTCTTACGACAATCCGAATAAAGGTATAAATTAAGGCTAGATGTATAATATACATGACATGATCTATCGCCCTTATCAATTAAACAAGCACGTAAAATAGCACAAACTAAATTTTGAGATGCACAATATTTGCAATGGGCTCAATTATTCCACCATTACACACATCACGGCGCCTATGTATCCCTACAAGCCCACCCCCGGGGTTTTAATGCATTTTTGGAGTTTTCATTTTTTTCGTTTTCTGAGACCAATGATACGCACGTGCGTACTTGCGTATGCCCAGCGACGGGCCTGGCAGTATGTTCGCGTGACGAATATAAAATTATTTAAAGTGCTTGTGTAGTGTTGCGCCTATTTAAAGGGAGACACCTCTTTTTATGAACATCAGTACCCGAATACTATGCTTGTATACCTGGCACCAGGCTGATATGCAATCGGTAACCATTATTTAACTAGCTGGTGGCTCACAAACCAGCCATATCAGATCAAACACCGGACGAGGTTAGAACCTTCGACCGCCTGCTCCGTAGGCGGACGCCTTAACCACTAGGCAACGGAGACGGTATATAATATAATAATGGAAAATCAGACTGGTGTACAGACGGATCTGTAGTCCAGTGGTAACACGCTGGACTGGTAATCCAGGATTCGCAGGTTCGATCCCCCGCCTGACCCTAATAAAATTAACAGTCAGATGGGACATTAAACCGAGGTCTCGTGTCGGTGCTTTACACCGTGCTCGAAACAGAACCAGAGGAGATTCTGGAATTGATCTCTGTCTATATCATTGCACTATCCTCCACAAATCTAAAATGACTAATATCTTCAGGAGGCGTCGCTCATATGGGCAACCGGTAGCGACGATAAATAAACGTAAAACACACAAATCAGACTGGTGTTATAAAATAAAACCTACAATAGTCAAACATATTATGAAGGAGTCTTTTAAACGGTGTTGTTGAAATAACGTAATATAATTCGGAAATATGTCCTGAATGCCCATTTTCATTTTTACATATTCGAATCGAACAGGCAACGATGAGAGCAGCACACTAACACGGGAGTGAGACTCGCATATATGAGAGCAGCACACTAACACGGGAGTGAGACTTCCATATATGAGAGCAGCACACTAACACGGGAGTGAGACTTCCATATATGAGAGCAGCACACTAACACGGAGTGAGACTTCCCTATATATAGAGCCACACTAACACGGGAGTGAGACTCGTAAGATGAGAGCAGCACACTAACACGGGAGTGAGACTCGCAAGAGAGCGCACAGCACACTAACACGGGAGTGAGACTCCAAGATGAGAGCAGCACACTAACACGGGAGTGAGACTCACAGATGAGAGCAGACACTAACACGGGGTGAGACTCGCAGATATAGCAGCAACACTACAACCGGGAGTGAGACCGCAAGATGAGAGCAGCACACTAACACGGGAGTGAGACTCCAAGATGAGAGCAGCACACTAACACGGGAGTGAGACTCCGTATATGAGAGCAGCACACTACACAAACCAAAACCCACACACACAACACGGGAGTGAGACTCGCAAGATGAGAGCAGCACACTAACACGGAGTGAGACTCGCAAGATGAGAGCAGCACACTAACACGGGAGTGAGACTCGCAAGATGAGAGCAGCACACTAACACGGGAGTGAGACTCGCAAGATGAGAGCAGCACACTAACACGGGAGTGAGACTCGCAAGATGAGAGCAGCACACTAACACGGGAGTGAGACTCGCAAATTGAAACACACACTAACACGGAGTGAGACTCGCAAATGAGAGCAGACACTAACACGGGGGTGAACTCGAAGATGAGAGCAGCACACTAACACGGAGTGAGACTCGCAAGATGAGAGCAGCACACTAACACGGGAGTGAGACTCGTAGATGAGGCACACACTAACACGGGAGTGAGACTCGTAAGTGAGAGCAGCCCACTACACACAAACGGGAGTGGCTCGCAAGATGAGAGCAGCACCTAACACGGAGTGAGACTCGCAAGATGAGAGCAGCACACTACCGGGAGTGAGACTCGCAAGATGAAGCAGCACACTAACACGGGAGTGAGACTCGCAAGTTGAGACAGCACACTAACAGGGATGAGACTCGTAAGATGGAGCAGCACACTAACCGGGAGTGAGACTCGCAAGATGAGAGCAGCACACTAACACGGGAGTGAGACTCGCAAGATGAGAGCAGCACACTAACACGGGAGTGAGACTCGCAAGATGAGAGCAGCACACTAACACGGGAGTGAGACTCGCAAGATGAGAGCAGCACACTAACACGGGAGTGAGACTCACAAGATGAGAGCAGCACACTAACACGGGAGTGAGACTCGCAAGATGAGAGCAGCACACTAACACGGGGGTGAGACTCGTAAGATGAGAGCAGCACACTAACACGGGAGTGAGACTCGTAATATGAGAGCAGCCACTAGCACACTAACACGGGAGTGAGACTCGCAAGATGAGAGCAGCACACTAACACGGGAGTGAGACTCGCAAGATGAGAGCAGCACACTAACACGGGAGTGAGACTCGCAAGATGAGAGCAGCACACTAACACGGGAGTGAGACTCGCAAGATGATAGCAGCCACTAGCACACTAACACGGGGGTGAGACTCGCAAGATGAGAGCAGCACACTAACACGGGAGTGAGACTCGCAAGATGAGAGCAGCACACTAACACGGGAGTGAGACTCGCAAGATGAGAGCAGCACACTAACAC
>CM026403.1:15993417-16015375 GCA_014843695.1 Archivesica marissinica | reverse complement strand
TAGTTAGAATCATTATTCATATTGCAGACGTCACAAAGTTGCGATGAAAATGTATTGCGTTTGAATAGGAAAACGTTATTTGGAATTATGTGCATTAAGTATTTATATTGAAATGATCTCAATTTAGTTTCTCTAGTTATTCTAATCGGTTGTGTGAATATTTGTTTCCAGTTAGTATCGACCAATTTGCTACAACATGCGATATTCATAATATAACAAATACAGTACATTCATCACTTTGATACATGGCATTTAAATCAATACAGAATGAACAGACAGACAGACAGACAGACAGACAGACAGACAGATGATTTATTTAAGTCTCACCATTATACAGTAAATGATACAACATAAATATTATACACAGAATGCATGATATTATACATGTATTATCAAATAAAATACAAAGCCACTCAATAATGAGTTATGAGAGACTATGGGTAAATAAAATTGACACTTTGTAAAACATAAGACAACATCTTGAGCAATACTTTAAATACCTAAACGTAATTAATGATACAAAGTAAGAGGCTTAAATAAGACTTAAGACAGTTTCTATATCCCATTCATTTATTAATTGTACTAACCAGAAAAAAAAGAAGGTTTATCAAATAAAACGTATTAAATTCTAAAAGAATTTGACTTAAAAAAAAGACATAATAATTACATAAAACAATTTACAAATTACAACATAAGAGCCATAAATATTAAAAATATGGGGCAGTCATATCATTATTGTGTATATCATTATCTATATAGAAGATCTCTTCTAGTAAGTAAAATATCATTGCAGGCTTTGGCACAGTATTTTATGGTATTACAATTTGATAAAATATAATTAAACTTTGTACAATTGTCATAGGTTGGAAAGTCTGAATCTACACCACCTATTTTAATAAACAGATCGTCTCTGATATTGGCATATAATGGACAGTGTAGTAAAACATGGATTTCATCTTCAATTTCGGTTACACAGTTGAAACAAGTACGCTCATTTACATCTAATGACTGGTATCTGCCCGTTTCTATTTTCAGAGGCGCAACACCGCACCTAAACTTTGCTAATGCACTTCTATGTTTTCTGGAAATAATGTTCAGATTTACATAGTTTTCCGTACTATATTCACGTTTGAAGAGTTTATACTTTCTAAGTTTGTTTCCACCGTGTGACCCCTGAGTTGCGTTTACAGTTTCTAACCACCTCAACTTATGCACTTCAGTTAGTTTATGTTCTAGTGATTTAATGATCACACCCTGCCTCGATTTTGTATAATAGTCATTAATACATACTGTAATGTGAATAGGTCCTGAATGTTGGGATACCTGTTGATGAAGACTGTATATGCATTCTATTATATACAGAATGAACATGTCCTGAATGTTGGGATACCTGTTGATGAAGACTGTATATGCATTCTATTATATACAGAATGAACATGTCCTGAATGTTGGGATACCTGTTGATGAAGACTGTATATGCATTCTATTATATACAGAATGAACATGTCCTGAATGTTGGGATACCTGTTGATGAAGACTGTATATGCATTCTATTATATACAGAATGAACATGTCCTGAATGTTGGGATACCTGTTGATGAAGACTGTATATGCATTCTATTATATACAGAATGAACATGTCCTGAATGTTGGGATACCTGTTGATGAAGACTGTATATGCATTCTATTATATACAGAATGAACATGTCCTGAATGTTGGGATACCTGTGTGAAGACTGTATATGCATTCTATTATAATACAGAATGAACATGTCCTGAATGTTGGGATACCTGTTGATGAAGACTGTATATGCATTCTATTATATCAGAAATGAACATGTCCTGAATGTTGGGATACCTGTTGATGAAGACTGTATATGCATTCTATTATATACAGAATGAACATGTCCTGAATGTTGGGATACCTGTTGATGAAGACTGTATATGCATTCATTTATACAGAATGAATGTCCTGAATGTGGATACCTGTTGATGAAGACTGTATATGCATTCTATTATATACAGAATGAACATGTCCTGAATGTTGGGATACCTGTTGATGAAGACTGTATATGCATTCTATTATATACAGAATGAACATGTCCTGAATGTTGGGATACCTGTTGATGAAGACTGTATATGCATTCTATTATATGCTGGTGATATTGTGTTGATTAGTATCAACAAAAGGCAATAGTATGCATTTCCGTCCTGTGTCATTCCAAAGAACCGATTGAATGTGGTAATATAATTACCAGATGTGTTGATAAATACACATACCTTACCCTACCCTACCTTACCCTACCTTACCCTACCTTACCTTACCCTACCTTACCTTACCCTACCCTACCATACGTTACCCTACCTTACCCTACCTTACCATACCCTACGTACCATAACTTACCCTACCTTACCCTACCTACCCTACATTACCCTACCCACCTACCCTACCTACCATACCTACCCTACCCTACCCTACCCTACCTTACCCTACCCTACCTTCCTTACCATACCTTACCTTACCTACCATACTTAACCATACTTACCCTAACCTACCATACGTACCCTACGTTACCCTACGTTACCCTACCTTACCCTACCTTACCTTACCTTACCCTACCTTACCCTACCATACGTTACCATACCTTACCCTACCCTACCTTACCCTACCTTACCCTACCTTACCCTACCTTACCTTACCCAGCTTACCTGACCCTACCTTATCCTACCTTACCCTACCTTACCCTACCTTACCTTACACTACCTTACCCTACCTATATATTTTTCCATGTATGTCCATAATCAGTACAGCATTTGTCCATCCTCATCATGATTGCATATATCATAATATTGTACTATATATATTGTAAATATGTTTAAATGTTACAGACGAGAAACTGTAAAGTTTAAGTCTTAATAAAGCATTCTTCTTCTTCTTCCTATGTATTGTCCTTCTAGAACACTTGGACTTTAACCCTTTCAACACCACATACCTCTATATAGGCTTACAAAAAGTGTAGATCCAGATGAGCCGGCTCGTGACGAGCCGTCTCATCAGGATCTGCACTTTTTGCAAGTAGTATTACTACTTTTAGACAAAATTACCCATCTTGATAAATGAACTGGTCCGAATGTAATTTTCTTATTCATTTATTGGTCTAAGAATATCATGGACCAGTCCATGTCAGTTACTTGGTGTTGAAAGAGTTAATGAAACTGCTAAGGCTGTCGCTCAACTTGCAAACCGTACTCTTGGTTTGTTGATAGCAAAATCTAAACTAATCTAATGATTTAAATTCCAATTATCTCCATGACATGTTCAAACAAAAAGCAAAAACTAATACTAGTAATGCATTCTTAACACTTAGTTCAAATACAAATCTAAATTTGTATATACCCAAAACAAATTGTCCGAGTGCGTGTGTTTTACGTTTATTTATCGTCGCTACCGGTTGCCCATATGAGTGACGCCTCCTGAAGAGATTAGTCATTTTAGATTGTTGGAGGATAGTGCAATGATACAGACAGAGACCCATTCAAGAGTCTCCTCTGGTTCTTTGACGTGCACGGTGTAAAGCACCGACACGAGACCTCGGTTTAAAGTCCCATCTGAAAGACTGTTCGTTTTATTAGGGTCAGACGGGGGGTCGAACCTGCGAACACTGGATTACTAGTCCAGCGTGTTACCACTGGACTACAGATCCGTCTAATGTATAATGCGTGTGTGTGTAGTTGTGCGACGTGTGAATATTGTCGGCAGTGTGTACCTGCGTATTTTACCTATGTGTTGTTTTACCACGGTCGAGTAACTAACTTAAAAATAACAGCTACGTGTACAGTTAAATCAGTATACCATTGACTACCCACGCCGAAGCGTTATAAATCTACACTTCACGGCCGAACTAACGCTACGTAGTACTCAAACTTCCCATGTGTGCAGAATTTACACCGATCTGTTTTGACAAAACAAGGACCATGGTGTCACCCTTGGATCTGGACTAGTGCGGGCCGTTGCCTAATGTTGTTAAAACCTGTGGCCCAAACCATTTGTATTTTTCAAATGTGTATGACATATTTACTATCGATTTGCAATAAAATATGGTTAAATAACTTTTTTAAAAACCCATAAAAAACACCTTGGATCTATTGGAAATGAAGAAAATATAGAACCCAATCGTCAGAGGGTAATTGTATTTTTCCAGACTCACATCCAAAACAGACTACCAAGCTCAGTAGTGAGCACATCTTTCAATTAAGTAATACTTTGAGGTCTACTTGAGATCTACATTTGAGAATCAAATGTTTTCAATGATTGGAAGCATTGAGGAAAAGGTGCTTACATTAAAGCGAGATACATCTATTCTCCGTGATAATGTGGCTACTCTCTAGCCTGGGAACAAGCGTTGGTAGATATTTTCCTGGTCAGTCATAAAAATATAGCTTAATACCGAGATCATTAATTGGGCCGTATTGAGTTTCTGATATCAACATTTTGCCAGAAGTAAATTAGTGACAAATCAACAGACTGGAACCCAGGCTAGCTACTCTCAAGAACAAGGTTCAGGTGCTTGAGAACAACGTTCAGGTGAACATGATTCAAGTGTTCGAGAACAAGGTTCAGGTGCTTGAAAACAAAGTTCAGGTGAACATGATTCAAGTGCTCGAGAACAAGGTTCAAGTGGTCGAGAACAAGGTTCAAGTGCTCGAGAACAAGGTTCAAGTGCTCAAGAACAAGGTTCAAGTGCTCGAGAACAAGGTTCAAATGTTCGAGAACAAGGTTCAGGTGCTCAAGAACAATGTTCAAGTGCTCAAGTACAAGGTTCAGGTGCTCGAGAACAAGGTTCAGGTGCTCAAGAACAAGGCTCAGGTACTCGAGAACAAGGTTCAGGTGCTCGAGAACAAGGTTCAAATGTTCGAGAACAAGGTTCAGGTGCTCAAGAACAATGTTCAAGTGCTCAAGAACAAGGTTCATGTGCTCGAGAACAAGGTTCAGGTGCTCAAGAACAAGGCTCAGGTACTCGAGAACAAGGTTCAGGTGCTCGAGAACAAGGTTCAGGTGCCTGACAAGAAGGTTATCATTTTAACACCGTTGAACGAGAACATGAATCAATACTCCAGACGTAATTGTCTCAGAATATCAGGCGACGAGTCCACTGATAAGATTCTAATGGACATCATATCGGCAGTGGATGCTGATGTTTCCTTAGACCAGGTGGATTGCACTCACAGACTTGGCAAGCCAAGACCCAAACAGGGATCGACTTCTAACCGTCGCTCTAGGGACATTATCGCCAATCGTATTTCATACAGGGCCCGTCAAAGTATTTATAAGTTGAATCACTGAATACTCTTGAATATGTCACGGCAAACCTCGGGTTGGACTAACCTTTGTCGGCCAGTATGCGCGGTGCACTTACTGAATCATGAAGCGAACGACTACATCTTATGTAAACCTGTATTAGCCAGAAATATACAGAACTGTTTTTCCTTTACTGCATATGCGTATCTACAATAATATATACTCAAACGAAAAAGAAAGTGTGCATAGAGGTTGTTCTTAATATTCATTATATCCATAATAGAAATTGTATGTTTGGTACCACTGTACCCAAATAATATTTTTAAAAATAGCGGTTACTATAGATGCACAGAATTCGGTTACATGTGTTTAAGGTCAACATGAAAAATACACAAACTGTGATATTGGTGATATTGTGAGTATAATCACGTTTTGCAGCTCTCCTAATGGTTTTGTTGTGAATATTTGATTAATACCAGGTATGGCCACCAGTTTGTCAGATAACATGTATAATACGGCGTCTCATGGAATTGATTAAACGTTGTACGACGTGTGCAAGTATGTTGTTCCATTCCATCTGCAGAGCATTCTCAAGGTCCTGCACATTGTTGACGACATGTCTTGACCTAACTCTACGACCAAGAACATCCCAAATATGCTCAATGGTGCTAAATCTTCCAACGTCCACAGCCTCATTTCGAAATTCGGCACTGGTACATGACGAAATGGGGATATTCCTTGCTGGCGCAGGCTCTTTTGTGTAATAATCAACCCATGAGTTCCAATCAGATATACGATTTTCCGGGTGCCAGGAATCCGTTCGTTTATTGTCGTTTTCCAATGGCGTGTGTCAGATTAAATAATAGTACACCCTATGTATTGCATTCCTATTCCACAAGTTGTAGTTTCAATATATACCATTGGCGTACCGGTAAGCTGCCGTCTAAGGCTTTTCGGTGAATGTCTTCTAGTCAGTCTCTATTACAGCAAGTGGAATAATATTACTAAGTAACGTGATCATTTTTGCATTTAAAGTTTAAATTTAAATTGTCTAAACTGAGATTGCATAACAAATGTTCAAAATAAAATACACTTTCTCTCGCTTGTGATTTCAACATGGCGTCGAAAAAAGTACCTATTATCGGCCGACCTTGAAAATTCATGTAACAGAAATGTTGATTACAGTTAAGTTCCAAAATGCAAATTAACATTGGGCATATTAATAATTGTTACTCGAAACGGAGGAATTTAACACCCAACAAATTATGATTACTCTTCAATATGAGGTAAGTTGTGACATGGAGAGAAATGTGGATAGTGGCACACCATACTGTCTTGCTGTCGGTTATACTGGCAAACACATGTCTCTAACAGCTTGATATGCATTTGTCAGTGCACTTGGTGAATAGAGACGCCAGGTTGGATTTGAAAAAAATGGATGAAGCTAAATTAGCATAAATAGTAAATATCTTGGACAATAGTATCTTCCTGAGCAGACGATGCCATTTCTCATTTTACAAAAAACAAACACATATTTCTTTATATTTTCCTCTGTTTAAGGGATTTTTAGGCTACACATAAATGGGATTAATGAAAACATCAACGTTTGCACACTTTCAAATAAAATGTAAATATGTATCTGCTTTACGCGCAGTTTGCTCTTTGATAAGTAATATGTGAAATCCATAAGTACCAAAGAACCTATTTTAGAGCAATGACGTCATTCGCTTGCCGGAAGTAAACAAAAATCACGTGAATAAACAAAGGCCGAAAATAAGCGAGGGCCGATATCAGGGATGTTGACAATACCCCCGATTGACTTTCAAGTCTAATTAACAAGTGGTAGTACCAGTTCATATATCCGATTGACTTTCAAATATCCAACATAGAGTGCGTGCTTATATGTATCAATAATATAAATGTATATTTGAATAGTGCGACCGTTAACATATATGTTACTCTATCAAAGTGCCACTATACATGGTTATGATTATATAGTTAATTACATAGTAATTTATGTGTTTTGCGTGTTTACGTTTATTTATCGTCGCTACCGGTTGCCCATATGAGCGACGCCTCCTGAAGAGATTAGTCATTTTAGATTTTGGAGGATAGTGCATGATACAATATCGGTACATGGTGAACTATGGGGTACCGCATCCCATAACGTGTAGCTTAGTATAGGCTACCAATATCGGTAAGCGATAAATCACAGACGGATCTGTAGTCCAGTCGTAACACGCTGGACTGGTAATCCAGGGATCGCAGGTTCGATCACCCGTCTGACCCTAACCTGAGGAGACTGGAATGCACACACAAGCGGTAAATCTATACGAATATTTGTAACGGTTAACATCTGACTATGTTTAGTACTATACTCGGCCGTTGGTGTTATTTACAGTGTTAAGGACATCAGTGTATTATCTAAGGTGCATGGCATTGTGTTACCAATTGAATGTTCTGATTCTGCGTTTCATCGTGGTATGAATGTCAGTGTGTTACACCTAATTTGTTCATCAAAACCTTCCTTGCATAAAGAACCGAAGGTTTTGATGAACACATTAGGTGAGAAAAAAGCTGACATTCATACCTCGATGAAACGCAGAAAAGAAACATTCAATTGTTATAATTACAACTAATATTTTCCAAATTACAAAACAAGTTGTCTTTTTTATTCGAGACATATACGCGTACACGTTCCCCCGATAGTGTATACATCCAGAAGGGCTTGCATTTCTGGGGTAGTCAGACGGATCTGTAGTCCAGTGGTTAACACGCTGGATTGGGAGTTTAAACCGAGGTCTCATGTCGTGTCGGTGCTTTGCATCGTGCACGTAAATGGGCAACCGGTAGCGACGATAAATAAACGTAAAGCACCACTACGTGTGTTAGTGATTTGGACATATTTGGCGATTGAAAACTCTTCGGTGTAAAGTAACCATACGACAGTGATCAAGTGTTTTACTATGCATCCGCGAGTGTTAATTAATATCAGTATTTTACATGTCTACATCCCTGCGAGGGGTTTGACATTAGAGGAAGATTAATATCAGTGTTCTACCATACAACCGCGAATGTTAATTAATATCAGTAGTTTGCCATACATACGCGAATGTTAATTAATAGGGAATCGATCCCAAATGTGTGAGCGACACGCGAGAGTCGGGATTGATCAATATAGCACGAACATCAAAGTCCATAAATTATAGTATGTATATCAAAAATCGTAAATTTCCGGGTTTTCAACAGGTAGTCTGTCTACTCCAGTTGAGGAAATATGAAAACAGGAATAGAGTTTATGATACAGACGGATATGTAGTTCAGTGGTTAACCCAATAGACTGGTAATCCAGGGATCGCAGGTTAACATAACATATTTTAACATAAAATTAACAGTCATTCAGGTGGGACTTTAAACTGAGGTCTCGTGTCGGTGCTTTACACTGTGCACGTAAAAGAACCAGAGGAGACTATGGAATGGGTCTCTGTCTGTATCATTGCACTATCCTCCAAAGATCTAAAATAACTAATCTCTTCATGAGGCGTCGTTCATATGGGCAACCGGTAGCGACGATAAAAAAACGTAAAACACCACAGAGCTTCGGATTTTATCGCAATTCCATGGGGTTTTGAATATGAAATGCCGCCATCTTGAATCTCGATTGAAATTTAGTTGTGAAATTGAGCGGTAAGGTTTCGTTTCATTTGGCAGTAAATAGGTTTTTAATTTATTTTATTGTTGACCAAACAACCCCTATAAACAAGTGTACACTATGACCCACTTTGAGATAACCCCTACATGTGCACAGCAATGCCATGGTAATAGAGTAGTCTCCCATACTAAAATGGCGACGCACACACGTTTTTATCGCGATTTCTGGGAGTGTATGACTGCACAGGCGCGTAGCCACACTGAAACTCACCGAGTCAGCTGCCTTGATTAATATTTCCAAAGCACAACGAAAAAGAAAATGCAAACAATATCCATTTGCCATAATTATACGTCTAAACTCATTAAATCAGAACATCGCTTCTGTGCCCCAACAAAACATGCCCCCGGACCCCCTCCTAGATTGTCTCGGTTATGGTACTGCTGCAGCAGTATATCGGAACACATTTCTTGTGGTAAGCATTAGAAAATAATATTGTCTAATTTAAAAGAATGAGTTTCGACATGTGGACCATTATTTCGGTCAGCGTGTACTAAAATAAATTTGTTTGTGGATTATGGAAATTTATTTTAGCACGATTGCGAAACAATGTATTACAACATTATAGTAATCACTCTGGACACCTCATTCTGATGGAATCCGCGATGGGTATATGGTGAGTGAGAGAAGAGATAGTGTGGAATGTATGCGCCTTGTCCCAAAGGACACAATCGTAACCGATACGCCAAATGTTCAATGAGAGACATTGGTCAGTTACTGCCCCGGAATATTCCCCAAAAGTAGATAGGTCCTATTAAGTGTTTTCCTCTGTTTTTATCGTTGTTACCTTTGTATGTGTGTGTTTTACGTTTATTTATCGTCGCTACCGGTTGCCCATATGAGCGACGCCTCCTGAAGAGATTAGTCATTTTAGATTTTGGAGGATAGTGCATGATACAGACAGAGACCCATTCCAGAATCTCCTCTGGTTCTTTTACGTGTACGGTGTAAAGCACCGACACGAGACCTCGGTTTAACGTCCCATCTGAAAGACTGTTAATTTTATTATGGTCAGACGGGGGATCGAACCTGTGATCCCTGGATTACCAGTCCAGCGTGTTACCACTGGACTACATATTTTTTTTATTTAAGTTTATTTAACGTCGCTACCGGTTTCCCATTTGAGCGACGGGCAGTTTACCTAACATCACCTTTCCTGGGCAGGCTCCAGCGGTTAACCAGTACTTGGTGCAGCAACCTCTGTAAGAAACTGCCAACTTATTCATATAAACGAGACACGGTCTGAGCGGGGCTCGAACCCGTGACCATCAGAGATGATAGGTTACAGTGGTATACAAGTCAGCGACCTTAACCACTCGACCACGGAGGCGGACTACATATCCGTCTGTACGTTACCTTTGTACAACATGCTAGCAATATGTATTCCACTATCGCTTCATATGATTACTATATATCGACATAAAATTATAGCAGGCGCAGTTAAAATAAACAAAATTGGATAACAAATATATTAGCCAAACACATTGGAAATCCTAAAACAAAAAAAATGTAATATTTATTAATGTAAGATTGGATTTTCTTTCATCTCGTGATAATCGACAACTGTTTTTCCAGTCGTGTGGCTAACGGAACTCGTGGAAATACAAATGCCCATGATCACTCGATGGAATAAATCCCAGTCTTACAATAATAAACACAAACAAATTTAATCTGTGATGCCACTTAAATAGCGTGTTGTCAAAAGCGATGATAAATTGTATCGCATAAATTACAACTGGATCTGTGGACTGGTAATCCAGGGATCGAACCTGTCTGACCCTAATAAAATTAACAGTCTTTCAGATGGGACATTAAATTTAAAACGAGGTCTCGTGTTGGTGCTTGTGTAGATGTATATATATATATGTTTCATTAACACATACTGAGACATTTTTAGGATTTTAGAAAGTTTATTTGCGATTGCACGTTACTATTTTTATATGGACTTGTGCGTAAATGTTGTGTTTTTCACTTGGAGGACTTTGAGGTGAGGTTATTTTGAATTTGTGCATTTATACACGTTTGCTTTACACCTGTCGTCTTCATGTGTTGCTATTTATAGACTATACCTGTACTCTTATCACTTACCGGCCTTTCTTTACCTGGAGGACACGTATATAGCGTCCATATAATCGGCGATTCGTCACACTTTGTTCGGCAGCACACATAGTATGGCGACTAATTATAGCGGATCTGGTTGCGATAATAGTGATGCTGCAGAGTACGGTGAAGCAATAATGTCTTCACAACAGGCTACACGAGTAACAACACCTGTACAAAGTGGGCTGAAACGTAATGCCTCAGAGCCATGTAATACAGATTCAACAGTGAAAAAAGCACGTGTAACGGCAAAAGCTAAACGTAACCTTTATCAGTCAGTGCCGTCCTGGGACACGGGTAAACAAACAGAGTCAGTTCTATCCGTCGAACACTTAATTGACAAGCTCACTGCAGACATGCATATGCAGTTTAGTGCTATGAATGAACGTATTGATAAATTAGAATCCAGTTTAGAGCAGAGGATTTCAAACAAGGTAGCTCAAATAATCGACAAGAGGGTAAATACAGAACTTGGTCGTATACGCAAGGATGTTGACAGTCGATTGGAATCCTTTAAAGAGGAAATAAAGTCCGACATCTCCGCTGATCTTCATGATATTAACGACAAAGTGAGGGTACTATCCAATGACGTACCAGTCAACTCGGGTCAAACGGATGTGAGCCTCAACATTGTTATAAGATGTCTGCCAGAATCTTCAAATGAAAACACCAGTGTTAAATTGAACTCACTTATCCGGGACGGTCTTAAGGTTAGTGATGTAACCTTTAGTAAGGTTGAAAGGAAGAAATCATCATCATCAAAACCTGGTATTGTGATTGTTAAATTTAAGTCACACGATGACAAACGAAAAGTGATGGTGAAAAAGTCTAACCTGGGTGATAGTCGTCAATACAAGGATGTTTTCATTCACCATGACCAATCACATATTGACAGGCTTATGGCTAATAACTTTCGCACCATCTTAAGTGCCATGAAACAACATGATTTTACGGTTAGAGGCTCTCGTGTTGTACGAGTAAATAGTGATAGACCACGTGAGCAAATGAATCATCGGTCATCGGATCGGGAACGTGACTCTTACTCAGGTAGTGATCGAGGGCCAAGTTACGGTGGAAACCGTGGTGGTAATCGCGACGGTTGGAACAGAGTAGACAGTCGTGGCAGGCACTACAATAGAAGGAATGGAGGTGGACGGCGTGGTGGTCGTAATTAATATAAAGCCGGTTTTTGGAATGTTCGTGGTTTTAATATGAATCCTGATTCTGATAATTTTTTATTAAGATCTTCTTGTATTTTACAGTATAACTTTGATATATTAGCTTTAGCTGAAACTCATTTAATAGATGATAATGTTTTAACTCTTGAAGGTTACCGCTGGTTCGGTCATAACCGGAAACATATTCATAGAAATGCCAGGTCAGGGTCTGGTGGTGTTGGATTTTTAATTAAAGATACACTATGTGATATTTTTGATATTTCTGTTTTGAGTGATTCACATGAAGGTATCTTTTGGCTCAAAATGGTTCACAAGTTTGAGCAGTTCACCTTGATGCCATGTGTCTGTTACTTGCCACCAGAAAATTCATCTCGCTATTTTAACGTAAACACCTTTTATGATTGCCTTTTGACAGATATCTATGCTTTTCAGAATGATTGTATGATATATGTATGTGGGGATTTCAACAGTCGATGTGGGGGATTAGACGACTTTATTGGGGTCGTCTGTTGTTGATTACTGTATTGCTACTCATGATAATTTATGTAACATCTGGTGATATCCGGGTCTTAGTACCAACTTGTATACCAGATCATTCATTGCTGTCATGGAATATTGTTAGTGATACCAGTTCATATCATACGAAATATATTTCAAATGAGGGTACGTCTTATGATAGATTTGATCTTAGTAATGTAAATAATTATTTCATGAATAGTCCTTCTGCTGTGTTACAGATAAATAACGTCATTCAAAAACTAGAACAAGGTTTTCGTTCGCAGAATGATATTGATCTCGTATATGAGGACTGGTGTAATGTAGTGAAACAAAACATGTATAAAGATATTCCTTTCAAAACTATAAAGAGTGGGTGCAGGAATAAAAAGCGTAAACCTGGTAAATCTTGGTGGAGTGACAATTTAACTAACTTATGGTCTAATCTATGCATTTTGGAAGGTAGATGGTTAAATTGTTCCCATCGTAATGCTAAATTAAAATTCAAAACTGAATATGTTCAAGCACGTATATATTTTGATCGGGAAGTACAAAAGGCTAAACGATTTTATTGGTATTCCATGCAAAACGAACTTCTAACAGACTGTAATGTGGACCAGACTAAGTTCTGGAAGTCGATCGGGAAAATTGGCGTATTTATTGTAAGAGTAAGCAAATACCGATGAAAGTTACCTTAGAAGATGGGTCTACTTCTACTTATGTCGATGATGCTCTATTTAAGTGGGAACATGAGTTCAGTTCTTTATTTAACAAAGACAGTGTAAGTGAGCCCGTGGCTACTGAAAATAGTAATAATATTGATGGTGTACCATTTAATGAACATATTTGTTTGTTAGAGGTCAAGAAGGCCGTAGATAAGGTCACACGTGGTAAAGCTTGTGGAGTAGACGAACTTCCACCGGAAGTATTAAAAAATGATACCACTATATTGTTTCTGCATGCCTTATATAATATATGCTTTGAATGGTATTACTCCATCATTATGGAATAGATGTATTATTAATCCAATTCCAAAGTCTACAACAGCTGATCCTACAGACCCCATGTCTTATAGAGGCATTTCTCTAGCTTGTACAACATACAAGATATACTGTAATATATTGAATGATAGATTGTGTTCCTGGGTTGAAGACAATGGCATTTTGGCAGATGAACAGAATGGTTTCCGTAAGAAGAGAAGCACTTCCGATCAAATTTCGTCTTACGTTAATTTAGTTGAAACACGAAAGAAACTTAAGCAATGTACTTATGCAGCTTTTATAGACTTCCGTAAAGCTTACGATTTCATTAATCGTTCTAAATTATGGACAAGATTAAATGGTATTTCTGGTAAAATGGTTCTAGCCATAAAGTCACTCTATTCATCTGTCGCCTCTTGTTTTAGAATTAACTCATTCAAAACAGACTGGTTTAATGTTCATTGTGGATTGAGACAAGGCTGTGTGTTATCACCCTTGTTGTTTAATTTATGTATCAATGACCTAGCTGTATATCTTAAGTCCTTTGATATTGGTATTAATATAGATAATGAAAAGGTTTGCATACTCCTATATACTGATGACATTGTTTTACTAGCTAAAGATGAATATGACTTACACATTTTGCTAAATGCTCTGAACGATTGGTGTTGTCTTAAGGATTCTTGCGAGTCTCACTCCCGTGTTAGTGTGCTGCTATCATATTACGAGTCTCACTCCCGTGTTAGTGTGCTGCTCTCATCTTGCGAGTCTCACTCCCGTGTTAGTGTGCTGCTCTCATCTTGCGAGTCTCACTCCCGTGTTAGTGTGCTGCTCTCAACTTGCGAGTCTCACTCCCGTGTTAGTGTGCTGCTCTCATCTTGCAAGTCTCACTCCCGTGTTAGTGTGCTGCTCTCATCTTACGAGTCTCACTCCCGTGTTAGTGTGCTGCTCTCATCTTACGAGTCTCACCCCCGTGTTAGTGTGCTAGTGGCTGCTCTCATCTTACGAGTCTCACTCCCGTGTTAGTGTGCTGCTCTCATCTTACGAGTCTCACCCCCGTGTTAGTGTGCAGCTCTCATATTGCGAGTCTCACTCCCGTGTTAGTGTGCTGCTCTCATATTACGAGTCTCACTCCCGTGTTAGTGTGCTGCTAACATCTTGCGAGTCTCACTCCCGTGTTAGTGTGCTGCTCTCATCTTGCGAGTCTCACCCCCGTGTTAGTTTGCTGCTATCATCTTACGAGTCTCACTCCCGTGTTAGTGTGCTGCTCTCATCTTGCGAGTCTCACTCCCGTGTTAGTGTGCTGCTCTCATCTTGCGAGTCTCACTCCCGTGTTAGTGTGCTGCTCTCATCTTGCGAGTCTCACTCCCGTGTTAGTGTGCTGCTCTCATCTTGCGAGTCTCACCCCCGTGTTAGTGTGCTAGTGGCTGCTCTCATCTTACGAGTCTCACTCCCGTGTTAGTGTGCTGCTCTCATCTTACGAGTCTCACTCCCGTGTTAGTGTGCTGCTCTCATCTTACGAGTCTCACTCCCGTGTTAGTGTGCTGCTCTCATCTTGCGAGTCTCACTCCCGTGTTAGTGTGCTGCTCTCATCTTGCGAGTCTCACTCCCGTGTTAGTGTGCTGCTCTCATCTTACGAGTCTCACTCCCGTGTTAGTGTGCTAGTGGCTGCTCTCATCTTACGAGTCTCACTCCAGTGTTAGTGTGCTGCTCTCATCTTACGAGTCTCACTCCCGTGTTAGTGTGCAGCTCTCATATTACGAGTCTCACTCCCGTGTTAGTGTGCTGCTCTCATATTACGAGTCTCACTCCCGTGTTAGTGTGCTGCTAACATCTTGCGAGTCTCACTCCCGTGTTAGTGTGCTGCTCTCATCTTGCGAGTCTCACTCCCGTGTTAGTGTGCTGCTCTCATCTTACGAGTCTCACTCCCGTGTTAGTGTGCTGCTCTCATCTTGCGAGTCTCACTCCCGTGTTAGTGTGCTGCTCTCATCTTGCGAGTCTCACTCCCGTGTTAGTGTGCTGCTCTCATCTTGCGAGTCTCACTCCCGTGTTAGTGTGCTGCTCTCATCTTGCGAGTCTCACTCCCGTGTTAGTGGCTGCTCTCATCTTGCGAGTCTCACTCCCGTGTTAGTGTGCTGCTCTCATCTTGCGAGTCTCACTCCCGTGTTAGTGTGCTGCTCTCATCTTGCGAGTCTCACTCCCGTGTTAGTGTGCTGCTCTCATCTTACGAGTCTCACCCCCGTGTTAGTGTGCTAGTGGCTGCTCTCATCTTACGAGTCTCACTCCCGTGTTAGTGTGCTGCTCTCATCTTACGAGTCTCACCCCCGTGTTAGTGTGCTGCTCTCATCTTGCGAGTCTCACTCCCGTGTTAGTGTGCTGCTCTCAACTTGCGAGTCTCACTCCCGTGTTAGTGTGCTGCTCTCATCTTGCGAGTCTCACTCCCGTGTTAGTGTGCTGCTCTCAACTTGCGAGTCTCACTCCCGTGTTAGTGTGCTGCTCTCATCTTGCGAGTCTCACTCCCGTGTTAGTGTGCTGCTCTCATCTTGCGAGTCTCACTCCCGTGTTAGTGTGCTGCTCTCATCTTGCGAGTCTCACTCCCGTGTTAGTGTGCTGCTCTCATCTTGCGAGTCTCACCCCCGTGTTAGTTTGCTGCTCTCATCTTGCGAGTCTCACTCCCGTGTTAGTGTGCTGCTCTCATTGTTGCCTGTTCGATTCGAATATGTAAACCACCTGCCTGCTTTACTTACCTACATACCTGAAATGTATTTAAATATGCATGTTATAAATATATCAGAAAATAAAGAACTTAACATTTGAAAATGAGCATTCAGGACATATTTCCGAATTATATTACGTTATTTTGAACAACACCGTTTAAAAGACTCCTTCAGAATATGTTTGGCTATTGTAGGTTTTATTTTATAACATCAGTCTGATTTGTGTGTTTTACGTTTATTTATCGTCGCTACCGGTTGCCCATATGAGCGACGCCTCCTGAAGATATTAGTCATTTTAGATTTGTGGAGGATAGTGCAATGATACAAACAGAGACCCATTCCAGAGTTTCCTCTGGTTCTGTTACGAGCACGGTATAAAGCACCGACACGAGACCTCGGTTTAATGTCCCATCTGACTGTTAATTTTATTAGGGTCAGGCGGGGGATCGAACCTGCGATTCCTGGATTACCAGTACAGCGTGTTACCACTGGACTACAGATCCGTCTGTACACCAGTCTGATTTTCCATTATTATATTATATACCGTTTCCGTTGCCTAGTGGTTAAGGCGTCCGCCTACGGAGCAGGCGGTCGAAGGTTCTAACCTCGTCCGGTGTTTGATCTGATATGGCTGGTTTGTGAGCCACCAGCTAGTTAAATAATGGTTACCGATTGCATATCAGCCTGGCGCCAAGTATACAAGCATAGTATTCGGGTACTGATGTTCATAAAAAGAGTTGTCTCCCTTTAAATAGGCGCAACACTATACACAAGCACTGTAAATAATTTTATATTCGTCATGCGAAAATACTGCAGCACGAATGCGAGACCAATACACCTGGTATTAGATTTCATGTTGTCGATCCTTACATTCAACCGGTCATTGTGTATGACATACATATACATGTATTTGATATCCAGCTAGTGTGTTCTGCTATTCGGGGTTAACACAACAATACACCGTGCATTTGGAACAGGTTAGTTTGATTTCTTCTTACACATATTATATGTTATTTGTATTCGATATATTATGAAAATAATTATTTGTCTAAATAGCAAATATTAGCCTTTGGTTATGGTTGAAAGAAAACCGATACAACTGACAAGTTCAAACTAGTGCTACTAGAAATTTGTATTTGTTTGTTTTTTTGTGGGTCAAATTTTATTTCCTGATCAATATACATAATCTGTATTACACTGTATAGACTGTAAAGTTTAAGTCTTAATAAAGCATTCTTCTTCTTCATAATAATTACACATATTGAAAACATGTACATGTAATGAAAACGAAACAACAATGTATCAATTGGAATAGACAAGTGCTAATATTCAACAGTATTAACACAAACCATGCATGATATGTCCATGTTATTCACAATCATGTTAAATTGTGTAATAACCAGATGTATATTGAAAGGAAAGTTTGGATGATTTTGAATGAAAGAAATAAGACTAGCAGAGGAGAGTAGTGTTTTACGTTTATTTATCGTCGCTACCGGTTGCCCATATGAACAACGCCTCCTGAAGAGATTAGTCATTTGGAGGATTTTGGAGGATAGTACAATGATACAGACAGAGACCCATCCCAGAGTCTCCTCTGGTTCTTTTACGTGCACGGTGTAAAACACCGACACAAGACCTCGGTTTAAAGTCCCATCTGAAAGACTGTTAATTTTAGGGTCAAACGGGGGATCGAACCTGCGATCCCTGAATTACCAATCCAGCGTGTTAACCACTGGATACAGACCCGTCTGTTAAGGAAAGTAAGAAATATCAGTGAAAGATAAGTATGGATGATTGCCTACATATATTATACATGTATCTCATACATATGGGTAAAATTAGACCTTGTAGGAAATAAGTCTGTTGTGATTGGAGCTTATTACAAACCCCATGAGCTTAATATAGACAGTTTCAATCAATTATTAGGTCTATTGAAAAGGTAAATAAACGTTTCTCCAACATATGGGTGGCTGGGGACCTAAACCTACCAAAGATGGACTGGGACACTACTAGCCCATCCACCGACTGCAAGCACCCATCCTTCTATAGGCAGGTCATTGAAACGTTTAATGATACAAACCTCACCCAAATGGTTAACCTCCCCACCCGTGAAAACAACATCCTGGATTTATTCCTTACAACTAACCCCACTTTAGTAAATCAGGTCAGTATTCTACCCGGCATCAGTGATCATAATGTAGTCGAAATAAAAGTCAACACATCCGCAAGAATACGTTATCAAAAGCCTCACATGATTCCACTCTATAAGAAAGCAAACTGGCAGGCCATTAGAAAGTCAGTATGTGACTATCACCAGGTTATGATCACCGAATGTAAATATTCCGCACTAGATACTGAAGAGTTATGGGAACACTTTTCTTATGCTCTAAACACCCTTACAGATAAATTGATTCCATCCAAACATTCATCGATAAGAGATCACATACCCTGGGTCAATCAGAGTGTTAAGCGAGTGATTAGAAGGCGAAATAGGGCCTTTAAAATACTAGGAAGTCATGCACGCGGAAAAAGGCCAAAGAGGCTCATCACCAATATCTGGAAATCATCCTAAATCTAAACAGTGCTGATGCCTCCCATCCTTACAGACCAAACACCAAGACACTTTATTCCCTCCTTAAGCATTCCAAGCAAGACTCCAAATCAATGCCACCCCTAAAGCATGAAAACAAATTTCATCATGAAGAAGCAGCTAAAGCCTCTGCACTGAACAAACAGTTTCAATCTGTCTTCAGCTCCAAATCCCCACTAAAACTTACCTCCATTTGTACAATGAAAATTCAGGACACAACTGGAAACCTGAATGGTCAACCCACCAAACATGAATGAGATCACAGTAAGTTCAAATGGCATAGTGAAACTTCTCAATAGCCTGCACCCCATAAGTCTAGTGGTCCTGACCAAATTAAGCCAATCATACTTAAAAACCCTGTCTAAAGAACTCTCACCTATCCATGAAGTCATATTCCAAAATCCTTCAACGAAGGATCACTGCCGGTCCAGTGGAAGTCAGCAAATGTTGCTCCCATTTACAAAAAAGGGGACAAGTCAAACCCCGCCAACAATAGGCCTATCTCACTGACATGTGTTCTATGCAAGGTACTAGAACATATAGTTTCCTCCTCGATAGCAAAACACTTCACTAACCACAGTATTCTGTACCATTTGCAGCATGGTTTTAGAGAAAAACGGTCATGCGTGACCCAACTAGTAATGCTAGTCAATGACTTGGTTACCTCTGTCTACAATACGCATCAGGTAGATCTCATCCTATTAGACGTCAGTAAGGCTTTCGATAAGGTCAATCACGAAAAGGTACTACTAAAAATGCATGACTATGGAGTCAGAGGTCAAACATTAAGGTGGATTAAGAGTTTTCTAGATAATATACTTCAGTCAGTTGTCCTTAATGGTATTAGCCTACATAAACGACCTCCCACAAAACATCAGTTCCAAAGTCCGTATCTTTGCAGACGATACTGCAGTCGATCTATCACTGACATCTGCAAATGAATCGGTCACACTCCAAAACGATCTTAAGAGATTAGAAGAGTGGGCGTTGGAGTGGGACATGGAATTTAACCCCTCCAAATGTCAAGTTATCCACGTCACCAGAAGGAAACATTCTATTCCCAGTCAATATAAACTCCATGAGTCCTACTTGGGTCGGTCACCTCCGCTAAATACCTTGGCGTGGATATCTCAAATAACCTGTCGTGGGACACTCACATAAAAAGGTAAACTAAGAAAGCAAACCAAATATTAGGATTTCTACGTAGAAACCTCCAGGTCAAATCCGAACCCCTTAAGTCCATGGTGAGACCCCAGCTTGAATATGGCTCAGAGATCTGGTCGCCCAATACACAAACATTGATATACCAAATTGAAGGTGTCCAGCGAAGAGCAGCCTGTTGGATAAAGGCTGACTTCTATCGTGCCTCTAGTGTTACAGACATGCTACATTCCCTAAATCTACGCAGACTAGATCAACGGCGTATTGACAATAGGTTATCGCGTATGTATAAAATTCACAATGATCTTGTTGCTATTCCCATTGAAAATTACCTAGTTCCCCTCTCCCGTCCTGCTCGCCATTGCAATTCCTTAAGCTATAGGTTAATTACAGCAACTACAGACTACTACAAGTTTTCCTTTTCCCAAGAACAATCTATCATTGGAACCATCATTCCTTTCTTAAATTATGCTTTTAACTACTCATACTTTTAACTTCTTTGCGGTTTTTGACGCGCAACATGTCTACATCCCCTCGAGGGGTTCGACATTAAACTTAAGGAAGATAGATAGATAGATATATAGATAGATAGGTAGGTAGGGTCTGGTAGGGTAGGGTAGGGTAGGGTCTGGTAGGGTAGGGTAGGGTAGGGTAGGGTAAGGTAAGGTAGATAGATAGATTGCTATTCCCATTGAAAATTACCTAGTTCCCTCTCCCGTCCTACTCGCCATTGCCATTCCTTAAACTATAGGTTAATTACAGCAACTACAGACTACTACAAGTTTTCCTTTTTTCCAAGAAAAATCTACCATTGGAACCATCTCCCTCCTGATATTGTCCATCCCCCTGCCATAGAGCAATTCAATACGTCAGTTTGCCATAATGATCATCCCTAGTTGTTCTGCGCAGCTGTTTTTAAACTTTTACCACAACTTATTTTCACTACTTTCTTAAATTATGCTTTTAACTACTCATACTTTTAACTTCTTTGCGGTATTTGACGCACAACATGTCTACATCCCCTCTAGGGGTTCGACCTTAACGGTAGATAGATAGATAGTATGGCCACGTTAATCGATACGATACCGGGTACTCCGGTTTCCTCCCACATGAACGACGACATATACGCTTTCATCCGAGCCAACGAGAGTGATTAATATAAGTTGTTAAAACTTGCTTCGCAATCGTTGTAAAATAAATGAAGCATAAAAAACGGTCTCCATTTCTCATTGAGTGTATTTTGTTTGCTTTTGAGAATTGAGATTATTTCTTTATTTTCCGTTTTAAATATGCGATAAATTGGAGGTCAGTAGGTATAATCTTCTCACATTTGCATTTAAATATGAAATATTTAGCTATTAGTATAATATAATTTATGTTTATATCATATACAATGCTATTGTGTCTGAAATTACACAACGAAATATGTTCGTAATTAAATTGAGCCACATTGTCTGTTTGCAACATTGTTCTTAAGAATTGTGTTATGTAATGATAGCATTCCCAAAACATCGGATAGTTAGAATCATTATTCATATTGCAGACGTCACAAAGTTGCGATGAAAATGTATTGCGTTTGAATAGGAAAACGTTATTTGGAATTATGTGCATTAAGTATTTATATTGAAATGATCTCAATTTAGTTTCTCTAGTTATTCTAATCGGTTGTGTGAATATTTGTTTCCAGTTAGTATCGACCAATTTGCTACAACATGCGATATTCATA
>CM026403.1:15976625-15992417 GCA_014843695.1 Archivesica marissinica | reverse complement strand
GTACCGATATTGGTAGCCTATACTAAGCTACACGTTACGGGATGCGGTACCCCATAGTTCACCATGTACCGATATTGGTAGCCTATACTAAGCTACACGTTACGGGATGCGGTACCCCATAGTTCACCATGTACCGATATTGGTAGCCTATACTAAGCTACACGTTACGGGATGCGGTACCCCATAGTTCACCATGTACCGATATTGGTAGCCTATACTAAGCTACACGTTACGGGATGCGGTACCCCATAGTTCACCATGTACCGATATTGGTAGCCTATACTAAGCTACACGTTACGGGATGCGGTACCCCATAGTTCACCATGTACCGATATTGGTAGCCTATACTAAGCTACACGTTACGGGATGCGGTACCCCATAGTTCACCATGTACCGATATTGGTAGCCTATACTAAGCTACACGTTACGGGATGCGGTACCCCATAGTTCACCATGTACCGATATTGGTAGCCTATACTAAGCTACACGTTACGGGATGCGGTACCCCATAGTTCACCATGTACCGATATTGGTAGCCTATACTAAGCTACACGTTACGGGATGCGGTACCCCATAGTTCACCATGTACCGATATTGGTAGCCTATACTAAGCTACACGTTACGGGATGCGGTACCCCATAGTTCACCATGTACCGATATTGGTAGCCTATACTAAGCTACACGTTACGGGATGCGGTACCCCATAGTTCACCATGTACCGATATTGGTAGCCTATACTAAGCTACACGTTACGGGATGCGGTACCCCATAGTTCACCATGTACCGATATTGGTAGCCTATACTAAGCTACACGTTACGGTACCCCCATAGTTCACCATGTACCGATATTGGTAGCCTATACTAAGCTACACGTTACGGGATGCGGTACCCCATAGTTCACCATGTACCGATATTGGTAGCCTATACTAAGCTACACGTTACGGGATGCGGTACCCCATAGTTCACCATGTACCGATATTGGTAGCCTATACTAAGCTACACGTTACGGGATGCGGTACCCCATAGTTCACCATGTACCGATAGTGGTAGCCTATACTAAGCTATACGTTACGGGATGCGGTACCCCATAGTTCACCATGTACCGATATTGGTAGCCTATACTAAGCTACACGTTACGGGATGCGGTACCCCATAGTTCACCATGTACCGATATTGGTAGCCTATACTAAGCTACACGTTACGGGATGCGGTACCCCATAGTTCACCATGTACCGATATTGGTAGCCTATACTAAGCTACACGTTACGGGATGCGGTACCCCATAGTTCACCATGTACCGATATTGGTAGCCTATACTAAGCTACACGTTACGGGATGCGGTACCCCATAGTTCACCATGTACCGATATTGGTAGCCTATACTAAGCTACACGTTACGGGATGCGGTACCCCATAGTTCACCATGTACCGATATTGGTAGCCTATACTAAGCTACACGTTACGGGATGCGGTACCCCATAGTTCACCATGTACCGATATTGGTAGCCTATACTAAGCTACACGTTACGGGATGCGGTACCCCATAGTTCACCATGTACCGATATTGGTAGCCTATACTAAGCTACACGTTACGGGATGCGGTACCCCATAGTTCACCATGTACCGATATTGGTAGCCTATACTAAGCTACACGTTACGGGATGCGGTACCCCATAGTTCACCATGTACCGATATTGGTAGCCTATACTAAGCTACACGTTACGGGATGCGGTACCCCATAGTTCACCATGTACCGATATTGGTAGCCTATACTAAGCTACACGTTACGGGATGCGGTACCCCATAGTTCACCATGTACCGATATTGGTAGCCTATACTAAGCTACACGTTACGGGATGCGGTACCCCATAGTTCACCATGTACCGATATTGGTAGCCTATACTAAGCTACACGTTACGGGATGCGGTACCCCATAGTTCACCATGTACCGATATTGGTAGCCTATACTAAGCTACACGTTACGGGATGCGGTACCCCATAGTTCACCATGTACCGATATTGGTAGCCTATACTAAGCTACACGTTACGGGATGCGGTACCCCATAGTTCACCCTGTACCGATATTGGTAGCCTATACTAAGCTACACGTTACGGGATGCGGTACCCCATAGTTCACCATGTACCGATATTGTATCATGCACTATCCTCCAAAATCTAAAATGACTAATCTCTTCAGGAGGCGTCGCTCATATTGGCAACCGGTAGCGACGATAAATAAACGTAAACACGCAAAACACATAAATTACTATGTAATTAACTATATAATCATAACCATGTATAGTGGCACTTTGATAGAGTAACATATATGTTAACGGTCGCACTATTCAAATATACATTTATATTATTGATACATATGAGCACGCACTCTATGCTGGATATTTGAAAGTCAATCGGATATATGAACTACTATATATGGTACTACCACTTGTTAATTAGACTTGAAAGTCAATCGGGGGTATTGTCAACATCCCTGATATCGGCCCTCGCTTATTTTCGGCCTTTGTTTATTCACATGATTTGTGTTTACTTCCGGCAAGCGAATGACGTCATTGCTCTACAATAGGTTCTTTGGTACTTATGGTGTTCACATATTACTTATCAAAGAGCAAACTGCGCGTAAAGCAGATACATATTTACATTTTATTTGAAAGTGTGCAAACGTTGATGTTTTCATTAATCCCATTTATGTGTAGCCTAAAAATCCCTTAAACAGAGGGAAATATAAAGAAATATGTGTTTGTTTTTGTAAAATGAGAAATGAGAAATGGAATCGTCTGCTCAGGAAGGTCACCTGCTAATTATGCGACAATGTCACAATGCGCATTTTACAGGTCAATTCAAATATAGTGTTCCTCTTACACCTTTTTAACATTTTTTCTTCAGAAATACTATTGTCCAAGATATTTACTATTTATGCTAATTTAGCGTCATCCATTTTTTCCAAATCCAACCTAGCGTCTCTATTCACCAAGTGCACTGACAAATGCATATCAGGCTGTTAGAGACACCAGTAAAACCGACAGCAACAAAGTATGGTGTGCCACTATCCACATTTCTCTACATGTCACAACTTACCTCATATTGAAGAGTAATCATAATTTGTTGGGTGTTAAATTCCTCCGTTTCGAGTAACAATTATTAATATGCCCAATGTTAATTAGCATTTTGGAACTTAACTGTAATCAACATTTCTGTTACATGAATTTTCAAGGTCGGCCGATAATAGGTACTTTTTTCAACGCCATGTTGAAATCACAAGCGAGAGAAAGTGTATTTTATTTTGAACATTTGTTATGCAATCTCAGTTTAGAAAATTGCTTTAAATGCAAAAATGATCACGTTACTTAGTAATATTATTCCACTTGCTGTAATAGAGACTGACTAGAAGACATTCACCGAAAAGCCTTAGACGGCAGCTTACCGGTACGCCAATGGTATATATTGAAACTACAACTTGTGGAATAGGAATGCAATGCATAGGGTGTACTATTATTTAATCTGACATACGCCATTGGAAAACGACAATAAACGAACGGATTCCTGGCACCCGGAAAATCGTATATCTGATTGGAACACACCCATTGACTCATGGGTTGATTATTTCACAAAAGACCCTGCGCCAGCAAGGAATATCCCCATTTCGTCATGTACCAGTGCCGAATTTCTAAATGAGGCTGTGGACGTTGGAAGATTTAGCCTCATCTGCAGTCCATGGATACCATGGATAATACCAAACCGAAAACAGTATAGGACATACACGGGAGGTCATGTGTAGATCAGTCAGTAGAAGTAATTGTTTATGTTACTGGAGAGATATGTCGCAAACTAGAAGTAATGGTTTATGTTACTGGAGAGATATGTCGCAAACTAGAAGTAATGGTTTATGTTACTGGAGAGATATGTCGCAAACTAGAAGTAATGGTTTATGTTACTGGAGAGATATGTCGCAAACTAGAAGTAATGGTTTATGTTATTGGAGAGATATGTCGCAAACTAGAAGTAATGGTTTATGTTACTGGAGAGATATGTCGCAAACTAGAAGTAATGGTTTATGTTACTGGAGAGATATGTCGCAAACTAGAAGTAATGGTTTATGTTACTGGAGAGATATGTCGCAAACTAGAAGTAATGGTTTATGTTACTGGAGAGATATGTCGCAAACTAGAAGTAATGGTTTATGTTACTGGAGAGATATGTCGCAAACTAGAAGTAATGGTTTATGTTACTGGAGAGATATGTCGCAAACTAGAAGTAATGGTTTATGTTACTGGTCATTTATTTGAGCTCGAATGCGAAAGAGGTTCTTACACCTTATATTAATAAATTATTACTTTCGAAATCCCATTCCTGAATGAATCCATCGCCACGAGGGAGAGAGAAGAGGCAGCGTGGAATTGAAATACCTCGCCTAAGGGCACAATCGTAACGGTTCCAGCGGGGCTCGAACTATGGTCTTTCGCACCTGAAGCGAACACACTACCACTGCGCTATCATGACTTTCACAAGAAGAATACCATTTATGAAAATCAATGGCAATATTCTATATACGCATTTGTTCTTATGAAAATGCTACCAAACTGACACTAATAGAAACAAACAATAAATTAAAGTAAAATACAACTGAAACACATACAAAGCACAACATGCCAGTTTAGGCTAAACAATCTAGATTATTATTTGACTAAACAACAGTTGGCGTATGAACATTTGAGTTTCTCAACTCATACCACGAGGCATAGCTCCTATAAGTTTGAAGTTTTAAGTCGTGTAGTTTTACTGTTTTCTGTTAATGGTTACCCATCGTGCAATGTGATATTCCCAGTCTATCCCGGGTGTATGTTTGTTGTAGCTACGTGTCAATTCTGTGCAGCCACGTGTCAACAACGGTAGCTTCACATTGTCTTTGTTGTTAAAGCTATACACAGTTTGTGGACGAATATGGAAGTACGCATCACGCTTGCGAATGTGTTTATCAGTTTCTTTTATACTCCTCGTGTATGCGTATTTTGAAAATGTCCTGTCTTTTCCTGTCGCTGGTTTCTGCGAGATGCTTTCCTCTGCCCCATATGTTGGACGCTCGAGCGCGTTGTTCCAGACGCGTTGGTTATTCATGCGTACAACGTTCAAACTTTCGCGGCGGGACATTTCAATGGCTTCTTTTTTGCCTTTAGTACGAGCGAGTACCGATAGTGGCGTGGAACGTTTTTTTACGCGTTGTTCGAGGTCTAGTTCCGTTTGTTCTCGTTCGTACTGAAACATCTCGAGAGATCTCCGTCTTTGCCTCTCCAGTTGTTTCAATACTTTCACTAAATTCCTTTGCTCTTGTTTTAACCTCAACGTTGTTCGGAATGAAATATCGTAGAAAGGCCATTCAAAATCACATGAAATGTATGTTACATTCATACTGTTTAGCTAGCTAAAATAATTACTATTCAACATGAAATAAAATCCACAGAATGATCATTTCATCAAACTTCTTTTCTTTGTAATTCGTTCATAGCTTAGATCTTCGTTTTAAACTGTTAAATTGTAAGAATATATTTCTTCAGAATTAAAAGGAAAACCACACATGAACATAAAACTGTGCATCTAATTTGCTTCAATCTTCTTATCAACTATGGCTTGGTTTACATGAATTTACGGTGCTTGATGGCCCAACTTGAGGGTTCACGTACATTAGCAAATCTCTGAATAAACAATTGAAAGCTAATTATTTGAACTAGTGTAATAACTCGCGGCATGAGTATGTTAATTGTCTGTAATTCTGTTTGCACTTCATAAATTATGCACAATTCGAAGTTAGACATGATGATTTATAGACAATTAAGTAAGCAGCGATGAGTTTGGAGAAGGGCCGTAACTAAGGATACTAGAACTTGTGGACCAGCCTTTATTTATTGTGTCATGTTTTATTTTCACATGTAAAACATTGAGCAATAAAATATGATTAAACTAAGCTATGAGTTGTGCTTTACGTTTATTTATCGTCGCTACCGGTTGCCCATATGAGCGACGCCTTCTGGAGAGATTAGTCACTTTAGATTGTTGGAGGATAGTGCAATGATACAGACAGATACCTGTTCCAGAGTCGCCTCTGGTTCATTTACGTGCACGTTGTACATGACCGACACGAGACCTCAGTTTAAAGTCCCATCTGATAGACTGTTAATTTTATTAGGGTCAGATGGGGGATCGAACCTGCGATCCCTGGATTACCAGTCCAGTGTGTTACCACTGGACTATATATCCGTCTGTAAGCTATGAGGAGTTTCGCCACCCACTTATTTTTAAATGTCTGGTTTGAAACCTATTCAGATTTGAACCGGGACTATGAGTTAGTGTACTAGTATCAATACTTGTAGAAGGTCGGTAGTGTTATCAGGTACCTGCGATTATTTCATATTTATATCGGTTTCCATCCGATGACATTTGAATCTCTCAGAATGTTTAATCAAACAGTAACATTATTTACTGGTCGCAATTAGTGACATTTATTGATTGGTGACATTGATTGACTAGCCACAAACAGTGACATTTATTGATTGGTGACATTGATTGACTAGCCGCAAACAGTGACATTTATTGATTGGTGACATTGATTGACTAGCCGCAAACAGTGACATTTATTGATTGGTGACATTGATTGACTAGCCGCAAACAGTGACATGTATTGATTGGTGACATTGATTGACTAGCCGCAAACAGTGACATTTATTGATTGGTGACATTGATTGACTAGCCGCAAACAGTGACATGTATTGATTGGTGACATTGATTGACTAGCCGCAAACAGTGACATGTATTGATTGGTGACATTGATTGACTAGCCGCAAACAGTGACATTGATTGACTAGCCGCAGAGTGACATTGATTGACTAGCCGCAAAGAGTGACATGTATTGATTAGCCGCAACCAGTGACATTTATTGATTAGCCGCAAAGAGTGACATTATGACTAGCCGCAAACAGTGACATTGATTGACTAGCCACAAACAGTGACATTGATTGACTAGCCGCAAAGAGTGACATTTATTGACTAGCCGCAAATAGTGACATTTATTGATCGGGTGACATTGATTGACTAGCCGCAAACAGTGACATTGATTGACTAGCCGCAAAGAGTGACATTGATTGACTAGCCGCAAACAGTGACATTGATTGACTAGCCGCAAACAGTGACATGTATTGATTAGCCGCAAACAGTGACATTATTGATTGGTGACATGTATTGATTAGCCGCAAACAGTGACATTTATTGATTGGTGACATTGATTGACTAGACGCAAACAGTGACATTTATTGATTGGTGACATTGATTGACTAGCCGCAAACAGTGACATTTATTGATTGGTGACATTGATTGACTAGACGCAAACAGTGACATTTATTGATTGGTGACATTGATTGACTAGCCGCAAACAGTGACATTTATTGATTGGTGACATTGATTGACTAGCCGCAAACAGTGACATTTATTGACTAGTGACATTGATTGACTAGCCGCAAACAGTGACATGTATTGATTAGCCGCAAACAGTGACATTGATTGACTAGTGACATTGATTGACTAGCCGCAAAGAGTGACATGTATTGATTAGCCGCAACCAGTGACATTTATTGATTGGTGACATTGATTGACTAGCCGCAAACAGTGACATTGACTAGCCGCAAACAGTGACATTGATTGATTAGCCGCAAACAGTGACATTGATTGACTAGTGAGAAACAGTAACATTTATTTACTGGTCGCAATTAGTGACATTTATTGATCGGTGACATTGATTGACTAGCCGAAAACAGTGACATTTATTGATTGGTGACATTGATTGACTAGCCGAAAACAGTGACATTTATTGACTAGTGAGAAACAGTGACATTTATTTACTGGTCGCAAACAGTGACATTAATTGACTAGCCACAAACAGTGACATTGATTGACTAGTGAGAAACAGTAACATTTATTTACTGGTCGCAATTAGTGACATTTATTGATCGGTGACATTGATTGACTAGCCGAAAACAGTGACATTTATTGATTGGTGACATTGATTGACTAGCCGAAAACAGTGACATTTATTGATTGGTGACATTGATTGACTAGTGAGAAACAGTGACATTTATTGACTAGCCGCAACCAGTGGCATTTATTGACTAGTGACATTGATTGACTAGCCGCAAACAGTGACATGCATTTACTGGTCACAAACAGTGACATTTATTGACTAGTGGCAAACATTGACATATATTGACTGGTGGAAAACATTGACATTTATTGACTAGTGGCAAGCATTGACATTTATTGACTGGTGGCAAACATTGACATTTATTGACTGGTGGCAAACATTGACATTTATTGACTAGCTACAGACAGTGATATTATTGACTGGTGGGTTTTATTCGGTGATGGTCTATCATACAGGTGGGTTTCATACAGGTTGGTGTCATACAGGCTGGTTACATACAGATTGGTGTCATACAGGTTGGTTTCATACAGGTTGGTTCCATACATGTTGGTGTCATACAGGTTGGTTACATACATGTTGGTTACATACAGGCTGGTTACATACATGTTGGTTACATACAGGTTGGTTGCATACAGGTACATGTTGGTTACATACATGTTGGTTACACACATGTTGGTTACATACATGTTGGTTACATACAGGTTGGTTACATACATGTTGGTTACATACATGTTGGTTACATACAGGTTGGTTACATACATGTTGGTTACACACATGTTGGTTACATACATGTTGGTTACACATATGTTGGTTACATACATGTTGGTTACATACAGGTTGGTTACATACATGTTGGTTACATACATGTTGGTTACATACAGGTTGGTTACATACAGGTTACATATACAGGTTACATACAGGTTGGTTCCATCCATGTTGGTTACATACAGGTTGGTTACATACAGGTTGGTTACATACAGGTTGGTTACATACAGGTTGGTTACATACATGTTGGTTACATACAGGTTGGTTACATACAGGTTGGTTACATACAGGTTGGTTACATACATGTTGGTTACATACAGGTTGGTTACATACAGGTTGGTTACATACAGGTTACATACATGTTGGTTACATACAGGTTGGTTACATACAGGTTACATACAGGTTGGTTACATACAAGTTGGTTACATACAGGTTACATACATGTTGGTTACATACAGGTTGGTTACATACATGTTGGTTACATACAGGCTGGTTACATACATGTTGGTTACATACAGGTCGGTTACATACATGTTGGTTACATACATGTTGGTTACATACATGTTGGTTACATACAGGCTGGTTACATACATGTTGGTTACATACATGTTGGTTACATACATGTTGGTTACATACAGGCTGTTTACATACAGGTTTGTTACATACATGTTGGTTACATACAGGTTGGTTACATACATGTTGGTTACATACATGTTGGTTACATACAGGTTTGTTACATACATGTTGGTTACATACAGGTTTGTTACATACATGTTGGTTACATACAGGTTGGTTACATACATGCTGGTTACATACATGTTGGTTACATACATGTTGGTTACATACATGTTGGTTACATACATGTTGGTTACATACAGGTTGGTTACATACAGGCTGGTTACATACAGGTTTGTTACATACAGGTTGGTTACATACATGCTGGTTACATACAGGTTTGTTACATACATGTTGGTTACATACATGTTGGTTACATACAGGTTGGTTACATACATGTTGGTTACATACAGGCTGGTTACATACATGTTGGTTACATACATGTTGGTTACATACAGGCTGGTTACATACATGTTGGTTACATACAAGCTGGTTACATACAACGTTGGTTACATACATGTTGGTTACATACAGGCTGGTTACATACAACGTTGGTTACATACATGTTGGTTGCATACAGGTTGGTTACATACAGGTTACATACAGGTTGGTTACATACATATTACATACATGTTGGTTACATACAGGTTGGTTACATACATATTACATACAGGTTGGTTACATACAGGTTGGTTACATACAGGTTGGTTACATACAGGTTACATACAGGTTGGTTACATACAGGTTGGTTACATACAGGTTGGTTACATACAGGTTGGTTACATACAGGTGGTTACATACAGTTGGTTACATACAGGTTGGTTACATACATGTTGGTTACATACAGGTTGGTTACATACAGGTTGGTTACATACATGTTGGTTACATACAGGTTGGTTACATACAGGTTGGTTACATACAGGTTGGTTACATACATGTTGGTTACATACAGGTTGGTTACATACATGTTGGTTACATACATGTTGGTTACATACAGGTTGGTTACATACATGTTGGTTACATACAGTTGGTTACATACAGTTGGTTACATACAGGTTGGTTACATACAGGTTGGTTACATACAGGTTGGTTACATACAGGTTGGTTACATACAGGTTACATACAGGTTGGTTACATACATGCTGGTTACATACATGTTGGTTACATACAGGTTACATACAGGTTGGTTACATACAGGTTGGTTACATACAGGTTACATACAGGTTACATACAGGTTGGTTACATACAGGTTACATACATGTTGGTTACATACATGTTGGTTACATACAGGTTACATACAGGTTGGTTACATACAGGCTGGTTACATACATGTTGGTTACATACAGGTTACATACAGGTTGGTTACATACATGTTGGTTACATACAGGTTGGTTACATACATGTTGGTTACATATAGGTTGGCTACATACAGGTTGGTTACATACAGGTTGGTTACATACATGTTGGTTACATACATGTTGGTTACATACATGTTGGTTACATACATGTTGGTTACATACATGTTGGTTACATACAGGTACATGTTGGTTACATACATGTTGGTTACATACATGTTGGTTACATACATGTTGGTTACATACAGGTTGGTTACATACATGTTGGTTACATACATGTTGGTTACATACAGGTTGGTTACATACATGTTGGTTACACACATGTTGGTTACATACATGTTGGTTACACATATGTTGGTTACATACATGTTGGTTACATACAGGTTGGTTACATACATGTTGGTTACATACATGTTGGTTACATACAGGTTGGTTACATACAGGTTACATATACAGGTTACATACAGGTTGGTTCCATCCATGTTGGTTACATACAGGTTGGTTACATACAGGTTGGTTACATACAGGTTGGTTACATACAGGTTACATACAGGTTGGTTACATACAGGTTGGTTACATACAGGTTGGTTACATACATGTTGGTTACATACAGGTTGGTTACATACAGGTTGGTTACATACAGGTTACATACATGTTGGTTACATACAGGTTGGTTACATACAGGTTACATACAGGTTGGTTACATACAAGTTGGTTACATACAGGTTACATACATGTTGGTTACATACAGGTTGGTTACATACATGTTGGTTACATACAGGCTGGTTACATACATGTTGGTTACATACAGGTCGGTTACATACATGTTGGTTACATACAGGCTGGTTACATACATGTTGGTTACATACATGTTGGTTACATACATGTTGGTTACATACAGGTTGGTTACATACAGGTTTGTTACATACATGTTGGTTACATACAGGTTGGTTACATACATGTTGGTTACATACATGTTGGTTACATACAGGTTTGTTACATACATGTTGGTTACATACAGGTTTGTTACATACATGTTGGTTACATACAGGTTGGTTACATACATGCTGGTTACATACATGTTGGTTACATACATGTTGGTTACATACATGTTGGTTACATACATGTTGGTTACATACAGGTTGGTTACATACAGGCTGGTTACATACAGGTTTGTTACATACAGGTTGGTTACATACATGCTGGTTACATACAGGTTGGTTACATACATGTTGGTTACATACATGTTGGTTACATACAGGTTGGTTACATACATGTTAGTTACATACAGGCTGGTTACATACATGTTGGTTACATACATGTTGGTTACATACAGGCTGGTTACATACATGTTGGTTACATACAAGCTGGTTACATACAACGTTGGTTACATACATGTTGGTTACATACAGGCTGGTTACATACACGTTGGTTACATACATGTTGGTTGCATACAGGTTGGTTACATACAGGTTACATACAGGTTGGTTACATACATTTACATACATGTTGGTTACATACAGGTTGGTTACATACATTTACATACAGGTTGGTTACATACAGGTTGGTTACATACAGGTTGGTTACATACAGGTTACATACAGGTTGGTTACATACAGGTTGGTTACATACAGGTTGGTTACATACAGGTTGGTTACATACAGGTTGGTTACATACATGTTGGTTACATACAGGTTGGTTACATACAGGTTGGTTACATACAGGTTGGTTACATACAGGTTGGTTACATACATGTTGGTTACATACAGGTTGGTTACATACAGGTTGGTTACATACAGGTTGGTTACATACATGTTGGTTACATACAGGTTGGTTACATACATGTTGGTTACATACAGGTTGGTTACATACAGGTTGGTTACATACATGTTGGTTACATACATGTTGGTTACATACATGTTGGTTACATACAGGTTGGTTACATACAGGTTGGTTACATACAGGTTGGTTACATACAGGTTGGTTACATACAGGTTACATACAGGTTGGTTACATACATGTTGGTTACATACATGTTGGTTACATACAGGTTACATACAGGTTGGTTACATACAGGTTGGTTACATACAGGTTACATACAGGTTACATACAGGTTGGTTACATACAGGTTACATACATGTTGGTTACATACATGTTGGTTACATACAGGTTACATACAGGTTGGTTACATACAGGCTGGTTACATACATGTTGGTTACATACAGGTTACATACAGGTTGGTTACATACATGTTGGTTACATACAGGTTGGTTACATACATGTTGGTTACATATAGGTTGGTTACATACAGGTTGGTTACATACAGGTTGGTTACATACATGTTGGTTACATACATGTTGGTTACATACATGTTGGTTACATACATGTTGGTTACATACATGTTGGTTACATACAGGTTGGTTACATACATGTTGGTTACATACATGTTGGTTACATACATGTTGGTTACATACATGTTGGTTACATACATGTTGGTTACATACAGGTTGGTTACATACATGTTGGTTACAACATGTTGGTTACATACATGTTGGTTACACACATGTTGGTTACATACATGTTGGTTACACATATGTTGGTTACATACATGTTGGTTACATACAGGTTGGTTACATACATGTTGGTTACATACATGTTGGTTACATACAGGTTGGTTACATACAGGTTACATACAGGTTACATACAGGTTGGTTCCATCCATGTTGGTTACATACAGGTTGGTTACATACAGGTTGGTTACATACAGGTTGGTTACATACAGGTTGGTTACATACAGGTTACATACAGGTTGGTTACATACAGGTTGGTTACATACAGGTTGGTTACATACATGTTGGTTACATACAGGTTGGTTACATACAGGTTGGTTACATACAGGTTACATACATGTTGGTTACATACAGGTTGGTTACATACAGGTTACATACAGGTTGGTTACATACAAGTTGGTTACATACAGGTTACATACATGTTGGTTACATACAGGTTGGTTACATACATGTTGGTTACATACAGGCTGGTTACATACATGTTGGTTACATACAGGTCGGTTACATACATGTTGGTTACATACAGGTTGGTTACATACATGTTGGTTACATACATGTTGGTTACATACATGTTGGTTACATACAGGTTGGTTACATACAGGTTGGTTACATACATGTTGGTTACATACAGGTTGGTTACATACATGTTGGTTACATACATGTTGGTTACATACAGGTTTGTTACATACATGTTGGTTACATACAGGTTTGTTACATACATGTTGGTTACATACAGGTTGGTTACATACATGCTGGTTACATACATGTTGGTTACATACATGTTGGTTACATACATGTTGGTTACATACATGTTGGTTACATACAGGTTGGTTACATACAGGCTGGTTACATACAGGTTGTTACATACAGGTTGGTTACATACATGCTGGTTACATACAGGTTTTTGTTGGTTACATACATGTTGGTTACATACAGGTTGGTTACATACATGTTAGTTACATACAGGCTGGTTACATACATGTTGGTTACATACATGTTGGTTACATACAGGCTGGTTACATACATGTTGGTTACATACAAGCTGGTTACATACAACGTTGGTTACATACATGTTGGTTACATACAGGCTGGTTACATACAACGTTGGTTACATACATGTTGGTTGCATACAGGTTGGTTACATACAGGTTACATACAGGTTGGCTACATACATATTACATACATGTTGGTTACATACAGGTTGGTTACATACATATTACATACAGGTTGGTTACATACAGGTTGGTTACATACAGGTTGGTTACATACAGGTTACATACAGGTTGGTTACATACAGGTTGGTTACATACAGGTTGGTTACATACAGGTTGGTTACATACAGGTTGGTTACATACATGTTGGTTACATACATGTTGGTTACATACAGGTTGGTTACATACAGGTTGGTTACATACAGGTTACATACAGGTTGGTTACATACATGCTGGTTGCATACATGTTGGTTACATACAGGTTGGTTACATACAGGCTGGTTACATACAGGTTACATACAGGTTGGTTACATACAGGTTGGTTACATACAGGTTGGTTACATACAGGTTGGTTACATACAGGTTACATACAGGTTGGTTACATACATGCTGGTTACATACATGTTGGTTACATACAGGTTGGTTACATACAGGCTGGTTACATACAGGTTACATACAGGTTGGTTACATACAGGTTGGTTACATACAGGTTGGTTACATACAGGTTGGTTACATACAGGTTACATACAGGTTGGTTACATACATGCTGGTTACTACATGGTTACATACAGGTTGGTTACATACATGTTGGTTACATACAGTTGGTTACATACATGTTGGTTACATACAGGTTGGTTACATACAGGTTGGTTACATACAGGTTGGTTACATACATGTTGGTTACATACAGGTTGGTTACATACATGTTGGTTACATACATGTTGGTTACATACATGTTGGTTACATACATGTTGGTTACATACAGGTTGGTTACATACATGTTGGTTACATACATGTTGGTTACATACATGTTGGTTACATACATGTTGGTTACATACAGGTTGGTTACATACATGTTGGTTACATACATGTTGGTTACATACAGGTTGGTTACATACATGTTGGTTACACACATGTTGGTTACATACATGTTGGTTACACATATGTTGGTTACATACATGTTGGTTACATACAGGTTGGTTACATACATGTTGGTTACATACAGGTTGGTTACATACAGGTTACATACAGGTTGGTTACATACATGCTGGTTACATACATGTTGGTTACATACAGGTTACATACAGGTTGGTTACATACAGGTTGGTTACATACAGGTTACATACAGGTTACATACAGGTTGGTTACATACAGGTTACATACATGTTGGTTACATACATGTTGGTTACATACAGGTTACATACAGGTTGGTTACATACAGGCTGGTTACATACATGTTGGTTACATACAGGTTACATACAGGTTGGTTACATACATGTTGGTTACATACAG
>CM026403.1:15962676-15975625 GCA_014843695.1 Archivesica marissinica | reverse complement strand
TTACATACAGGTTACATACAGGTTGGTTACATACAGGTTACATACAGGTTGGTTACATACAGGTTACATACATGTTGGTTACATACAGGTTGGTTACATACAGGTTACATACAGGTTGGTTACATACAGGTTGGTTACATACATGTTGGTTACATACAGGTTACATACAGGTTGGTTACATACATGTTGGTTACATACATGTTGGTTACATACAGGTTGGTTACATACAGGTTGGTTACATACAGGTTGGTTACATACATGTTGGTTACATACAGGTTGGTTACATACAGGTTGGTTACATACATGTTGGTTACATACAGGTTGGTTACATACAGGTTGGTTACATACAGGTTGGTTACATACATGTTGGTTACATACAGGTTGGTTACATACAGGTTGGTTACATACAGGTTGGTTACATACATGTTGGTTACATACAGGTTGGTTACATACAGGTTGGTTACATACAGGTTGGTTACATACAGGTTGGTTACATACAGGTTGGTTACATACAGGTTGGTTACATACAGGTTGGTTACATACATACATACAGGTTGGTTACATACAGGTTGGTTACATACAGGTTGGTTACATACAGGTTACATACATGGTTACATACAGGTTGGTTACATACATGTTGGTTACATACATGTTGGTTACATACAGGTTGGTTACATACATGTTGGTTACATACAGGTTGGTTACATACAGGTTGGTTACATACAGTTGGTTACATACAGGTTGGTTACATACATGTTGGTTACATACAGGTTGGTTACATACATGTTGGTTACATACATGTTGGTTACATACAGGTTGGTTACATACAGTTGGTTACATACATGTTGGTTACATACAGGTTGGTTACATACATGTTGGTTACATACAGGTTACATACAGGTTGGTTACATACAGGTTACATACAGGTTGGTTACATACAGGTTACATACATGTTGGTTACATACAGTTGGTTACAGGTTACATACAGGTTGGTTACATACAGGTGGTTACATACATGTTGGTTACATACAGGTTACATACAGGTTGGTTACATACATGTTGGTTACATACATGTTGGTTACATACAGGTTGGTTACATACAGGTTGGTTACATACAGGTTGGTTACATACATGTTGGTTACATACAGGTTGGTTACATACATGTTGGTTACATACAGGTTGGTTACATACATGTTGGTTACATACAGGTTGGTTACATACAGGTTGGTTACATACAGGTTGGTTACATACATGTTGGTTACATACAGGTTGGTTACATACATGTTGGTTACATACATGTTGGTTACATACATGTTGGTTACATACATGTTGGTTACATACATGTTGGTTACATACATGTTGGTTACATACAGGTTACATACAGGTTGGTTACATACAGGTTGGTTACATACAGGTTGGTTACATACAGGTTGGTTACATACATGTTGGTTACATACAGGTTGGTTACATACATGTTGGTTACATACAGTTGGTTACATACATTGGTTACATACAGTTGGTTACATACATGTTGGTTACATACAGGTTACATACAGGTTGGTTACATACAGGTTGGTTACATACATGTTGGTTACATACATGTTGGTTACATACATGTTGGTTACATACATGTTGGTTACATACGGTTACATACAGGTTGGTTACATACAGGTTGGTTACATACATGTTGGTTACATACAGGTTGGTTACATACAGGTCGGTTACATACATGTTGGTTACATACATGTTGGTTACATACAGGTTGGTTACATACATGTTGGTTACATACAGGTTGGTTACATACAGGTTGGTTACATACAGGTTGGTTACATACAGGTTGGTTACATACAGGTTGGTTACATACAGGTTGGTTACATACAGGTTGGTTACATACATGTTGGTTACATACAGGTTGGTTACATACAGGTTGGTTACATACAGGTTGGTTACATACATGTTGGTTACATACAGGTTGGTTACATACATGTTGGTTACATACAGGTTGGTTACATACAGGTTGGTTACATACAGGTTGGTTACATACATGTTGGTTACATACAGGTTACATACATGTTGGTTACATACAGGTTGGTTACATACAGGTTGGTTACATACAGGTTACATACATGTTGGTTACATACAGGCTGGTTACATACAGGTTGGTTACATACATGTTGGTTACATACAGGTTGGTTACATACAGGTTGGTTACATACAGGTTGGTTACATACATGTTGGTTACATACAGGTTGGTTACATACAGGTTGGTTACATACAGGTTGGTTACATACATGTTGGTTACATACACGTTGGTTACATACAGGTTGGTTACATACATGTTGGTTACATACCGGTTGGTTACATACATGTTGGTTACATACACGTTGGTTACATACAGGTTGGTTACATACATGTTGGTTACATACAGGTTGGTTACATACATGCTGGTTACATACATGTTGGTTACATACAGGTTGGTTACATACAGGTTGGTTACATACAGGTTACATACAGGTTGGTTACATACAGGCTGGTTACATACATGTTGGTTACATACAGGTTACATACAGGTTGGTTACATACATGTTGGTTACATACATGTTGGTTACATATAGGTTGGTTACATACAGGTTGGTTACATACAGGTTGGTTACATACATGTTGGTTACATACAGGTTGGTTACATACATGTTGGTTACATACAGGTTGGTTACATACAGGTTGGTTACATACATGTTGGTTACATACAGGTTGGTTACATACAGGTTGGTTACATACATGTTGGTTACATACATGTTGGTTACATACAGGTTGGTTACATACATGTTGGTTACATACAGGTTGGTTACATACATGTTGGTTACATACAGGTCGGTTACATACATGTTGGTTACATACATGTTGGTTACATACATGTTGGTTACATACATGTTGGTTACATACAGGTTGGTTACATACATGTTGGTTACATACATGTTGGTTACATACATGTTGGTTACATACAGGTTGGTTACATACAGGTTGGTTACATACATGTTGGTTACATACAGGTTGGTTACATACAGGTTGGTTACATACATGTTGGTTACATACAGGTTGGTTACATACATGTTGGTTACATACAGGTTGGTTACATACAGGTTGGTTACATACATGTTGGTTACATACATGTTGGTTACATACAGGTTGGTTACATACATGTTGGTTACATACAGGTTGGTTACATACATGTTGGTTACATACAGTTGGTTACATACATGTTGGTTACATACATGTTGGTTACATACAGGCTGGTTACATACATGTTGGTTACATACAAGCTGGTTACATACAACGTTGGTTACATACATGTTGGTTACATACAGGCTGGTTACATACATGTTGGTTAGATACATGTTGGTTGCATACAGGTTGGTTACATACAGGTTACATACAGGTTGGTTCCATACATGTTGGTTACATACAGGTTGGTTACATACAGGTTGGTTACATACAGGTTGGTTACATACAGGTTACATACAGGTTGGTTACATACAGTGGTTACATACAGGTTGGTTACATACAGGTTGGTTACATACAGGTTACATACAGTTGGTTACATACAGGTTACATACAGGTTGGTTACATACATGTTGGTTACATACAGGTTGGTTACATACATGTTGGTTACATATAGGTTGGTTACATACAGGTTGGTTACATACAGGTTGGTTACATACATGTTGGTTACATACAGGTTGGTTACATACATGTTGGTTACATACAGGTTGGTTACATACATGTTGGTTACATACAGGTTGGTTACATACATGTTGGTTACATACAGGTTGGTTACATACAGGTTGGTTACATACAGGTACATACAGTTGGTTACATACAGGTTGGTTACATACAGGTTGGTTACATACAGGTTACATACAGTTGGTTACATACAGGTTGGTTACATACAGGTTGGTTACATACATGTTGGTTACATACAGGTTGGTTACATACAGGTTGGTTACATACAGGTTGGTTACATACATGTTGGTTACATACAGGTTGGTTACATACAGGTTGGTTACATACAGGTTGGTTACATACAGGTTGGTTACATACAGGTTGGTTACATACATGTTGGTTACATACAGGTTGGTTACATACATGTTGGTTACATACAGGTTGGTTACATACATGTTGGTTACATACATGTTGGTTACATACATGTTGGTTACATACAGGTTAGATACAGGTTGGTTACATACACGTTGGTTACATACATGTTGGTTACATACATGTTGGTTACATACACGTTGGTTACATACATGTTGGTTACATACAGGTTACATACATGTTGGTTACATACAGGTTACATACAGGTTTGTTACATACAGGTTGGTTACATACATGCTGGTTACATACAGGTTTGTTACATACATGTTGGTTACATACATGTTGGTTACATACAGGTTGGTTACATACATGTTGGTTACATACAGGCTGGTTACATACATGTTGGTTACATACATGTTGGTTACATACATGTTGGTTACATACAGGCTGGTTAGGTTACATACATGTTGGTTACATACAAGCTGGTTACATACACGTTGGTTACATACATGTTGGTTACATACAGGCTGGTTACATACATGTTGGTTACATACATGTTGGTTACATACAGGTTGGTTACATACAGGTTACATACAGGTTGGTTACATACATGTTGGTTACATACAAGCTGGTTACATACAACGTTGGTTACATACATGTTGGTTACATACAGGCTGGTTACATACATGTTGGTTAGATACATGTTGGTTGCATACAGGTTGGTTACATACAGGTTACATACAGGTTGGTTCCATACATGTTGGTTACATACAGGTTGGTTACATACAGGTTGGTTACATACAGGTTGGTTACATACAGGTTACATACAGGTTGGTTACATACAGGTTACATACAGGTTGGTTACATACAGGTTGGTTACATACAGGCTGGTTACATACATGTTGGTTACATACAGGTTACATACAGGTTGGTTACATACATGTTGGTTACATACAGGTTGGTTACATACATGTTGGTTACATATAGGTTGGTTACATACAGGTTGGTTACATACAGGTTGGTTACATACATGTTGGTTACATACAGGTTGGTTACATACATGTTGGTTACATACAGGTTGGTTACATACAGGTTGGTTACATACATGTTGGTTACATACAGGTTGGTTACATACAGGTTGGTTACATACAGGTTGGTTACATACATGTTGGTTACATACAGGTTGGTTACATACAGGTTGGTTACATACAGGTTGGTTACATACAGGTTGGTTACATACAGGTTGGTTACATACATGTTGGTTACATACAGGTTGGTTACATACAGGTTGGTTACATACATGTTGGTTACATACATGTTGGTTACATACAGGTTGGTTACATACATGTTGGTTACATACATGTTGGTTACATACATGTTGGTTACATACAGGTTGGTTACATACAGGTTGGTTACATACAGGTTGGTTACATACAGGTTGGTTACATACAGGTTGGTTACATACATGTTGGTTAATACAGGCTGGTTACATACATGTTGGTTACATACATGTTGGTTACATACAGGTTGGTTACATACATGTTGGTTACATACATGTTGGTTACATACATGTTGGTTACATACAGGTTGGTTACATACACGTTGGTTACATACATGTTGGTTACATACATGTTGGTTACATACACGTTGGTTACATACATGTTGGTTACATACAGGTTACATACAGGTTGGTTACATACAGGTTACATACAGGTTGGTTACATACATGTTGGTTACATACAGGTTGGTTACATACAGGTCGGTTACATACATGTTGGTTACATACATGTTGGTTACATACCGGTTGGTTACATACATGTTGGTTACATACAGATTGGTTACATATAGGTTGGTTACATACAGGTTGGTTACATACAGGTTGGTTACATACAGGTTGGTTACATACAGGTTGGTTACATACATGTTGGTTACATACAGGTTGGTTACATACAGGTTGGTTACATACAGGTTGGTTACATACAGGTTGGTTACATACAGGTTGGTTACATACATGTTGGTTACATACAGGTTGGTTACATACAGGTTGGTTACATACAGGTTGGTTACATACATGTTGGTTACATACAGGTTGGTTACATACAGGTTGGTTACATACATGTTGGTTACATACAGGTTGGTTACATACAGGTTGGTTACATACAGGTTGGTTACATACATGTTGGTTACATACAGGTTGGTTACATACAGGTTGGTTACATACATGTTGGTTACATACGGTTGGTTACATACATGTTGGTTACATACAGGTTGGTTACATACAGGTTGGTTACATACAGTTGGTTACATACAGGTTGGTTACATACATTGGTTACATACATGTTGGTTACATACAGTTGGTACATACATGGTTACATACATGTTGGTTACATACAGGTTGGTTACATACAGGTTGGTTACATACAGGTTGGTTACATACATGTTGGTTACATACATGTTGGTTACATACATGTTGGTTACATACAGGTTGGTTACATACAGGTTGGTTACATACAGGTTGGTTACATACATGTTGGTTACATACAGGTTGGTTACATACAGGTTGGTTACATACAGGTTGGTTACATACATGTTGGTTACATACATGTTGGTTACATACAGGTTGGTTACATACATGTTGGTTACATACAGGTTGGTTACATACATGTTGGTTACATACATGTTGGTTACATACAGGTTGGTTACATACATGTTGGTTACATACAGGTTGGTTACATACATGTTGGTTACATACATGTTGGTTACATACACGTTGGTTACATACATGTTGGTTACATACAGGCTGGTTACATACATGTTGGTTACATACATGTTGGTTACATACAGGTTGGTTACATACAGGTTACATACAGGTTGGTTACATACATGTTGGTTACATACAGGTTGGTTACATACAGGTTGGTTACATACAGGTTACATACAGGTTGGTTACATACAGGTTACATACAGGTTGGTTACATACAGGTTGGTTACATACAGGCTGGTTACATACATGTTGGTTACATACAGGTTACATACAGGTTGGTTACATACATGTTGGTTACATACATGTTGGTTACATATAGGTTGGTTACATACAGGTTGGTTACATACAGGTTGGTTACATACATGTTGGTTACATACAGGTTGGTTACATACATGTTGGTTACATACAGGTTGGTTACATACAGGTTGGTTACATACATGTTGGTTACATACAGGTTGGTTACATACAGGTTGGTTACATACATGTTGGTTACATACAGGTTGGTTACATACAGGTTGGTTACATACAGGTTGGTTACATACAGGTTGGTTACATACAGGTTGGTTACATACAGGTTGGTTACATACATGTTGGTTACATACATGTTGGTTACATACAGGTTGGTTACATACATGTTGGTTACATACAGGTTGGTTACATACAGGTTGATTACATACAGGTTGGTTACATAAAGGTTGGTTACATACATGTTGGTTAATACAGGCTGGTTACATACATGTTGGTTACATACAGGTTGGTTACATACATGTTGGTTACATACATGTTGGTTACATACATGTTGGTTACATACAGGTTAGATACAGGTTGGTTACATACACGTTGGTTACATACATGTTGGTTACATACATGTTGGTTACATACACGTTGGTTACATACATGTTGGTTACATACAGGTTGGTTACATACAGGTTACATACAGGTTTGTTACATACAGGTTGGTTACATACATGCTGGTTACATACAGGTTTGTTACATACATGTTGGTTACATACATGTTGGTTACATACAGGTTGGTTACATACATGTTGGTTACATACAGGCTGGTTACATACATGTTGGTTACATACATGTTGGTTACATACATGTTGGTTACATACAGGCTGGTTAGGTTACATACATGTTGGTTACATACAAGCTGGTTACATACAACGTTGGTTACATACATGTTGGTTACATACAGGCTGGTTACATACATGTTGGTTAGATACATGTTGGTTGCATACAGGTTGGTTACATACAGGTTACATACAGGTTGGTTCCATACATGTTGGTTACATACAAGCTGGTTACATACAACGTTGGTTACATACATGTTGGTTACATACAGGCTGGTTACATACATGTTGGTTAGATACATGTTGGTTGCATACAGGTTGGTTACATACAGGTTACATACAGGTTGGTTCCATACATGTTGGTTACATACAGGTTGGTTACATACAGGTTGGTTACATACAGGTTACATACAGGTTGGTTACATACAGTTTACATACAGGTTGGTTACATACAGGTTGGTTACATACATGTTGGTTACATACAGGTTACATACAGGTTGGTTACATACATGTTGGTTACATACATGTTGGTTACATACATGTTGGTTACATATAGATTGGTTACATACAGGTTGGTTACATACAGGTTGGTTACATACATGTTGGTTACATACAGGTTGGTTACATACATGTTGGTTACATACAGGTTGGTTACATACAGGTTGGTTACATACAGGTTGGTTACATACATGTTGGTTACATACAGGTTGGTTACATACAGGTTGGTTACATACAGGTTGGTTACATACAGGTTGGTTACATACAGGTTGGTTACATACATGTTGGTTACATACAGGTTGGTTACATACAGGTCGGTTACATACATGTCGGTTACATACATGTTGGTTACATACAGGTTGGTTACATACATGTTGGTTACATACATGTTGGTTACATACATGTTGGTTACATACAGGTTGGTTACATACAGGTTGGTTACATACAGGTTGGTTACATACATGTTGGTTACATACAGGTTGGTTACATACATGTTGGTTACATACATGTTGGTTACATACAGGTTGGTTACATACATGTTGGTTACATACATGTTGGTTACATACATGTTGGTTACATACAGGTTACATACAGGTTGGTTACATACACGTTGGTTACATACATGTTGGTTACATACATGTTGGTTACATACACGTTGGTTACATACATGTTGGTTACATACAGGTTACATACAGGTTGGTTACATACAGGTTACATACAGGTTGGTTACATACATGTTGGTTACATACAGGTTGGTTACATACAGGTCGGTTACATACATGTTGGTTACATACATGTTGGTTACATACCGGTTGGTTACATACATGTTGGTTACATACAGATTGGTTACATATAGGTTGGTTACATACAGGTTGGTTACATACAGGTTGGTTACATACAGGTTGGTTACATACAGGTTGGTTACATACATGTTGGTTACATACAGGTTGGTTACATACAGGTTGGTTACATACAGGTTGGTTACATACATGTTGGTTACATACAGGTTACATACATGTTGGTTACATACAGGTTGGTTACATACAGGTTGGTTACATACAGGTTACATACATGTTGGTTACATACAGGTTGGTTACATACAGGTTGGTTACATACATGTTGGTTACATACAGGTTGGTTACATACAGGTTGGTTACATACAGGTTGGTTACATACATGTTGGTTACATACAGGTTGGTTACATACAGGTTGGTTACATACAGGTTGGTTACATACATGTTGGTTACATACAGGTTGGTTACATACAGGTTGGTTACATACATGTTGGTTACATACAGGTTGGTTACATACAGGTTGGTTACATACATGTTGGTTACATACCGGTTGGTTACATACATGTTGGTTACATACACGTTGGTTACTAACATACAGGTTGGTTACATACATGTTGGTTACATACAGGTTGGTTACATACATGCTGGTTACATACATGTTGGTTACATACAGGTTGGTTGCATACAGGTTACATACATGTTGGTTACATACATGCTGGTTACATACATGTTGGTTACATACAGGTTGGTTACATACAGGTTACATACATGTTGGTTACATACAGGTCGGTTACATACATGTTGGTTACATACAGGTTGGTTACATACAGGTCGGTTACATACATGTTGGTTACATACAGGTTACATGCACGTTGGTTACATACACGTTGGTTACATACACGTTGGTTACATACATGTTGGTTACATACAGGTTGGTTACATACACGTTGGTTACATACAGGTTGGTTACATACAGGTTGGTTACATACAGGTTGGTTACATACATGTTGGTTACATACACGTTGGTTACATACAGGTTGGTTACATACAGGTTGGACTAATAGTATTAACATGAATAGTATTTACGTCTAATAGTACTAGACACTAAACTCCCGCCAATTTATTGTTGGGTTATGTTTAAAACTTTATTTATTTTACAACGATTGCGGAGCAAGTTCTAACAACTTATATTAATCACTCTCGTTGGCTCGGATGAAAGACTTTCTTCATAAAATATTTATTTTTCATCCCATCACCATGGTTCATACATTTTGGGAAAGCTCCCAATGGACATATTTTTGTATCATTTCACAAATATCGTATCAATAACGAATAAATAAATAATTTACCTGTATATTAATATTTATTTCAACTGTGAAAATAGACTTTCAAAATTAGGTGCACGTTAAGTTCTTATAATTTATAACCCATACATCATGGTCAAATAATAAATCAATATTTATAAAGTACATTTCAATACCTTTAAAATCATACCAAATTTTATATTAAGAAACCAAAATTAATAAATGTATTGCAATTAAAGTATTACTAGTAAAATCATGAAATTGCCGTTAATAAAACTTGCCAGTCAAAATGGCTGCCAAGATAAGATCTTATCAGTGTTTTGATACTGCCGTGGGAACTATGTATTGATTGAAAGTTAGTGTATTAGCAACGCCTCGTATACAGTTATGAAAAAGAAACAGTCACATTCTTAGTTGATACAAATTTATTTCAGCTCGATTGCGAAACAAGTCATATTCTTAGTTTATACAAATTTATTTCAGCTCGATTGGGAAACAGTCACATTCTTAGTATGTTCGTATACATATGACTGCATTTGGACGAGTTCATTACTGATTTAGAATACGGGACACAACGTCATTTCCGGTTCATTTAACAGGTTTGAGTTATAAATAGTTCGAAATGCATTGAAAACCCTCAAAACTTGACATATAACTGTGAGCAAGCTGATCTCCCAACGTTAAAGCTTCCTGATATCAATAATATTGAAAATAAATGGTAAATAAAACAACGTGTATACCGGATATGAACACTCGTGTATTTTCTTCATTATGAGCGAAAAGGAACACTATTTAGAGTGAGTGAGGCGGCAAGAAACCCGTCTATATGACGCAAGCGTCTGATAAGAGCGTGAACACAACGTTTTACTCATTCAGACTTTGCGCTAATTTAAAAACCACATGGCCACTAGAGTCAATAAACGACCGATTATAGCCCCTTAATTAATGAATTACAGTCTCTTTGAAGTAGTTTATTTAACTTAACGAGTTGCTGCCTTTTGGGAGTTTCCGGCAGTGAAATAAACGCATTTTGTCGGCGCCGCCTGCGGTTTATTCACAAGATTCTTTGATTTCATTCCCAAATAAATACTTCAAACTAGGTTCTAGCTTTCTCATTTTAGGACACTTGTTTATGGTTAAAACACCTGCACGCTGTAAAACTGTAGATACTTGCATTATTTCGTGTCAAACAGGCATAATACAGATACACAACAAGAAAAAACAACATTTTGTTGGACACAGCAACCTGTGTTGGACACAACAACCTGTCTAGTGTCATGTAGCGGATTGTCAGAGATAGTGTTTTCTATTCACCTCAAATGCTACTATACATAAAGACAGTCTGAGAGAAAGTGTCACACTGTAAGCGTATACTGACGCCAGGGGCGTAGCTTGGCTGGAATCGATATGTAGGACAACTGATAACTTAAGACGGGAGGGGGGTCCGGGGGTCGTCCCCAGGAAAACTATTTATAGCGTATATAATTTAATCCAGGTCTCCCGATTTTTGTTGCACATTTGGCATTTTTATTTTTTCGATTTTTCTGGGAAACGTGTAGGCTACGGCCTACACCGCCTATAGGAAGCTACGCCAATGGACACCAAAAAAGAAACCGTACACTTGCCTTAGAGGTAACATTTATCCTTTTAGAAAACAATATGGACGCATTTGGTATCAACATGTGCGAAATATTGGGTAAATCGGTGCAATGTATGAATGATTATTTTCTTCACTCATGATGGGGTCCGCCTCTGTGGTCTAGTAGACCCACAACCACAACCATCATCACTGATGGTCACGGGTTCGAGCCACGCTCAAGCCGTGTCCCATTTATATGAAAAAGTTGGCAGTTTCTTACGGAGGTTGGTGCACCCAAGTACTGGTTAACCGCTGGAGCCTGCCCAGGAACGGTGTTGTTAGGTAAACTGCCCGCCGGCAATATAGCCCGAAATGGTGCTGATGCAGGCGTAAAACCCGAAATATAACATAAATCTTCATTCATGGTAGTAAAATCTATAATTCTAATCTTTGTAACGAAAAAGTAACGCTCAATATAAAAGTGTGTGTATTGTGTGTGTGTGTGTGTGTGTGTGTGTGTGTGTGTGTGTGTGTGTGTGTGTGTGTGTGTGTGTGTGTGTGTGTGTGTGTGTGTGTGTGTGTGTGTGGTGTGTGTGTGTGTGTGTGTGTGTGTGTGTGTGTGTGTGTGTGTGTGTGTGTGTGTGTGTGTGTGTGTGTGTGTGTGTGTGTGGTGTGTGTGTGTGTGTGTGTGTGTGTGGTGTGTGTGTGTGTGTGTGTGTGTGTGTGTGTGTGTGTGTGTGTGTGTGTGTGTGTGTGTGTGTGTGTGTGTGTGTGTGTGTGTGTGTGTGTGTGTGTGTGTGTGGTGTGTGTGTGTGTGTGTGTGTGTGTGTGTGTGTGTGTGT
>CM026403.1:15862676-15960176 GCA_014843695.1 Archivesica marissinica | reverse complement strand
TTTGCGTCAGGTGCTAATGGTCCGGAGTTCGAGCCCCGCTGGAGCCGTTACGACCCTGCCCTTAGACAATGCTTTTAAATTCCACGTTGCCTCTTCTCTCTCCCTCGTGGCGATGGATTCCATCAGGAATGAGGTATCGAGGGTGATTAATATTAGTTGTAATAACATTCTCCCCCCCCCCCTCTCTCTCTCTCTCTCTCTCTCTACCCCCCTCTCTGTCTCTCTATCTAACTGTATACTGCGATTTGAGCATCTATTATTAAGCTAACCAATATTTACCAACAACACCAATTTTCAAATATTTACAACTTACATAAATCAAAATATACAATTTAAATAATGTTGTGACATTATTGACGTCGATGTGTGTGTTTTATGTTTATTTATCGTCGCTACCGGTTGCCCATATGAGCAACGCCTCCTGAAGAGATTAGTTATTTTAGATGTTTAGGATAGTGCAATGATACAGACAGAGACCCATCTCCTCTGATTCGTGTACGTGCACGGTGTAAAGCACATACATTTATTAGGGTCAGACGGGGGATCGAACCTGCGATCCCAGGATTCCCAGTCCATTGTTTTAACCATTGGACTACAGATCCGTCTGCTTATAGAGTTGCTGTGTGTATTTATAGAGTTTGTATATCCGCCTGTGACGTCGATGTGAATCAACGTCATATATTGTATATCTAAGTAGCCATGTAAAAACTGTTGGAGCTACACATATATACATACTGCTTAAGCCTGAAGTACATGCGCGGCAAAACACTAATACATTCTTATAGTGTGCACATGTTGATCGGCACATTTTCACCAGTATCACTAGTGTTTTTTCACGTTTCCTCCATTGGCCATTTTAGATCATAGCTCACGGAAAGTATTATCAAGAATGCAGATGCACCGGACACTATTGAACGATAGCGAATGAGAGACATCGGTCAGTTACTGCCCTTGAATACTCCCTGAAAGTAGATAGGTCCTATAGTGTTTTCCTCTGTTTTTATCCTTGTTTCCTTTGTACAACACACTAGCTATTGTATTCCACTATCGCTTTATATGGTTATTAAATTACTATATCACGACATATCTCCTACAGTATATGCAATGGGTACTTATTTGTAAAACAATGATATCAGTTATTAACACGATTTTGATGAATTCATAATTATCATACCGCAACATCTTGTTAGGGAACAACTGTAAAAACAAAGGATTCTAACTAAAAGGACCTATTCACATTTTGGAATAAATCAGACTTTATCTGCCAAGGGAGGTAATAGAAAATTAGAGATGTCTCACATTGACGACCACCTGACCTCCACTACTAGCCTCGCGTAATGAACACCTCTCTAACTCGCCCGCTCTACAGTATATAGCATTCTATATTTACATCTCATCATTGTACATACAGTATCCGGTGGTAATATTGCAATTAATCCATGCTTTAGGATGCAAAATCAACATATCATTGTTTTTAAATTGGCAATTACAGTTATAGTGGGTTTGGTTATATTCTACAGGCCAAACAAACGTCAATATATTCATAGTTTTAATATAGTGCACGGGCCTGTTTCAAACGAGCCATTAGTTTTTCGGCAGTTAGCTGAGGAACGTATAATTCATTTATTCAATTCCGAAGAAAGTAGACCAGGGTGTGTGTATATATACACCCAACGAAATTCCTAGACGGATCTGTAGTCCAGTGGTAACACGCTGGACTGGTAATCCAGTCGGTGCTTTACACCGTGCACGTAAAAGAACCAGATGAGACTCTGGAATGGGTCTCTGTCTGTATCATTCCAGAGTCTCTGTCTGTATCATTGCACTATCCTCCAAAAATCTAAAATGACTAATCTCTTCAGGAGGCGTCGCTCATATGGGCAACCGGTAGCGACGATAAATAAACGCAAAACACACACACATAATCGGTCACGTGGCATTTTACAGTATTTGGAGCAAACTAATAACCATATAATCTTCTTTGATGCATTTATTACAACTATCTATGCACTGAATTGTATAATTAATCTGGAATAAAATTCATTAAATTACAATATACACGAGAATACGTATATCTATATTATATGATTATTAGTTGGCTCCAAATATAAAACACCAGATGACCGATTAGGAATTTTGTTGAGTGTATATATCAGCTCAATTGATATTTCCAGAGCGGAATGACAGGGCGTCCCGTGCTGTCCCTTTTTAGCCCCGCCCATTTACCCCGTCATATTGGTTCAGTGGTAGAGCGTCGGATTTGGAATCGAACGGTCCCGGGTTCGATACTCGGTCAGGCCACGTATGTAGTGTCATTGAGCAAGGCACCTCGCACACATTGCTTAGTACTGGTTAATCGCTTAGGTCGGCTAAGCCTGCCCAGGAAAACATGTATATGTCCCCGCGAGGGGTTTGACATTAAAAGGAACATACATACATACATACATACATACATACACACATTGCCGTTTTAATTATTTATATTTATATAAGCCTAATCAGGTGAGTGCCTTCGGGTGGGCAGACCTATTTAACTAATACCCCCTCCCGCACCCCTCACCTCGGGCAGACCTATTTAACTAATACCCCCTCCCGCACCCCTCACCTCGGGCAGACCTATTTAACTAATACCCCCTCCCGCACCCCTCCCCTCGGGCAGACCTATTTAACTAATACCCCCTCCCGCACCCCTCCCCTCGGGCAGACCTATTTAACTAATACCCCCTCCCGCACCCTCCCCTCGGGCAGAACTATTTAACTAATACCACCACCTCCCGCATCCTCCCCTCTGGTAGACCTTTTAACTAGAACCCCCTCCTGCATCCCTCCCCTCGGGCAGACCTATTTAACTAATACCCCCTCCCGCACCCCTCCTCGGGCAGACCTATTTAACTAGAACCCCCTCCCGCATCCCTCCCCTCGGGCAGACCTATTTAACTAGACCCCCCTCCCGCATCCCTCCCCTCGGGCAGACCTATTTAACTAGAACCCCCTCCCGCATCCCTCCCCTCGGGCAGTCCTATTTAACTAGAACCCCCTCCCGCATCCCTCCCCTCGGGCAGACCTATTTAACTAGACCCCCCTCCCGCATCCCTCCCCTCGGGCAGACCTATTTAACTAGAACCCCCTCCCGCATCCCTCCCCTCGGGCAGTCCTATTTAACTAGAACCCCTCCCGCATCCCCCCTCGGGCAAACCTATCTAACTAATACCCCCTCCCGCACCCCTCCCCTCGGGCAGACCTATTTAACTAAAAAACCCCTCCCGCACCCCTCCCCTCGGGCAGACCTATTTAACTAATACTCACTCCCGCACCCCTCCCCTCGGCAGGCCTATTTAACTAATACCCCCTCCCGCACCCCTCCCCTCGGGCAGACCTATTTAACTAATACCCCCTCCCGCATCCCTCCCCTCGGGCAGACTATTAACTAATACCCCTCCCGCACCCCTCACCTCGGGCAGACCTATTTAACTAATACCCCCTCCCGCACCCCTCCCCTCGGGCAGACCTATTTAACTAATACCCCCTCCCGCATCCCTCCCCTCGGGCAGACCTATTTAACTAATACCCCCTCCCGCACCCCTCCCCTCGGGCAGACCTATTTCAACTAGAACCATTCCGCACGTTTGACCAATATGCACTGCCCTACTGCGTCTTTGATCAAGCATAATTACCTGCTTAGCATCTGTTCGATCCTCGGACCGGGAAGTGTGTGAGATGGTACGGTGGTCGTCAGATCGAACGGCTTTTCTCCGAGTACTCCGGTTACCACCCACACGAATGACCACATTTACGCTATCATCCGCGCCAACGAGAGTGATTAATATAAGTTGTTAGAACTTGCTTCGCAATCGTTGTAAAATAAATAAAGTTTAAACTTTGTTAAGCAAAATATTATAGGGGGTCGCCCCAAAATACCCCATCTCCTCGCGGCTCAAAATGCCCAGAATAACCGCTACAGCTCGTACTGAATAAATATTATGAGTCATTTATAAATTCTATAATTTCCTTAAAGCGACATTACATCAGTGAACACGCACATTTCTACAGAATGTATTTTCCTATTATATGGTATAATTTTGTATTTCAACTAATAAGCAAACGTCGTATACGCGGTTTGTTGACATAACAAAATAATGTAAATAGGGTCGACATTCATGCGTAATACAGCTCGTGTATCCTGAATAACACGATTTATGGTACAGATTTACCGTTATATCTCACATGTGTGCCTATGTATATTTATTTGTAGACTAGTCTTAGATAAATTATCTTTAAACGACATTATCTCACGTTTAGTATTGACTCTAATGACAAACAAACGTCAATTCAGGAGCGTGGGTGATCGTTATATGAAATCCTACTTTCAATTTTGAAAGTTTGTAGATCACAAAAACACTATTTATTGATTCAATGTTAGTGTTCGATTGTATTCTGAGTAATTTGTAGTAGCAACGCATTTATACGTGAAAAAAATGCATTTTATTTACTTTTTGCGATGTAATGTCGCTTTAAAACCGACTAAATCTTGGACAGCATGATGATTTCTAAGTTATTTTGGCATCGAGCGGAATTGTGTGAATGAATTATTACAGTGGGATTAGAATTATACCGGTGCCTGAACAATTTGATTCCTACAGGCGTATTTTAATTGCATTAAACGACCTCCTGTCTTATAGCCGAAACGCTTGAGATAAACACTCTAGATCTCTACACGCTACCTTAGTATAATATATCCAACTAGTGGTATTGAGGAAGATATTTTCGAAGTTTAATGTGTGGGTTGGTATACTTAATATAGGACAAGATTATCTTACGCAAACATTATATATTTATTAGCTGGAATTTCCATGACGTTATTTAAACATGCACCTATGGTTTAGTTAGTAAATATAGATTACCATGATGTTATAATATTATTGTATTAAACTGACAAGTGATGGATATGACCAGTTGCTGTGAGTTTTGGGGGATGAAAAAACTAATACTGTGTGTTGTTGTAATGGTGTTATGGGGTGTTTCGGAGGCTAATTACGTCATGACGCCCATGCAACAGTAAGTCAATTTTACTTATTACATATTTTAATATAGTTATGATTAATATGATGAAGACTTGTACTGTAGAAATAGTCCGTGTGTAAAGTGGGTTAGGCCCGTTACATTGCAAGAATACATGTCTTAATGGAGGTGTGGAGTTATGTATTACAGTTAATGTAAATAGTTGACCATCCAGTTTCGTCCTCGCAATAGTGCACGGGTCATACTCGCAATAGTGCACGGGTCATTCTCGCAATAGTGCACGGGTCATCCTCGCAATAGTGCACGGGTCATACTCGCGATAGTGCACGGGTCATCCCCGCAATAGTGCACGGGTCATACTCGCGATAGTGCACGGGTCATCCCCGCAATAGTGCACGGGTCATTCTCGCAATAGTGCACGGGTCATTCTCGCAATAGTGCACGGGTCGTCCCCGCAATAGTGTACGGGTCATTCTCGCAATAGTGCACGGGTCATTCTCGCAATAGTGCACGGATCATCCCCGCAAAAGTGCACGGGTCATCATCGCAATAATGGACGGGTCATCCTCGCAATAGTGCACGGGTCATTCTCGCAATAGTGTACGGGTCATTCTCGCAATAGTGCACGGGTCATCCCCGCAATAGTGCACGGGTCATCCCCGCAACAGTGCACGGGTCATCCTCGCAATAGTGCACGGGTCATTCTCGCAATAGTGCACGGGTCATTCTCGCAATAGTGCACGGGTCATCCTCGCAATCGTGCACGGGTCATCCTCGCATTAGTGCACGGGTCATCCTCGCAATAGTGCACGGGTAATCCCCGCAATAGTGCACGGGTCATTCCTCGCAATAGTGCACGGGTCATTCTCGCATTAGTGCACGGGTCATCCCCGCAATAGTGCACGAGTCATCCTCGCAGTAGTGCACGGGTCATGCCCGCAATACCGCACGGGTCATCCTCGCAATAGTGCACGAGTCATCCTCGCAGTAGTGCACGGGTCGTCCTCTCAATAGTGCACGGGTCATCCTCGCAATAGTGCACGAGTCATCCTCGCAGTAGTGCACGGGTCATCCTCGCAATAGCGCACGGGTCATCCTCGCAGTAGTGCACGGGTCATCATCGCGATAGTGCTCGTGCGAGATGGCGTGGTAATAGAGGGAGAGCCAGAGAGGGAGAACGGGGGAGGGGGTGAATAGTGAGAATGGAAAGAGCAAATAAGACACAATTTGAATTTATCTTAATAACGAAGGTTCCATCGTGCAGGTGCTATTTGCGTTACAATATTAACTTGTAAGGTACATCTCGTTCACATTTTTAAAATGTCAAACCACGAAATATGATGTGGGTGAAGTTAGCAGTGAGCAGTGTACTGCCAGTGTACTGCTGTACTGCTGGCAGTGAGCAGTGTACTGCTGTACTGCTGGCAGTGAGCAGTGTACTGCTGTACTGCTAGCAGTGAGCAGTGAGTAGTGTAATCCAGCAGTGAGTTATGTATTCTAGTAGTGAATGATGTGTATATGCCAAATTTCGAAAAATAAATAAATAAAAATAATAATAAATGTTTTTTTCTTTTTTTACTGCCAGTACTGCTGGCAGTGAGCAGTGTACTGCTGTACTGCTAGCAGTGAGTAGTGTAATCCAGCAGTGTGTAGTGTAATCCAGCAGTGAGTGGTGTATTCTAGTAGTGTATGATGTGCAAATGCAAATTTTCGAAAAAAATAATAAAAATAATTTTAAAAAATTCTATCATTTTCCGTACTTGCTTTTCTGGCAGTGAGCAGTGGGGAATGTACGAGTAGTGTTTTCCAGCAGTGGGTAGTGTAATCCAGCAGTGAGTGGCGTATTCTAGTAGTGTATGATGTGCAAATGTAAATTTTTGAATAAAATAATAAAAATATTTCGAAAATTTGCATTTACACTTCATTCACTACTACAATACACCACTCACTGCTGGATTACACTACCCACTGCTGGAATACACTACTCGTACATTCCCCACTGCTCACTGCTAGAAACGCAGCAAGTACGGAAAAAGATCAAATATATTTTTATTATTTTTTCGAAAATTTGCATTTGCACATCATACACTACTAGAATACGCCACTCACTGCTGGATTACACTACCCACTGCTGGAATACACTACTCACTGCTCATTGCTAGCAGTACAGCAGTACACTGGCAGTAAAAAAAAATTTTATTTATTTATTTTTCGAAATTTGGCATATACACATCATTCACTACTAGAATACATAACTCACTGCTGGATTACACTACTCACTGCTCACTGCTAGCAGTACAGCAGTACACTGCTCACTGCCAGCAGTACAGCAGTACACTGCTCACTGCCAGCAGTACAGCAGTACAGCAGTACACTGGCAGTACACTGCTCACTGCTAACTTCACCCACATTGAAATATGTTGAAATGGTACACTGGCCTATATACTGTGTAAGTATTTAGATTCAGTATCTAGTTAGTACGGTGTATATGCTACAAGAATGGGAGTAATAAATTATTACTTATCTTGTATGTTAACTTTATGTATGCGATTCGTACATTACATTCAGATCAAATAGTTTAAAGGTGTTTGAGCTGATACACGTGTTTTATGTGCGTGTGCGCGTGCGTATACCCGAAACAAGGAATCATATAAAGTATGCTGCTTAAATCTGACAACTGAAGATAAGCTGCAGTTGGCCGTTCGATCGATTTTCGTATTCGCGATGTATCCATTTTTCCACACGGTAAAACGACAGTACCGCTGCACGCACACGTATGGGGCGACGTTTTGCTATTTATTCAGTATTTATGGATATCCATAATTCGATTTATGTACATCCATAATTCTATTTTTGGATATCCATACTTCAATTATTGAATATCCATTATTTGATATATGGATATCCATAATTCTAATCTATTTATAGACTGAATAAATAGCAAAACCGCGTCCCATACACACGCGTTATGCAACTGGATAGCACAATGTTGACCATTGATTTAATCATAGTTTGTTGCTAGGTGACACAAATATTATACATTTACCATATTATAAATGCAGGAAAAAAATGTTACCCGAAACTCAATTTAACGAAAAATCCATTCAGCTTTGCTATTCTCGCCCGTTCCATTAATATGTGCTATTGTTATCTTGTTTCCATCCAAAATATTCACAACAGAAATGAAAGAGTTCAACGTATAAATAAATGTAGTCAAAGCTAGTGGAAATCCAGATACTAAAGCTATATTTCGGAATACTTCGCATGTTACCGTTAGCAGATTTCTGGACATACGTTTTAGAATGATGCCTTTATTTCGTACTACCATGTTGTCCCTAATATACACAATGTATATATATACTACTTTCATTTAAAGGGGCCCCCATTACCGAGTGTTTAAGGTCATTGACTTTAAATCACTAATTCTCATCGCTGTAGGTTCGAATCAAACTTGGGGTATCGATTTTAGGAAGCTATCCAAATGACTTGCGGAAGGTCGGTTGGTTCTACATGTGCATAGATACTGCTAGAGGGGCACCTGGGGGACTTCCGCTACCATTAATAGATGGCTAGTTGCCATATAATCTATACTGCGGTGTGATATTAACGCTGGTTTGTATGAATGTTAACCAAACAAATCGTATTTTGGGGGCTCGAAAAAAAAAAAAACACCAAAAAAACAAATCGTTTTCCATCTCCGAAAATAATGATTATAATTGATATGCCAATGTATTCATCACTATTTGCATGGGCGTAGCTTGGGTTTGAAATATGAGTAGGAAGAATTAAGATATGGGGTTCCAGGGGTGTCTCTCACGGACGATTTTGGAAGTCTATATCGCCGCAGCAGAATATTGAGGTATGCAAGCAACAAGCAACATAAGTGTATAGTTCGGAGAATCTTCTCTTTTATCAAGTGGTTAGCGCGCTGGCTTCTCAACAATGCAACCCGGGTTCGATCCTCGGACCGGGAAGTATGTGAGATGGTACAGTGGTCGCCATATCGGACAGGTGGATTTTCTCCGGGTACTCCGGATTTCTCCCGCACGAAGGATCAAATATACGCTTTCATCCGCGCCAACGAGAGTGATTAATATAAGTTGTTAGAGAACTTTCTTCGCAATCGTTGTAAAATAAATACATGTAAAGTTTAAAATTTAATAAGCTACGCCACTGGTTTTCCCATCTGTTAGCGAAATTGTAGCATCGAGTCTGAAGAAAAATAACAGTTGACTTTAAAGACAAACAATAAAAAGTAACCTAAACACAACACTTACCTTTAATTCTATTGTGTGTGTGTGTGACATGTGTAAGTGAATTTACAATGGCGTAAGAGAATTCTAAATCTAAAGTTACAAATATCATGTTATAGCGATTTGTCATTTAGATAGTTTTTTTACGATCATTTTATCAGTGGAATGCGCAATTTATGTACAAACTAGAGGATAGCACTCGGAGAGATGCAAACCCACACCTCGTTGGTATTTGACCTTGACAAGAACAAATGCTTGATTTTACAATGGGCAATTGGAGTGATGGACACTTCGCTGACCAAGATGACCACAGACCGTGGCCGATGTTTTGTAGGACCTCAAAACATATCATTCAATGTGGTATAACGATTTATAGTTTATAGAACTTAAAATAATGTGCACATCAAACTCTTATATGGCAACATTTACAAACTGTGTATGTTGTACGATTATTTATCGTCGCTACCGGTTGCCTATATGAGCGACGCCTCCTGAAGAGATTAGTCATTTTAGATATTTGGAGTATAGTGCAATGATACAGACAGAGACCAATTCCAGAGTCTCCTCTGCTTCTTTTACGTACACGGTGTAAAGCACCGACACGAGACCTCGGTTTAAAGTCCCTATGAAATACTGTTAATTGTATTAGGGTCAGACGGAGGATCGAACCTGCGATCCATGGATTACCAGTCCAGCGTGTCAACCACTGGACTACAGACCCATCTGTTTTTTCAAACTCAACAACTACTCAGTACTTATCTCAGTTCCACTTTGCGTTTTCCTCTCGTCTCAAATCCATTCAGCCCATTCAGCTTTGTTCCTCTCGTCTCTAATCCATTCAGATATACACTAATAGTCTCTAACCCATTCACCTTTGGTCTACTAACCCACACATATATGTTTTCTCGTCGTAAATCGATTTTGATTTCCTCTTCGTTTCCTGAATCTATTCAACTTTGCTATTCTCGTCTCAAATCCATTCAGCTTTGCTATTCTCGTCTCAAATCCATTCAGCTTTGCTATTCTCGTCTCAAATCCATTCAACTTTGCTATTCTCGCCCGTTCCATTCCAATTTGCTATTGTTATCTTGAGTCCATTCAGCTTTGTTATTCTCGCCTCTAATCCATTCAACTTTGCTATTTTTTCCTCAAATCCATTCAACTTTGCTATGCTCGTCTCATATCCATTCAACTTTGCTATTCTCGTCTCAAATCCATTCAACTTTGCTATTCTCGTCTCAAATCCATTCAGCTTTGCTATTCTCGTCTCAAATCCATTCAGCTTTGCTATTCTCGTCTCAAATCCATTCAACTTTGCTATTCTCGCCCGTTCCATTCCAATTTGCTATTGTTATCTTGAGTCCATTCAGCTTTGTTATTCTCGCCTCTAATCCATTCAACTTTGCTATTTTTTCCTCAAATCCATTCAACTTTGCTATGCTCGTCTCATATCCATTCAACTTTGCTATTCTCGTCTCAAATCCATTCAACTTTGCTATTCTCGTCTCAAATCCATTCAACTTTGCTAGTCTCGTCTCAAATCCATTCAACTTTGCTATTCTCGTCTCATATCCATTCAACTTTGCTAGTCTCGTCTCAAATCCATTCATCTTTGCTATTCCCGTCTCAAATCCATTCAACTTTGCTTATTCTCGTCTCATTTCCAATCAGCTGACAGTTTTGCTATTTTCATCTCAAATCCATTCAACTTTGCTCTTCTCGTCTCAAATCCATTCACCAGTGTTATTCTCGTCTCACATCCATTCAACTTTGCTATTCTCGTCTCAAATCCATTCACCGTTGCTATGTTCGTCTCAAATCCATTCACCTTTGCTATGTTCATCTCAAATCCATTCAACTTTGTTATTCTTGTCTCATTTCAAATCAGCTGACAGCTTTTCTCTTCTCGTGTACACTTCATGCTAACCTGAATGCATCATGCTAACGTGCATGCATTGTGCTTTTAATCATACTTTAATGTTCTACATTATATATACTTACACATGGGCAATACTAAAATGCAGAATTGGGTTGCTACAAGTTCTGGCAACAATGGTAATCAACCCTGAATGCAACATGCACTCAACAAAACAAGGTAAAGTCTCACTGGAACAATATATCCATAGCGCACTAACTTGGTCAACCTGCCATTTCTAAGAATTAGATGAAGGAATTCAATGGTGTTGCCCAGATGTTGTCAATGTATTTTCTTTAAAAACTTTATTTATTTTACAACGATTGCGAAGCAAGTTCTAACAACTTATATTAATCACTCTCGTTGGCGCGGATTAAATCGTATATGTGGTCATTCGTGTGGGAGGAAACCGGAGTACTCGGAGAAAACCAACATGTCCGATCTGGTGACCACCGTACCATCTCACATACTTCCCGGTCCGAGGATCTAACCTGGGTTGCATTGGCGAGAAGCGAGCGCGCTAACAACTGCGCTAATCGGACAGTATACTGTATTGACGTAAAACTAATCACATATGTCTACTACAATTACTTCAGACAATAGTGTCCACAATCATTGGCACAATTGAGCATTACCATTGCAGTAGTCACTAGATTCTGTGAATGGCTGTCTTTAAGCTGATTTCATACTATTTTCACGATACCTCTATACAATATATGCACATTGTTATATAGATTTATTTTCATTAATTGTCTCATTCCCCTTTTCTACTCTACTAGACAATTTCATATATCATCATATTCCATAACATATTATATATATAGTTTCTCTACTTGTCAGCTTTAACATTACTAAATAATTCCAATATGCAATTTTCACTTATAGTCCTATCATTTGATTTGGATATATTGTTGAGGGCCTCATGGACACTTTTGTTAAATGAGTTCTCTCGTAAAATAAAGTATTTATTATTATTGTACTGTTGCCAGATTGGAGCATGTTTTATTGACAGATTATACCGGAAATGACTGGTAAACATTGTATGGCATTATTCTTTGTATCAACAAGCACAGCAGCATAGGTTAGCGATGTGTAGCTGCCATTCAAGCACAGCGGCATATGTTAGCGATGTGTAGCTGCCATTCAAGCACAGCAGCATAGGTTAGCGATGTGTAGCTGCCAGTCAAGCACAGCAGCATAGGTTAGCGATGTGTAGCTGCCATTCAAGCACAGCAGCATAGGTTAGCGATGTGTAGCTGCCTTTCAAGCACAGCAGCATATGTTAGCGATGTGTAGCTGCCATTCAAGCACAGCAGCATAGGTTAGCGATGTGTAGCTGCCATTCAAGCACAGCAGCATAGGTTAGCGAGTAGCTGTGTAGCTGCCATTCAAGCACAGCAGCATAGGTTAGCGATGTGTAGCTGCCATTCAAGCACAGCAGCATAGGTTAGCGATGTGCAGCGATGTGTAGCTGACATTCAAGCACAGCAGCATAGGTTAGCGATGTGTAGCTGTCATTCAAGCACAGCAGCATAGGTTAGCGATGTGTAGCTGTCATTCAAGCACAGCAGCATAGGTTAGCGATGTGTAGCTGCCTTTCAAGCACAGCAGCATAGGTTAGCGATGTGTAGCTGCCATTCAAGCACAGCAGCATAGGTTAGCGATGTGTAGCTGCCATTCAAGCACAGCAGCATAGGTTAGCGATGTGTAGCTGCCATTCAAGCACAGCAGCATAGGTTAGCGATGTGTAGCTGCCATTCAAGCACAGCAGCATAGGTTAGCGATGTGTAGCTGCCATTCAAGCACAGCAGCATAGGTTAGCGATGTGTAGCTGCCATTCAAGCACAGCAGCATAGGTTAGCGATGTGTAGCTGCCATTCAAGCACAGCAGCATAGGTTAGCGATGTGCAGCGATGTGTAGCTGCCATTCAAGCACAGCAGCATAGGTTAGCGATGTGCAGCGATGTGTAGCTGCCATTCAAGCACAGCAGCATAGGTTAGCGATGTGTAGCTGCCATTCAAGCACAGCAGCATAGGTTAGCGATGTGTAGCTGCCATTCAAGCACAGCAGCATAGGTTAGCGATGTGTAGCTGTCATTCAAGCACAGCAGCATAGGTTAGCGATGTGTAGCTGCCATTTAAGCACAGCAGCAAAGGTTAGCGATGTGTAGCTGCCATTCAAGCACAGCAGCATAGGTTAGCGACGTGTAGCTGCCATTCAAGCACAACAGCATAGGTTAGCGATGTGTAGCTGTCATTCAAGCACAGCAGCATAGGTTAGCGATGTGTAGCTGTCATTCAAGCACAGCAGCATAGGTTAGCGATGTGTAGCTGCCATTCAAGCACAGCAGCATAGGTTAGCGATGTGTAGCTGCCATTCAAGCACAGCAGCATAGGTTAGCGATGTATAGCTGCCATTCAAGCACAGCAGCATAGGTTAGCGATGTGCAGCGATGTGTAGCTGCCATTCAAGCACAGCAGCATAGGTTAGCGATGTGCAGCGATGTGTAGCTGCCATTCAAGCACAGCAGCATAGGTTAGCGATGTGTAGCTGCCATTCAAGCACAGCAGCATAGGTTAGCGATGTGTAGCTGCCATTCAAGCACAGCAGCATAGGTTAGCGATGTGTAGCTGTCATTCAAGCACAGCAGCATAGGTTAGCGATGTGTAGCTGCCTTTTAAGCACAGCAGCAAAGGTTAGCGATGTGTAGCTGCCATTCAAGCACAGCAGCATAGGTTAGCGACGTGTAGCTGCCATTCAAGCACAACAGCATAGGTTAGCGATGTGTAGCTGTCATTCAAGCACAGCAGCATAGGTTAGCGATGTGTAGCTGTCATTCAAGCACAGCAGCATAGGTTAGCGATGTGTAGCTGTCATTCAAGCACAGCAGCATAGGTTAGCGATGTGTAGCTGCCATTCAAGCACAGCAGCATAGGTTAGCGACGTGTAGCTGCCATTCAAGCACATCAGCATAGGTTAGCGATGTGCAGCGATGTGTAGCTGCCATTCAAGCACAGCAGCATAGGTTAGTGATGTGCAGCGATGTGTAGCTGCCATTCAAGCACAGCAGCATAGGTTAGCGATGTGTAGCTGTCATTCAAGCACAGCAGCATAGGTTAGCGATGTGTAGCTGTCATTCAAGCACAGCAGCATAGGTTAGCGATGTGTAGCTGTCATTCAAGCACAGCAGCATAGGTTAGCGATGTGTAGCTGCCATTCAAGCACAGCAGCATAGGTTAGCGATGTGTAGCTGCCATTCAAGCACAGCAGCATAGGTTAGCGATGTGTAGCTGCCATTCAAGCACAGCAGCATAGGTTAGCGATGTGTAGCTGCCATTCAAGCACAGCAGCATAGGTTAGCGATGTGTAGCTGCCATTCAAGCACAGCAGCATAGGTTAGCGATGTGTAGCTGCCATTCAAGCACAGCAGCATAGGTTAGCGATGTGTAGCTGCCATTCAAGCACAGCAGCATAGGTTAGCGATGTGTAGCTGCCATTCAAGCACAGCAGCATAGGTTAGCGATGTGTAGCTGCCATTCAAGCACAGCAGCATAGGTTAGCGATGTGTAGCTGCCATTCAAGCACAGCAGCATAGGTTAGCGATGTGTAGCTGCCATTCAAGCACAGCAGCATAGGTTAGCGATGTGTAGCTGCCATTCAAGCACAGCAGCATAGGTTAGCGATGTGTAGCTGCCATTCAAGCACAGCAGCATAGGTTAGCGATGTGTAGCTGCCATTCAAGCACAGCAGCATAGGTTAGCGAAGCGATGTGTAGCTGCCATTCAAGCACAGCAGGATAGGTTAGCGATGTGTAGCGATGTGTAGCTGCCATTCAAGCACAGCAGCATAGGTTATCGATGTGTAGCTGCCATTCAAGCACAGCAGCATAGGTTAGCGATGTGTAGCTGTCATTCAAGCACAGCAGCATAGGTTAGCGACGTGTAGATGCCATTCGAGCACAGCAGCATAGGTTAGCGATGTGTAGCTGCCATTCAAGCACAGCAGCATAGGTTAGCGATGTGTAGCTGCCATTCAAGCACAGCAGCATAGGTTAGCGATGTGCAGCTGCCATTCAAGCACAGCAGCATAGGTTAGAAATGTGTAGCTGTCATTCAAGCACAGCAGCATAGGTTAGCGATGTGTAGCTGCCATTGAAGCACAGCAGCATAGGTTAGCGACGTGTAGCTGCCATTCAAGCACAGCAGGATAGGTTAGCGATGTGTAGCTGCCATTCAAGCACAGCAGCATAGGTTAGCGACGTGTAGCTGCCATTCAAGCACAGCAGGATAGGTTAGCGATGTGTAGCTGCCATTCAAGCACAGCAGCATAGGTTAGCGACGTGTAGCTGCCATTCAAGCACAGCATGATAGGTTAGCGATGTGTATCGATGTGTAGCTGCCATTCAAGCACAGCAGCATAGGTTAGCGATGTGTAGCTGCCATTCAAGCACAGCAGCATAGGTTAGCGACGTGTAGATGCCATTCAAGCACAGCAGCATAGGTTAGCGATGTGTAGCTGCCATTCAAGCACAGCAGCATAGGTTAGCGATGTGCAGCTGCCATTCAAGCACAGCAGCATAGGTTAGAGATGTGTAGCTGCCATTCAAGCACAGCAGCATAGGTTAGCGATGTGTAGCTGCCATTGAAGCACAGCAGCATAGGTTAGCGACGTGTAGCTGCCATTCAAGCACAGCAGGATAGGTTAGCGATGTGTAGCTGCCATTCAAGCACAGCAGCATAGGTTAGCGACGTGTAGCTGCCATTCAAGCACAGCAGGATAGGTTAGCGATGTGTAGCGATGTGTAGCTGCCATTCAAGCACAGCAGCATAGGTTAGCGATGTGTAGCTGCCATTCAAGCACAGCAGCATAGGTTAGCGATGTGTAGCTGTCATTCAAGCACAGCAGCATAGGTTAGTGACGTGTAGATGCCATTCAAGCACAGCAGCATAGGTTAGCGATGTGTAGCTGCCATTCAAGCACAGCAGCATAGGTTAGCGATGTGTAGCTGCCATTCAAGCACAGCAGGATAGGTTAGCGATGTGTAGCTGCCATTCAAGCACAGCAGCATAGGTTAGCGATGTGCAGCTGCCATTCAAGCACAGCAGCATAGGTTAGAGATGTGTAGCTGCCATTCAATATTCCAGAAATCATGTATAGGCGATTTGCAAAATCACATACCATAGATCATTATTGTGTCGTTGTTATGCAGATAATTCAAAATCTTTTAATCTCTATGAATACAAGATTTACGAATTCCTTCATGCAGTACTTGTCTGTCAAAGGATCCATTCCATTCCTTAAAGTGACACTACATCAGTGAAAACACAATTTTCTACAGAATATATTTTCCTATTTTATGGTATAGTTTATGTCCAAATATTTTACCTCAAATACGGAGCATTTCAACTAATAAACAAACGTCGTATACGCGATTTGTTGACATAGCAAAATAATGAAAACATCCATGCGTAATACAACTCTTGTATCCTGAATAACACGATGTGTGGTACATATTTACTGTAACAGTGGTTATTTATATCAGAGTTGTGCCTATTTATTTCTTAGTTAAATTATCTCTAAACGACATTATCTCGCGTTTAGTATTGACTCCGATGACAAACAAACGTTAATTCAAGAGCATGGATGAATATAATTATATCATATATATATATATATATGAAATCATACTTTCAATCCACAAAAACACTGTTTATTGATTCAATGTTAGTGTTCGAATGTATTTGGAAGAATTAGTGAACAAATGCATTTTATTTGCTTTTTGTGATGTAATGTCGCTTTAAATACCCAATACGGCATTATAAACACAACAGGTGTGCACAAAGATGAGATTGCATAGACAATCCCGCTTGATAAAGTTTCTGACAAAGATGAGATTGCATAGACAATCCCGCTTGATAAAGTTTCTGACAAAGATGAGATTGCATAGACAATCTCGCTTGATAAAATTTCTGACATTTTATAATAACAGATAACCAACCACATGCGAATATATACAGCGGCCTGTAAATGACATAGACTAACAGACGCATCTGTAGATCAGTGGTAACACGCTGGACTGGTAATCCAGGGATCGCAGGTTCGATCCCCCGTCTGACCCTAATAAAAATAACAGTCAAATTGTCAGTAATAGAAACCACAGTGAAATTACAAAAGATGGATTAGTTCATACAGCTATTATACAGGCTTGTTTGGCTGGGGGATATAAACACCCATACCATGAATCTGAAACAAGTACAATCCCATTCGTGTGTGAGTGGTTGATGACTTTAAATCACTTGCCACTCTTCTCTCTTGAAGGTTCGACTCCCACTGGTGGTGTCGTGCCCCTCTTCTCTCTGAAGGTTCGACTCCCAGTGGTGGTGTCGTGCCCCTCTTCTCTATGAAGGTTCGACTCCCAGTGGTGGTGTCGTGCCCCTCTTCTCTCTGAAGGTTCGACTCCCACTGGTGGTGTCGTGTCCCTCTTCTCTCTGAAGGTTCGACTCCCACTGGTGGTGTCGTGCCCCTCCTCTCTCTGGAGGTTCGACTCTCACTGGTGGTGTCGTGCCCCTCTTCTCTATGAAGGTTCGACTCCCACTGGTGGTGTCGAATCATTGTAAGTGCGGAAACTATCCAGCTGACTCGGTGGTTCTACCCGGGTCCAGTTCGTTTCTGAAATACAGTTCGGAAGGGCAGCTGTGGTGTTTCTCTACCTTAATAAGCGGACTATAAATATCCTAAAACAAACAAATAATTCCTTCGACTAGTACAGTATGTTAGAGACCTGTGTGCTCTGTCAGTTATTGTAAAAGAGTAAATATATATATAGAGTATATTTCAATAAGGTACTTGACGTTATGATTGCCCAGAGATTAATCTTAACGATTATGTTTGTCGATCAAAGTGAACATACAAAGTTTAGAGTCAAGTTGCTGATTAAATTTTGGTCTGAAATGAACATATAAATGATGGTCTATATTGACATGCTTCAAACTATGTGTGTGTTTTACGTTTATTTATCGTCGCTACCGGTTGCCCATATGAGCGACGCCTCCTGAGAGATTAGTCATTTTAGATTTTTGGAGGATAGGGCAATGTTACAGACAGATAACCGCCCAAGAGTCTCCTCTGGTTCTTTTACGTGCACGGTGTACAGCACCGACACGAGACATCGGTTTAAAATCCCATCTTAAAGACTGTTAATTTTATTAGGGTCAGACGGGGGATCGAACCTGCGATCCCTCGTTTACCAGACCAGGTTTCAATCTATCCAATGACAGTTTAAATATAGGTGGAACAGTGATACCTCTCTAATACAGACCCGTCATCCGGTTCAGATTGGAGGGATTTTCCGGATTTGAGAGGATTTTCGGATTTGAGAGGATTTTCGGATTTGAGAGGATTTTTGAATTTGAGAGGGTTTTCGGATTTGAGAGGATTTTCGGATTTGAAAGGATTTTCGGATTTGAGAGGATTTTCGGATTTGAGAGGATTTTCGGATTTGAGAGGATTTTCGGATTTGAGAGGGTTTCACAGTTTTTAGAGATTTCTCATAAACTAACAGTTCAATGCGCGACAGTACTGGCATTTCTATTATCTCCCTTAGCAAATCAGTTGGAATCCTTGGTTTTTACTGTTGTTCCCTAACCAGATGTAACGGTATGATAAATGCGATGTTATCCAAATAAGCATTTATTAAGCGATAGAACTTATTTACAGTACAGTATCCACCGGATATACTAGATATATTTCTTTATTTATAGAGGGTGACCTAATTAGTTCTGAACTAATCTTCCTTAGGGCCCTCTTAAATTTCTTAACACTGTAGTAGCATTAATGCACATACACAATAATTATAACCATAGTACACAGTTACGCCATGCAATATACATGTATAATGTTGTACAATGTAACTTAAACAAATCAGGTAATGTTATCGAAATACAAAACGACATAAGCATATTGAATGACAATCATTATATATATATTTTCTTTCTTTCTAGTGTCTACCGATTAAAAAGTTGCATCCATAATTTACATTTTGTCTTGAACATATTTAAAGATCTGGATGTCTTAATTCCATTGGTAGAAAATTCCATATCTTTGGACCAGAGTATTCTAAAGATTTCTTGTACATTTCACATCTAGGACTTGGAATACAGAGATCAATATTTGAAGCATACTGTATAATATATGTCGAGATGTAAATATTTAATTTAAGGTAGAAAAAACAACGATAGAATGTGGTAAAAAGGAATGCTTTTTTTAAAACTTTATTAATTTTACAACGATTGCGAAACAAGTTCTAACAACTTATACTAATCACTTTCGTTGGCGCGGATGAAAGCGTATATGTGGTCATTCGTGTGGGAGAAATCCGGAGTACCCGGAGAAAACCCACCTGTCCGATCTGGCGACCACCGTACCATCTGACATACTCCCCGGTCTGAGGATCGAACCCAGTTTGCATTGGTGAGAAGCGAGCGCGCTAACCACTGCGCTAATCGGACAACCAAAGGAATCCACGATGAAAACAGAGGAAACCAATTTAAAAGACCCATCCTCCTTAACGAGTACACAGGGTGGGAGTAACTGACCTATGTATATCAGGGTGGGAGTAACTGACCTGTGTCTATCAGGGTGGGAGTAACTGACCTATGTATATCAGGGTGGGAGTACCTGACCTGTGTCTATCAGGGTGGGAGTAACTGACCGATGTATATCAAGGTGGGAATAACTGACCTGTGTCTATCAGGGTGGGAGTAACTGACAAATTACTATCAGGGTGGGAGTAACTGACCTGTGACTATCAGGGTGGGAGTAACTGACCTGTGACTATCAGGGTGGGAGTAACTGACCGGTGACTATCAGGGTAGGAGTAACTGACCTGTGACTATCAGGGTGGGAGTAACTGACCTGTGACTATCAGGGTGGGAGTAACTGACCTGTGACTATCAGGGTGGGAGTAACTGACCGGTGACTATCAGGGTGGGAGTAACTGACCTGTGACTATCAGGGTGGGAGTAACTGACCTGTGACTATCAGGGTGGGAGTAACTGACCTATGTATATCAGGGTGGGAGTAACTGACCTATGTATATCAGGGTGGGAGTAACTGACCGGTGACTATCAGGGTGGGAGTAACTGACCTGTGACTATCAGGGTGGGAGTAACTGACCTGTGTCTATCGGGGTGGGAGTAACTGACAAATTACTATCAGGGTGGGAGTAACTGACCTGTGACTATCAGGGTGGGAGTAACTGACCTGTGAATATCAGGGTGGGAGTAACTGACCTGTGTCTATCAGGGTGGGAGTAACTGACAAATTACTATCAGGGTGGGAGTAACTGACCTGTGACTATCAGGGTGGGAGTAACTGACATGTGACTATCAGGGTGGGAGTAACTGACCGGTGACTATCAGGGTGGGAGTAACTGACCTGTGACTATCAGGGTGGGAGTAACTGACCTGTGACTATCAGGGTGGGAGTAACTGACCTGTGACTATCAGGGTGGGAGTAACTGACCTGTGACTATCAGGGTGGGAGTAACTGACCGGTGACTATCAGGGTGGGAGTAACTGACCTGTGACTATCAGGGTGGGAGTAACTGACCTGTGACTATCAGGGTGGGAGTAACTGACCTGTGACTATCAGGGTGGGAGTAACTGACCTGTGACTATCAGGGTGGGAGTAACTGACCGGTGACTATCATTCCTTATGCAATACTCAGATAACTGACTAGCGAGACAAGTATTTTTTCAGGTACAATGTAAGGAGTTATATTTGATATGAAAAAATAAGGGCACATTCAGGATCAAGACATAAGTTCGGTTTGACAGAATTCCGGTTTGGAGGGATTTCGGTTTAGAGGGGTTTCGGTTTAGAGGGGCGTAGCTTGGCTGGAATAGATGTGTAGGCCAACTTAAAACTTAAGACGGGAGGGTGGTCCGGGGGTCGTCCCCAGGACAATTTGGCATTTGTATTTTTTCTATTTTTCGGGGAAACGTGTAGGCCATGGCCAATAGGGAGCTACACCATTGGATTAGAGAGGCTTAAATGTACCACACGTTAGTTTATACAAATTTATTTTAGCTCAATTAAGTTATTTCAACTTATATAAATCACTCTCGAGACCTCATTCCTGATGGAATCCATCGCCACGAGGGAGAGAGAAGAGGCAATGTGGAATTTAAATGCCTTGCCTAAGGGCACAATCGTAACAGCTCCAGTGGGGCTCGATCTCCGGACCTTTCGCACCTGAAGCGAACGCGCATCCACTGCGCTATCACGACTTCCACACGTTGACATAGGATGCCGTGTCGAATTAAAATCTTGCAAATGCCTTCCTGAACCATATATTATTATGAAAGAAAATAACACATTCAATCTAATTGTAGATCATTTGATCTCATAATCAAATATCGACACGGCGCTATTAAACAAAAACGTAAGAGAACAAGCAGACATTACCGTTACCAAGTGAACACGTGTTTAATATCGAAAGTGAGTAAGATTGACGAGGAAGAATATATCTGTTCTGGACTGAGAATAGGAAGCATTCCGAAAATAGAACCATGATTTATATTATACAATGTTCAATTTAGATATTACCTACTTGAATCTTTAATAACAGCTCAAACATGGCGAACTCTTACCGTCTCTCGTGTTGTCAAATGCGAACGATTGACGTAGTTCGTTGTCAAATGCGAACTATTGAAGTAGTTCGTTGTCAAATGTGAGCTATTACAGGAGGTCATTGTCAAATGTGAGCTATTACAGGAGGTCGTTGTCAAATGCGAACTATTGAAGTAGTTCGTTGTCAAATGTGAGCTATTACAGGAGGTCGTTGTCAAATGTGAGCTATTACAGGAGGTCGTTGTCAAATGTGAGCTATTACAGGAGTTCGTTGTCAAATGTGAGCTATTACAGGAGGTCGTTGTCAAATGTGAGCTATTAAACGAGTTCGTTGTCAGATTTGAGCTATTACAGGAGGTTGTTGTCAAATGCGAGCTATTAAAGGAAATCGTTGTCAGATTTGAGCTTTTAAAGGAGTTCGTTGTCAGATGTGAGCTATTAAAGGAGGTCGTTGTCAAATGTGAGCTATTAAAGGAGGTCGTTGTCAAATGTGAGCTATTAAAGGAGGTCGTTGTCAAATGTGAGCTATTAAAGGAGGTCGTTGTCAAATTTGAGCTATTAAAGGATGTGAGCTATTAAAGGAGGTCGTTGTCAAATGTGAGCTATTACAAGAGGTTGTTGTCAAATGTGAGCTATTACAGGAGGTCGTTGTCAAATGTGAGCTATTAAACGAGTTCGTTGTCAGATTTGAGCTATTACAGGAGGTTGTTGTCAGATGCGAGCTATTAAAGGAAATCGTTGTCAGATTTGAGCTTTTAAAGGAGTTCGTTGTCAGATGTGAGCTATTAAAGGAGGTCGTTGTCAGATGTGAGCTATTAAAGGAGTTCGTTGTCAGATGTGAGCTATTAAAGGAGGTCGTTGTCAGATGTGAGCTATTAAAGGAGGTCGTTGTCAAATGTGAGCTATTAAAGGAGGTCGTTGTCAAATGTGAGCTATTAAAGGAGGTCGTTGTCAAATGTGAGCTATTAAAGGAGGTCGTTGTCAAATGTGAGCTATTAAAGGAGGTCGTTGTCAAATGTGAGCTATTAAAGGAGGTCGTTGTCAAATGTGAGCTATTAAAGGAGGTCGTTGTCAAATGTGAGCTATTAAAGGAGGTCGTTGTCAGATGTGAGCTATTAAAGGAGGTCGTTGTCAAATGTGAGCTATTACAGGAGGTCGTTGTCAGATGTGAGCTATTAAAGGAGGTCGTTGTCAGATGTGAGCTATTAAAGGAGGTCGTTGTCAGATGTGAGCTATTAAAGGAGGTCGTTGTCAAATGTGAGCTATTACAGGAGGTCGTTGTCAGATGTGAGCTATTAAAGGAGGTCGTTGTCAAATGTGAGCTATTAAAGGAGGTCGTTGTCAGATGTGAGCTATTAAAGGAGGTCGTTGTCAAATGTGAGCTATTAAAGGAGGTCGTTGTCAAATGTGAGCTATTAAAGGAGGTCGTTGTCAAATGTGAGCTATTAAAGGAGGTCGTTGTCAAATGTGAGCTATTAAAGGAGGTCGTTGTCAGATGTGAGCTATTAAAGGAGGTCGTTGTCAAATGTGAGCTATTAAAGGAGGTCGTTGTCAAATGTGAGCTATTAAAGGAGGTCGTTGTCAGATGTGAGCTATTACAGGAGGTCGTTGTCAAATGTGAGCTATTAAAGGAGGTCGTTGTCAAATGTGAGCTATTAAAGGAGGTCGTTGTCAAATGTGAGCTATTAAAGGAGGTCGTTGTCAAATGTGAGCTATTAAAGGAGGTCGTTGTCAAATGTGAGCTATTAAAGGAGGTCGTTGTCAAATGTGAGCTATTAAAGGAGGTCGTTGTCAGATGTGAGCTATTAAAGGAGGTCGTTGTCAAATGTGAGCTATTAAAGGAGGTCGTTGTCAAATGTGAGTTATTAAAGGAGGTCGTTGTCAGACTACTTTTATCGTTGTTTCCTTTGCACAACATGCTAGCAATGTTATTCCACTATCGCTTCTGATGATTATTAAATTACTATATCTCAACAGATCCCCCACAGTATATGAAATTGGTACTTATTTGTAAAATAATGTTATCACTTAATTAACACGTTTTTGATAATAAAAAAAACATTTAGCATACCGCAACATCTAACCCTAACCAACAGTAAAAACAAAAGATTCTAACTAAAAGGACCTATTCACATATTGGAATAAATCAGACGTTATCTGCGAGGGGAGGTAATAAGAAATTACAGATGTCTCTCATTGATGTCTTGGTCTATTGAAAAGAAATCGCATGTATAGCGTACATATATGCACGTCATACATATATCTAGAATTGTGTGATATATGTATATTGACATTTACGGAATTATAAACAGTCTAGGAGAAATGCAAACATAATATTGACCATCTGGCCCTGGTTGCTAAGGTATAACATTCCATTAGGCAGCCAGCTGCGGGTAATCAATGTCCAGTGAAAGTCCAGGTCGATTCCCTCGTAATCTTGGGATCATTTGTTGTAATACGGCCAATTTTTGGTACCAGTAAGGTATTAAGATACTCATTGTTATTATAATTATCTATTATTCATCCCCATAGGAGGCCTCTCGTTGACAACATGGGTGATGGGGGGACGGGGCTCGCCTATGACAAATCTGGCAAAATCACGACACTATTTTAGACAGATCTGGCAAACGCATGACCTTATTTTAGAAAGATCTGACAAATTACACATTTTAGAATTATGGATTTTACTATCACGAGTGAATACATTGCACTAATTTACACAATATTTCGCATATTTTGATACCAAATGTGCCTATTTGTTTCAAAAAGAATATAAATGTTCACCTCTAAGGCACGTGCACAGTTTCCTTTAGATGTCAGTATGTATTAATGTCATATATACATGCAGAGTTTGAGACATTTAAAGGCGCGTATACATGCAGAGTTTGAGACATTTAAAGACGCGTATACATACATTTAAAGGCGCGTATACAGACATTTAAAGGCGCGTATACATACATTTAAAGGCGCGTATACAGACATTTAAAGGCGCGTATACAGACATTTAAAGGCGCGTATACATAAAGGCGCATATACAGACATTTAAAGGCGCGTATACAGACATTTAAAGGCGCGTATACATAAAGGCGCGTATACAGACATTTAAAGGCCCGTATACATAAAGGCGCATATACAGACATTTAAAGGCGCGTATACAGACATTTAAAGGCGCATATACAGACATTAAAAGGCGCGTATACAGACATTTAAAGGCGCGTATACATACATTTAAAGGCGCGTATACAGACATTTAAAGGCGCGTATACAGACATTTAAAGGCGCGTATACATAAAGGCGCGTATACAGACATTTAAAGGCGCGTATACAGACATTTAAAGGCGCATATACAGACATTAAAAGGCACGTATACAGACATTTAAAGAGGCATATACAGACATTTAAAGGCGCGTATAAAGATATTTAAAGGCGCGTATACAGACATTTAAAGGCGCGTATACATAAAGGCGCGTATACAGACATTTAAAGGCCCGTATACATAAAGGCGCATATACAGACATTTAAAGGCGCGTATACAGACATTTAAAGGCGCGTATACATACATTTAAAGGCGCGTATACAGACATTTAAAGGCGCGTATACAGACATTTAAAGGCGCGTATACATAAAGGCGCATATACAGACATTTAAAGGCGCGTATACAGACATTTAAAGGCGCATATACAGACATTAAAAGGCACGTATACAGACATTTAAAGAGGCATATACAGACATTTAAAGGCGCGTATAAAGATATTTAAAGGCGCGTATACAGACATTTAAGGGCGCGTATACGTATACAGACATTTAAAGGCGCGTATACAGACATTTGGTTTAAACATATGTATTCGTTCATTATGTACAGTACATATATCTATTGTATAGATATACAAACGAAATTGGATTTAATCGGAAGCTTAAAGCGTATGGTGATTATCTCCAGACATTTAAAGGCGCGAATATAGACATTTAAAGGCGCGTACAAATGCTAGCATAAATGATATACGAGTAGAACGTGTTTATATTATATGAGTTAAGATTTAGATTGGTTCATACACATTTCTTGTTGTTCTACATGTATTGCGAAACAAGTTCTCGAATCCTTCGCCATGTGGGAAAAACAATGAACGAAATGGATGTCCTTGCCTTGCGTAATGACGCCACCATAGTGTGGCTTGAACTCAAGACCCCTTGGTTACACGGCAAATACCGCATCCACTGTACCACGGGGGCTACATATTCTTCAAATTGTTAAAAGAACAGAGCAAATGATACCTAAACCAGGTGATGAGATCTTAGTTTATACAAATTTATTTTAGCTCGATTGCGAAACAAGTTCTTACAACTTATATTAATCACTCTCGAGACCTCATTCCTGATGGAATCCATCGCCACGAGGGAGAGAGAAGAGGCAACGTGGAATTTAAATGCCTTGCATAAGGACACAATCGTAACGGCTCCAGCGTGTCTTGAACTTCGGGCCTTTCGCACCTGAAGCGAACGAGCTACCACAGCGCTATCACGACTTCCATAAGATGGTGAGATCTTAGCTCCGATAATGACTTAAGTATTAATGTATACAAATAATAGTATAAACACTGTTGTCAATGGGAAGGTATATACAATGCTGTACTTGAACCCCGGCATGCACACACTTCTAGCTGGCGATTACACCGTTGATAGGAAACACATCACTTGTTTTAATAGTTATGTAAGCGATCGTAAGAAATTATCATTGCTTATGTGAAAATGCGAGGTTAAACAAACAATTATCTTTTAACTTTGTTCCCACAAGAACTGATCAGAACGGATAGATATAACACGTGCAGTATTTCACTGGTTACCATTTTCATGAAACTGTTCTATACTTTAGATAATTATGTGGTATCTTTTGGAGCTTTCTGTTTATTTGTTTTTGAATTTGGAGTGGTACCGACAGCTTTCCGGCTGTACGTGGTGCAGGAAAACACAAGGTGTCCATCAGAGCATTCTTGCAGACGGGAACCAGAGTTGAACCACCGTCGTTCCGCATGAATGTATTCGAAAAGTGGTGTAAGGGTCGTAATTCATAACTATTAGTTTGTTTGCCAATATTTGTCTGTCGATAATATTGCAAAGAGTTGTCACCCACAGCCTGTCCCGCTTTACATTAAAAATACTAACCGTACCTCGTGCAGTAGCCTATAAACTGCCAAGATAAATCAAAACAATTACGGGGTATTTATCTTCTAAGAGATGTTTTATGTTTACTTCCGGGTACTGTTTAATGTCACTCCAAAATTACAAGAAAATGCGCGTAGGAATACGATGTATGTCGATCACTCAGTGACAATTGTAGTTAGATGCACCTTTCCTAGTAAAGATGCTAATAAATTATCACTAATAGAACAACACTGGAATTAAACACACACCGAACCACATATAAAGCACAACTTGCTATTTTAGGTAAAATAAGGACGGACTATTTCCTCTGCCATTAGCTGAATGTTTGATGTATGAATATTTTGAATTGAGTAAATCGTACCAAGGATCACCACCTCATTATGTGGGAGAGGATCGACGTAAAACGATAGCACTACTAAAATAAGGATACATTATTAATCATATTATATAATATTATAACATATGATCTATAATATAATTATATATGTTATACTATATATATGATTAATAATGTATCCTTATATTAGTAGTGATATCATATAAATATATGAAACAGAAATCACCAGCTAGTGTCCTTTACGAACCAATCATATGCATCGATACAACAGCATATAATATGTCTTAGCTATTATATAACCATTATGTGAACATGATTAGTAAAGTTGAAAGAACTTGTTTCGTAATCGATTTAAAATAAATGTCTACACTAAAACTGCAAAGCCGGCTTCTGGTAGCTAGTATATAGGTACACAACAAGTGCATAATCCTGGTTCGATCCTCCGATACACCATTTTAAAATGACTATATTAGCACAGTCTTGGCGAAGTAACGTGTTGTTGCTTTACACTGTGCGCTTAAAATAACGAGATGATCACGTAGAACGAGTCCCAGTCTGTATCATTACACTATCCTCCAAAACCTTCAGTTTAATCATATTTTATTGCTCGATTCGTTTTACGTATACATGTTAATACCAAACATGACAAATTAAAGAAAGGCAAACGGGTCGGGCCACAACCTAAAACAACTGGCTATCCGATTAGCGTAGTGGTTAGCGTGCTCGCTTCTCACCAATGCAATAAGGGTTTGATCCTCGGACCGGGAAGCATGTGAGATGGTACGGTGGTCGCCAGATCGGACAGATGAGTTTTCTCCTGGTACTCCGCTTTCCTCCCACACGAATGACCACATTTAAGCTTTCATCCGCGCCAACGAGAGTGATTAATATACGTTGTTAAAACATGCTTCGCAATCATTGTAAAACAAATAAAGTTTAAATCACCAACTAATCTCTTCAGTGGGTGTCACTCATGCGGGCAACCGGTAAAAAAAAGGCCAAAAAACATCAACTGCCCTAAATAATACGGCCTTGTCATATTTCTCATATTTTGTTTGTGTTTAGGGTTCAAAGTAGAACCCGCAGCTTAGATCATGTGGCAATTCTCCATATATTACTGGCGGAGGAATACGCTCTGAACACACATACATGGAAGTAGTCCAGTGGTTAACACGGTGGACTGCGAATCCATGAGTCGATGGTTTGATTCGCCGTATGACCCTGATTATATTTGATGCGACTTTACTCCGAGGTCTCGGACCGAAACATAACCTGAGGATACTCTGGAATGTGTATATGCCTGTATAATTGCACTATCCTCCACACTCTGACTAATCTCTTCAGGAGGCGTCGCTCATATTGGCAACCGGTAGCGACGATAAATACAACGCAAAAGCAGACACCCTCTGAACTGTCAATGTCCTTAACCGTCGGTCACTGAGACAGTGGTCATTCTATAGGGCAATGTGGGCGAAATAGTCTCCGTATGGACCCTGACTTCGCCCTCTGGGGTAAGATACACTGGCCCATTATAGAGCACTCAAATGATGTGTGTAATGGTCATTCTGTGCAGTTTAACCATAGTTTGTTGAAATGTATTAAATACAATGTAACACCATTTAAGGACGCGATCGGCACTTTCTCACTTCTCTCAAAACAGTCTGACCTAGAATGAGCTGACCTAGAATGAGCTGACCTGACCTGCTGAGATCCATAAGTTCTCAATGTAAAGTAATTATGTATAAAACAATAATGTGAAAATGCGTCAACTGTTCGATGAATGTAAATTGAAAACGAATATCACTTTTTACTTATATGTCCTAAATATAGACAATTACGTAAAGATTTTATGAAACCATATTATTGCAGATGACCAAATATACAAATGTATACAAATTCGAAACATAATGTCAAATAAATCCGTAAACAATGTTAACAATCTCGCGAAATATATCTTGTTTGATATTTGATTAAGAAAACATCTAGGTAATACATAAATACACGAAAAGTGCAGTAATTATATTTCATGTGTCACTTAATTGTACTTTTTCATCAACTAATTGTTAACTGATATATTCAAACTTCTCAGAAAACTGTATCATGTATTTCACTATTTGTCGAACTTCATCATTTGTGGCTATAGATGTGCTTATGCTATTTAATGCCAATAAACATATATAGTTCATACAAATTTATTTTAGCTCGATTGCGAAACAAGTTCTTGCAACTTATATTAATCACTCTCGAGACCTCATTCCTGATGGAATCCATCGCCACGAGGGAGAGAGAAGAGGCAACGTGGAATTTAAATGCCTTGCCTAAGGGCACAATCGTAACGGCTCCAGCGGGGCTCGAACTCCGGACCTTTCGCACCTGTCACGATTTCCATAATATAAACATATATAAAACAATAATAGGTAAATCGAAATATAAGACAAGATATATAAAATAAGACATGGTATATAAATGAATGCATTCTACCAAATGTATTGTTATATTTTGATTGTCTATTTTGACATGGGAATAATGCACTACAGGGCGTCTATTGTAAACAACGCACAGGTGGTTCACCGGGAATAATGGAACCAATATTGCACGAACTATTTTAAACGCATGAGAAATCAGTATTATTACAAAATGTAAAATCAGAATGTAAACGTTGAATAAACTACAATAGTGAGTGTTAAAAGGCAATCGTATGTAGTTTAACATGTTGTGTATCGCATAAAAATACTATTATTAATAATAATTATAATAAAGACTTATTTATAATGATGAAACGCCCAGTTATCTCTTCTCTCCTCTCCTCTCCTCTCCTCTCCTCTCCTCTCTCTCGCGCTCTCTCCCTCTCTGTCCTCCTCTCCTCCTCTCCTCTCCTCTCTCGCTCTCTCTCCTCCTCTCCTCTCCCGTCCTCTCATCTCTCTCTTGCTCTCTCTCGCCCCCTCTCCCTCTCCCTCCTCTCCCGCCTCTCCTCCTCCTCTCCTCTCATTTCCTCTCTCTCGCGCTCTCTGCTCCTCTCCCCCTCTCGCGCGCGCTCTCTCCTCCTCTCCTCTCTCTCTCTCTCGCTCTCTCTCCTCCTCTCCTCTCTCTCGCGCTCTCTCTCCTCCTCTCATCTTCTCTCTCGCGCGCTCTCTCTCCTCCTCTCCTCTCCCTCTCACGCTCTCCCTCCCTCCTCTCTCCTCTCCTCTCTCTCTCGCGCGCTCTCTCTCCTCCTCTCCTCTCCTCTCTCTCGCGCTCTCTCTCTCCTCTCCTCTCCTCTCATCTATCTCTAAGAATGACCGATCATATATTTATTATTCCTTGAAAACCGCCGAACATTAGCCCGTAAAGATCGAACCGAATGCTGTGTGGGGGGTCCACACAAAATAAAATGTGAATGTTCATGTTCCCATTGTATTACGAGGCGCGACACTGACTTAAACAATTGACAAACACATAATTGCGCCCCTTCCCAACTTAAACCCTCTGCCCGTCCGTGCCTAGCCTGGGTTCCAGTCTGTCGATTTTTCACTTTTTAACTTCCTGCAAAATGATAGCTTGGGGAAACTTGATTTCCGATCGTAGCGCCATATACTTACACCCTAATTGTTCAGGGTGTAGATTTGAAGAACGACAACTCCTCTCTACAATATACTATCGTTAAATATAGAAACAGAATTATATCGGCAATCACCGAACAGGCACGATTTTACACGATCATTTCCGAATATACATGAATGCTCCCGTAGCCTCATTTACATGGCAAATATATTTGATTTCCCGTGTCTGTGTTATATCGACGAGATGGCGGATTTTAACTATTACGTTTATGTGGTAAATGGTCGATTCGGCGTAATTAAAGTAAGGACGACTTAAATCTTGAGTAAATATGTCAAATCAGACACACATGGTACTTTTTGAAACTATTTATCGTTCCGTTGACCCGTAAACAATTGCGGCCAATTATAAAGTGTTATCAATATTGTAGTGCCTCGCTTTCGATTCAAGTACGTCATTAATTAAGTCACGTGCTAATAGGCTTATTGATATGATTAACGATAATCAATAATTACACAGAAAACCCGTCGAGTTTCCCCAGGCATTGGTATTATCAGAAAGTCAATACGGCCCAATTAATGGCCTCAGTGTTAACTTATATTTATTTGACTGACCAGGCAATATATATCGACGCCTGTTCCCAGGCTAGTCCGTGACACCAAAGTTAAATGCCAAGTAAACCAATAGCTCATTTCTTCAAATCCAAATGTGATTATGAAAATGGTATCAACATGTCTCTAATACAACATAATTATAATAAATCTACAACTCAGAGTGACCCACATAACAGTCACACTTTGCTATTTGCGAAGAAATGAGTCTCTCTTGTCGCCATTACCTGGTAATTGCGTAACACATACCTTCTACACATACCTAAATGTGTTTATAAATAGATCGAAATGTACCGGAAATAATAAAATAATATATATTCACATATACACGGTACTGTAGCGGAAGTGTCGGCTTCTTCCGCGTAATTTCCTGTATTAGAGAGCTGGGATACCAACACAGCACCGTCCATCTTAATACTCGCTAGTTCGCCAAATGTTGCAGCGAATTCAGTAGAGAGCTTGGCAGATGGACACATATGTGGTTTCGGCCAAAGTTTAAAGCCCATATTCAAAATATGAACAATGAAACGATGTAATAACTTGGCTTCCAGAATGGTGATAGGTGTAGTTGCATTTACTCCGTAACTGTTGGCAGAACATAGAGAGCCTGGTTATTAATGCTATATGTTTTTACGATTTTTCCCCATGACCTATCGTGACCCTAATTCGACACTCGCAAATGAGTATCCTCGGCCCAATTGTGTCCATTTGGTAATGTCATTGTTCATTTTATATTGCAATATTGATATGTTCAATTCGTACCCACCAACAGATAACGAGTTTGATCACATGTCAGACAAAGTATATTTAAATCTACCGCTTCAGGTGCGAATGGTCCGGAGTTCGAGCCCCGCTGGAGCAGTTACGATTGTGCCATTAGGCAAGGCATTTAAATTCCACATGCCTCTTCTCTCTCCCTCGTGACGATGGATTCCATCAGGAATTAGGTCTCGAGAGTGATTAATATAAGTTGTAAAAACTTGTTTCGCAATCGAGCTAAAATAAATTTGTATTAAAAAAAAGAAAAACAAAACAAGTTTCGGCAGACTTATCATGGAAAATAATTTCACATATCCAGTTGTTAATCAAGCATATCATATTCACAATATCTATATAGTATCAGGTTCGACTTTCAAATAAAGAGTCGCTAAAGTTATTTTAATCAGCCATTCAACCCAAAGTTCACAAATGAGAGGAAAGTAAGGAATGTGTACATGGCTACTTGAGTATCATATCTTCATACAATCTCGTTACTATGTAATTCAAGAACCCGATGAAGGCTGCCTTTAGGGTGTATCAAAAGAAACTGAAACATTTCCTACAAAGTTAATATGAAAGTGATCAAACGCTAAACCGATACAGATATGCTTAAATTAACCCCGTGCCTGTCTACGAGAAACCTTTGGATACTATATGTGAATTTGACGGACATACGCGTCTATTCTTAATCTAGAATGGTTGCTCAAAACACACATACAATATGAAAAGAATGCTCTGGAGATAACGTATTTTTTTACACTATTTCATTGTAAATTAGTAAGAGTAAATGAAAAGTTGCAAATTATCAAAAGGCATAGATTAGATGGGACATAATTTGTTTTATATATGCATTACAGTGGTAGAGCGTCGGATTTGGAATCGAACGGTCCCAGGTTCGATACTCGGGCAGGCCACGTATGTAGTGTCAGTGAGCAAGGCACCTCACACACATTGCTTAGTACTGGTTAACCACTTAGGTTGAGGTCGGCTAAGCCTGCCCAGTAAAACATGTCTAGATCCCCGCATTCAGTAAATGGTTCAGTTGCCTCAAATTGTCCAACAATAAAAGTTTGTTGATTTAACATTTGGTTGTATCCGGGTGTTGCCTGTTCGCTATGTAAACACTATGTAAACTCACCATACCCGGTGCTAGCCCAGCATTGTTGCTTGCTATCTGTATTCAAATATACATGTATTGGCAGACGTGACGTTTTTGCCGCTCTACGATATTACGTCACTAGTAATTCGTAAATTTATGTATGTATGTTCCATTAATGTCAAACTCCTTGCGGGGACCTATACATATTTTATTTTCCAATATTGTACAATTTGTAAAATGCAGATATATAACACATATCAATCTATAGGAAAATGATGAGTGAGAGACAGAGGTTTATATAATTATGCTATAAATTGGCAATAGAAGAAGGAAGATTTCGAAACATTGAAAGAAATTCAAGAGTGTGCTCAAAATGTAATCCATCAAGTAGAATCAGAATATCAGTTCTTATTAGTTTGTCCTTATTATAATGATAAAAGAAATATATATTTACCTAGATATTATTGTTCATGGCCAACCATTAATAAGTTTAGAACACTCATGAATTCAACACCAAAAAGCAAACTTGTCAATTTAGCTAAATATATTTATTTAGCAACAATTAAAAGAAACGATATTAATTAACTAAATGAATGTTACTACTTGTAAAATGTTGATGTGTGAGACACTGAATACCAACTATATTGTTAAACAAACAATATATTTCGTAAATGTTAATACTATGCTTACTCAAACCTTATATAATATCATGCTTTTCTGTAACTTTGTATGTAACCGCCAAACATGTTTCTTGTACATGTTTATGCCAATAAAAACGTTGACTTGACTTGACTTGCTATGGGCAAATATGTATGCATTTCGCTGAACTAGTCTTTTATGAAGTTCGGAAAGTCTTGTAAATGAATAATATAAAAGAGATAAAAACATTTTTCGCGTATAAATACATTGCTACTACAAATTCTTCCGAATAATTTCGAACACACTTTCAAAATTAAAAAGTAGGATTTCATATAACGATAAATCTGTACCATGTATCGTGTTATTCAGGATACATGCGTTGCATTACGCATGGATGTCGACACTATTTATAGTATTTTGTTATGTAAACAAACCGCGTATACGACGTTTGTTTATTAGTTGAAATACTCAGTTTTTGAGGCAAATATTTGGGGGGGGGGGGGGGAAATATACCATATAATAGGAAATTACATTCTGCAGAAATTTTCATTTTCATTGATGTAGTGTCGCTTTAATGTACGTCGGTTATGAATAGCATATTATCAGTGAAATGCTATCAGGACCCGATCCATAACCCTGGCTTTGGAAGTCGTGATAGCGCAGTGGATGCGCGTTCGCTTCAGGTGCGAAGGGTCCGGAGTTCGAGCCCCGCTGGAGCCGTTACGATTGTGCTCTTAGGCAAGGCATTTAAATTCCACATTGCCTCTTCTCTCTCCTTCATGGCGATGGATTCCATCAGGAATGAGGTCTCGAGAGTGATCAACATAAATTGAAAGAACTTGTTTCGCAATCGAGCTAAAATAAATTTGTATAAACCATAACCCTGGCTTCTACCAATGAGGGTGACACCCCCCTCCTCCTTAATCCCGAATACACCTTATTTTTCCACTGAAAAAATCCCGAATACTTTTTAACCAGTTTAACACATTGAAAACACGCCCCCAAGAACATTTTGTCTGTTTACAGTAGTGCAAATGGTAAAATTGTTTATAAGGGAAGTAACCCTGGACATTATCTAAAGTCCGAATAGATCGTATAGGTCCGTACATCAACAATTTACGTTTTATACACATACAATCGATTTTGAAGCATAGTTCGTGGTATTGTTGTCGTTAAATTGGTAATAGAGCGTAGATTATTGTCCAAGAAAACAATTTATATTGGAAATCTTGCGTACAGAATACCAAAAGATGTTTTTATTGCGTACCGCGTACGACGCTCTTGCGTCCCGAATACGGACTAAATAGGCCCTGAATCCCGCGTACCAAAAAAGGGGGTGTGTCACCCTCACCAATGTTTAACCGGCTAACTCCGTGTTTACTTCTAACCCTATCCAACCCTATCCACCAGTATTCAAGAAGAAACGCTCATATAAAATGTAGAAGCAGAAACATAATATACACACGTTTTGATTACTTTGCATTTCTGTTTGAGTGCCCTGTCTCGCCACTGTTATGAAATAGATTTCTCAATTAACCCCGGAGATAACGTCTGTTCTTTCTAAATTCAATCCGTGTTTGTTTACATCACATGGTAGCTGTTTTAGTGAACCGTACTTCTGGTATTCAATTTGATCAAAAGCAACAAGTCTCACCTGTAGGTCTTGGTTTGGAGAATATATCGCCTATGCTATACTCTCTAAACTGTTGTGTACCAATAAACAATGTTATATTTCGGGTTTTACGCATGCATCAGCACTATTTTGGGCTATATCGCCGGCGGGCAGTTTACCTAACAACACCTTTCCTGGGCAGGCTCCAACGGTTAACCAGTACTTGGGTGCACCAACCTCCGTAAGAAACTGCCAACTTTTTCATATAAATGAGACACGGTCTGAGCGGGGCTCGAACCCCTGACTATCAGTGATGATAGGTTATAGTGGTATACAAGTCAGCGACCTTAACCACTCGACAACGGAGGCGGACTCCAATAAACAAGCAACTGTATGCTGTACCATGAACGAGCCACGTAGAGTTCGTTCCATGTTTATTTCGGCAACCAGGCTATGTTTATGATTACATATTTATATATATATATAATCATACACAATGTCGATTGTATTTTTAGTTTAAACTTTATTTATTTTACAACGATTGCGAAGCAAGTTTTAACAACTTATATTAACCACTCTCGTTGGCGCGGATGAAAGCGTAAATGTGGTCATTCATGTGGAAGGGAATCGGAGTACCCGGAGAAAACCCACCTGTCCGATATGGCGACCACCGTACCATCTCACATACTTCCGGTCCAAGGATCGAACCTGGGTTGCATTGGTGTATCATCTATGACATCAACATGTCATTATTTCTCGACAATATCATCCCCATTATAGTATATATAGCCGTTTACGCTAGTTTGGCATATTATAATAACTGCGCCATGCGTTTTTAAATTATTTAAAAAAAAATTCTTCTAGGCAATTAATCAAAAAAGGTAAGCGTACTCGCCCATGACAAATCAAAGATAATACAATTCTGAGAAATTGACTGGAAACGTATAACCCATGGCTAGAATCAGCATGACTTAGTTACATACCAATCATAACACAAATACATTACTTTTTTAGTCACATTTCAGACTTTTTTGTTAATGAAATTATTTCTTCTGTTAAAGCCTTACTTAACACATGCACGTTCGCATTGTCCTGTAAGCTACAACGGAGTATACAGTTTCTAATTATCAACTTATTAAATGTAGTATACACTTCATTTCCTTTACAGTGTGTCTAATATCTTTATACATATATGGAATTGCACTAGGCAATGGTTTTCATCTTCTATCTCCGGGTTTATCCACAGTGTACACATTGTCCGTCTTTCTCCAACGTTGATGTACACACATTGATGTACACACATTGATATACACGCGTTGATATACACGCGTTGGTGTACACGCATTGATATACATGCGTTGATATACACGCGTTGATGTACACGCGTTGATGTACACGCGTTGGTGTACACGCATTGATATACACGCGTTGAAATACACGCGTTGATGTACACGCGTTGGTGTACACGCATTGATATACACGCGTGAGTACACGCGTTGATGTACACGCGTTGATATACACGCGTTGATGTACACGCGTTGATGTACACGCATTGATATACACGCGTTGATGTACACGCGTTGGTGTACACGCGTTGATATACACGCGTTGATGTACACGCATTGATATACACGCGTTGATGTACACGCGTTGATATACACGCGTTGATGTACACGCATTGATATACACGCGTTGATGTACACGCGTTGGTGTACACGCGTTGATATACACGCGTTGATGTATACGCGTTGATATACACGCGTTGGTGTACACGCGTTGATGTACACGCGTTGATGTACACGCGTTGATATACACACGTTGATGTATACGCGTTGAGGTTAGTCAGGGTATCATTCCTTAATTCATGACACCGGCTTTATAAGCACGCCATATACAAGCCAGCAGTGAAACATACAAGTACCGTATTTAATATGTTCATATGTTGCGCACGCAATTAATAGTCTTCGATGACAACAAACAAAGAACACAAACTATGGTTGCATAGATACTACACAAAGTGCAAGATGCATACCATCTAGATTGTATAATTAATAGTGTTTATTTTTCCTAATATCAAAGAATCTACAAACTGGGGAACCAGACATATTCCTATTTTTCTGTACAATGAGCGTCTAGGTAACAGCGAACGTGCGTCTGTTGATTGATATGGCACAGAACCCGTCCGTCAAATTATGTAATAGTCACAGTTGTGAAAGATATACGTTTTCCAGATTTTATAAACAAAAAACATATGTATTTGCTATATGTGAGATACTACAGATGAACCGTTGAAGCTATTGGTTCGAAACCGTTAAAGTGTTTCTTGTTGATGTACAATGTATGTGATTCAGTACTAGAAACTCATGGGCTTAGTACAGTTCCAATAGTCGTGTCTTGACATACCGCGGGGTTTTACATACCGCGGTATACGTTAATATTAGAATATCCGACAATGTATCCTTTCTTTCGTTCCATTTTGACGTGCTATTTCGCAATGCTGCCAGCATTGTTGTTTGCATTCAAAGGCTAACAGACATTTTACTAAATGCCATTGTAAATAACAAAATAGGTGCATGTGCCTGAACTCCGACGTCTGTGATAAATTACCCCGCCCGGTGACCTACACAAAATCTTCATGTCTGTCATTTTATATATTGCATGATTGTTAATATGCTCGTTTAGTTTAAGCTTTAGTTATTGTTCTTCTTTGTACAAAGAGCATATATGCATGGTAATTGTAAACACACAGGTTGCAGGAAGATAACAAAGGATTGGATAACAAGATAAATACAATCTTATATAAATTCCTCTCCTTGTGTTCGTTTGTTTTTGTGTGTGTGGATGTGTAGCATTATTGTATACAATGTGCTTTAGTTTGTACATTAATGTATGTAGTTTATACACATTTATTTTAGCTCGATTGCGAAAAAAGTTATTACAACTTATATTAATCACTCTCGAGACCTCATTCCTGATGGAATCCATCGCCACGAGTGAGAGAGAAGAGGCAACGTGGAATTTAAATGCCTTGCCTAAGGGCACAATCGTAACGGCTCCAGCGGGGTTCAAACTCGATGTATGTAGCGTAGTAGTTGAATGTATATTAATCTTCATATTATTGAGGATATTAAATCAATCAATCAATCAATCAATCAATCAATCAATCAATCAATCATAACTTGAAAGTATGGGGAACCGAGTGTAGACGAAACAATGCAAAATATTACGAGTAGCAAGTAGACGTAGCTCTACAATATGTCTGAAATAGGATAGAAGGTATACGAGGAGGTCTCGTTCCTCGTCGACCCCGGTTCGTCTGCAATGAGGGACATTGGTCAGATACTGCCCCTGGATACCCCTAATAGTAGATATCTCCAATTAATTGGTTTCCTCTGTTTTTTATCGTAGTTCCCTTTGCACAGCTTGCTATACATTTTCATCCACTTTCTCATCTTATGATCATCAAATTATTAAATCTCGACAGATATCCTACAGAACATGCATATCCAATGTATGCTTAAAATAAAAATTAAATGTATCCATTAATTAGTTTAATTTAGAGGAAAAAAATCACATTTATCATAATGCAACATCTGGTTAGGGAACAGGAAAAACAGTAAAAACAAAGGATTCCAAATAAACGGATTTCGGAATAAATCGCACTTTACCTGCCAAGGGAGATAATTCGTTTCGACACACATATTTCTGGCACTGGCTCATCAGAAATTGAATGTAATAAAATTATGATGAAAATGAATCGAGTAATGTGTACCTTTGGTAGATTGATTTTGTAAGGGGTCTTCGTGGTAGAGTGACGTTGGAACCAGGGGTCAGATTCAGCCCGTGATGAGTTCGCGACTGTCTTAATAACTTCTGAAATCAAGGAAACGTCAAATAAAAAAAGAACAACTGTTCATATTCATGTCAACTTGCAATACTTCTAGAATTTAATTCCTAGAAAAAGAGTTGTTTATCACCACTGTTCTAATTGTGAGGTATGATCCTGGATATGTTAACAAGCAAGCGTATTTGACGACTCATTATTTGCTATATAATCTCAAGATTTACATTTCATTGCCGTAGCCAGAAACTGAAAATAACCGAGGCGACCCCCCCCCCCCATGAATTATTTTGTGGATGCGTGGCTGTGCATTCTGAAGGCAGTTTTATCAACGTTGATACCTGTCGCCACTTGCCAAATTCTAACCGAGGCGATTTCCTCACATTCCTCAGTGTGGCCACGGGCCTGTATTTACATTTCCCGGCAAGCTGTTACTTAAGTTTAATCAAAAGGCCATCACTGGTATCATATTGCCGTTATAAGGCATTTCTAACCTATTCTGATGACGAGATGAACATCGGATGGCGATAACATATTGGGGGTTTTCTCAAGTTTATTGTACAATATAAAATTAATGCATGGCTGTAGCAAGGGGTTATTTATTTTGTGAGGCGTACACTATAATGTGAACTGTACATTACTGTCCTTTGTAGTTGGCATGACTGTGTAGGATTTCTATATGGACTGTTGCCTTCTATTTATCTGGGTTAGCCATGCCAGTAAAATGAAAACCCCATACATCCAAGCCAACTTGTAACGACAATAATTCAAAGAAAATCGGATAATTTTATAGCCATACTATTTTATTTTATTTCTTAAAGAATCAATTCCATTTACTTGCGTCTACACACAACGAAACACATATGGACACCGTTTGGGACAACATATTTCTGGGGTTTATCCACACAGTACCAACATATCTATAACATTTGATAACTGCCATAGCATGCTCTACGCGCACTGTATTTTGTGATATATCTATTTAGTTTAGTAATAATAATGTAATCATTGGGGATTAGAAGTTAATATTATGAAAACTAAAATAGTTGTTTTTAGAAAAAGAGGTATCACCTTTGATAGAGAGAGATGGTTATATAATGGACAGCCATTAGAAGTTGTAGATTGTTTTAACTATCTTGGTACAATATTCAGCTATACAGGTAATTTCTCATTAAACCAGGAACATCTTATTGGTAAGGCTTTAAAAGCTTTAAATATTTTATTGTATAATTGTAAAGAATTTGACCTCAAACCTAAGTTATTATGTCAGTTATTTGACTCCTTTGTCGGATCTATTTTGTCATATTCTTCAGAAGTATGGGGTCACACAAAATCTAAAGATATTGAACGTATACACATGAAATTTTGTAAAAGGATATTGAATGTTAGAATTAGTACATGTAATGCAAGTATATATGGTGAATTAGGTCGATACCCACTTTATGTTAACAGATATGTTAGAATAATAAAATATTGGTGTAAAATAATAAATACGGACAACATAATTTTACGAACAATTTATAAACAATGTGTCGATGATTATTATAATGGTTTGAAAAATTGGGTCACGAACGTCAAAGATATGTTAGATGTATATGGTTTGTCTGAATATTTCATTAATACTAATAAGATAGATTGTAAAATGTTTCCTAAATTGTTTAAGCAAAGAGTTGTAGATAGTTACATACAAAATTGGCATACGTCTGTTGAAAATAGTGTAGTATTGGACCTTTATAGAAATTGTAAAACAACACTTGCATATGAAAGTTATCTAGATTTATTGCCTAAGAACTTGAGGTTTTTCATTACTAGAATTAGAGTATCTGCACATGTATTAAGAATTCAAACTGGACGATATGGTCAAAACAGAATACCACGTAATGAGAGATATTGTTTATGTTGTAACACTTTGGATATTGAAGACGAATACCATTTCATTTTAATATGTCCATGCTTTGAAGATATAAGAAAGAAATATATCAAAAGATACCATCAGTATCGTCCCTCTATGTTCAAATTTATTGAACTGGTAACCTCGATCAAAAAAGTTGATATATTAAACTTGGCGAAATATATAAAAGAAGCCATTGTACTAAGAAGTACTATTGTAACTGCTAACAATTAATTATGTTCATCCTCTATTCCGTAAATTGAATCATCATTATTATAATACTACATGTCAATCGATTTATGTGAATATATGAATGTAAAATCTATTGTATTACGTGACCAATATGTAATTGTATATTTATGACGATGTACCATGTACAAGTCTTAAAATAAACATATGTTCTGTTCTGTTCTGTTCTGTTTACGACACTTTTGTCTTTTGGCAGAAAAGCAGTAAGCAGAAAACCACAGGCACTGGAATTTCTATTAACGCCCGTGACCATCTTTAAAAGGGTCTAGCGGGGTCAAATACTCGTGCATGACCGTGATAACGTGGCCCGTCGTTCTTACAATAGTCCTTGCATGTGATCAGTGATGGTGCCACGCCCATATTTGGCAAATACGTGAGTAAACTACGGAAGCGTGAAAGTGCCATCGCAACAAGTCTGCAAAAGTACGCTACGGTAGTCTAAATGATATGTATAATTTACATATCCCCAATCATGATCACCAGCCCGCACCAGTACAGGATGATAACCAGCCCCCGCCAGTACAGGGTGATAACCAGCCCGCGCCAGTACAGTGTGATAACCAACCCGCGCCAGTACAGTATGATAACCAACCCGCGCCAGTACATGATGATAACCAGCCCCCGCCAGTACAGGGTGATAACCAACCCGCGCCAGTACAGGATGATAACCAGCCCGCGCCAGTACAGGATGATAACCAGCCCGCGCCAGTACAGTGTGATAACCACCCGCGCCAGTACAGTATGATAACCAACCCGCGCCAGTACATATGATAACCAGCCCGCGCCAGTACATGATGATAACCAGCCCGCACCAGTACAGGCTGATAACCAACCCGCGCCAGTACAGGATGATAACCAGCCCGCGCCAGTACAGTATGATAACCAACCCGCGCCAGTACATGAGAAACAGCCCGCGCCAGTACAGGGTGATAACCAGCCCGCGCTAGTACAGGATGATAACCAGCCCCCGCCAGTACATGATGATAACCAGCCCGCGCCAGTACAGGATGATAACCAGCCCCCGCCAGTACATGATGATAACCAGCCCGCGCCAGTACAGGGTGATAACCAGCCCCCACCAGTACATGGTGATAACCAGCCCGCGCCAGTACAGGATGATAACCAGCCCCCCCAGTACATGATGATAACCAGCCCGCGCCAGTACATGGTGATAACCAGCCCCCGCCAGTACATGGTGATAACCAGCCCCCGCCAGTACATGGTGATAACCAGCCCGCGCCAGTACAGGATGATAACCAGCCCGCGCCAGTACATGTTGATAACCAGCCCGCGCCAGTACATGTTGATAACCAGCCCGCGCCAGTACAGGATGATAACCAGCCCGCACCAGTACATGTTGATAACCAACCTGCGCCAGTACAGGGTGATAACCAGCCCCCGCCAGTACAGGATGATAACCAGCCCCCGCCAGTACAGGGTTATAACCAGCCAAGAGCAGACGGCCGTGCCCCACGGAAGGCGGGTAACCAGGTCGCTCGTGCTCCTTAAAGAGCGGCTGGTCGTCGTGCTACTGCAGCCGGAGATCGTCGCGACAACATCGCTGCGAATCTAAGTTCTGACGATGAGCAAGTCGAGCACATGCGTCGTCGGCGAAGACTGGCGGATCTAATCCGCGAGAACAACGAATTGTACAATGACTTTATGAGAAACACATTACACTACTACAATATTATGGATTGGATTAGAATTGAATAAAACAAATGCGACACCTGCTTATTGATTTATATTGTATTTGAAAGAAACCAGTGCTTTGCTTAAACGCTAATTAAATTTATATTTTGAGATAACCGCTACACAGGTGAGTGCGTCCTTAATCAGGTGTACATCTCGTCATCAGAATAGGTTAGAAATGCCTATTAGTAGAACATTAATGAACCATTTCTACAAATACGCGGGGAAGCGCCAGTATTTAATTGCATAAACTTGCTCAATGTTTTATTAAACACGCCTAGAGTTAACCTTTCTCATTTGATCACATTTATTATACATTTGTCTGAGTATCTATCGCTTACCTCATTCGGCTCCCCTTACCCCAGTTGACTATCTCTCTCTCATCGATGATGCGGATTGTGACCTCATAAGCGGAGTCAAATGAGGTAACGGGAGAGTCGAATAAGGTAAACGGGAATCAAATGTTGTAATGGGGAGTCCTGTTCCGCTAACAAGGTTGTACGACATCCGTTTCCGCTCGGTATATTAAATGTTAATTATAGGGCAAACAACCGTTTCGATATTCGCAGACGACTATTGTGATGACGAGTTGCCTTCCTGTGTACATGTATGACGTCACTGTTTATCCGTGCGGCTTTGAAGATCGCTATATATATATGAAGTAAAAGCACTTCCTATTCTTTGACGTTACCTCAACATGTAGCCTACACTTACGATATTTGCTCGAAAACGACCGATGATGTTGATATGTCCGACTCCGATGACGCAAGTAGCTGACCTCTAAAATTTCAGTCATGGCGGTTCGTAACTAGCGTGCGTACATGAATATAGCAAATATATTTATAGACACTATAAATACATGAGTTACGTCGGAGTACTGGATAGGGGCGGGATATCGCTGAGAAGGCACGCTGAGAAGATACACAAACGCGCATGTCCACCAAAACATGTTTCGGCTTCGGCTTCTTAATTTCAAATTACTAAATATCACAAAATATTAAGTAGATCTATTTATTAATGGGTTGTTTACACAAGCGGGTCGGTGATTGTTGAAGGCAGTGGTTTAAATCGGATATAACCAGATCGATACTGTTTCACTAATGCCGTCTGCAGCTTAAACCCCGTTGGAAGTCATATTGGTTGTTTACAATGTTATCGTCGTCTGCTATTTAAACTTTAATGAGATAACGTACTCGAGGCAAGAGTAACGTAGTAATGAGATAAATGGGCAGTCATGTGTGACTGTATTTCACAGACGGATCTGTGGTCCAGTGGTTAACAGGTTGGACTGGTAATCCAGGGATCGCAGGTTCGATCCCCCGTCTGGCCCTAATAAAATTAACAGTCTTTCAGATAGGACTTTAAACCGAGGTCTCGTGTCGGTGCTTTACACCGTGCACGTAAAAGAACCAGAGGAGACTCTGGAATGGATCTCAGTCGTCTGTAGCATTGCACTATCCTCCAAAAATTAAAAATAACTAATCTCTTCAGGAGGCGTTGCTCATATGGGCAACCGGTAGCGACGATAAATAAACCTAAAACACACACGCGCGCGCGTACGCACGCACGCACGCAGTATTTGACCACACGGCTGCACCGGCTGCCCTACACCATACAACAGTTCTCACCAACTGCTCGTTATATACTTCTTACATGGAAACAAAGGGAAATAACATGCTATCTAGCTATGGCTATATACTCAGATTCAGTCGTTAGTGATTGGGTGTTGTTGGCTTGTGTTACAGGCTGAGCTAGGCTATTCCTGGTATCTATATATACACCGCTTATTGTACTCACTGTCATAATGAAATATCCCACCGTTTAACATTATCCGCAATGGGGAAATGTGCAATACAATCCACATACGCTTGGATTCTGGAAAAGTGCAATACAATCCACAGACGCTTGGATTCTGGAAAAGTGCAATACAATCCACAGACGCTTGGATTCTGGACAAGTGCAATACAATCCACAGACGCTTGGATTCTGGACAAGTGCAATACAATCCACAGACGCTTGGATTCTGGAAAAGTGCAATACAATCCACATACGCTTGGATTCTGGACAAGTGCAATACAATCCACAGACGCTTGGATTCTGGACAAGTGCAATACAATCCACAGACGCTTGGATTCTGGACAAGTGCAATACAATCCACAGACGCTTGGATTCTGGACAAGTGCAATACAATCCACAGACGCTTGGATTCTGGACAAGTGCAATACAATCCACAGACGCTTGGATTCTGGACAAGTGCAATACAATCCACAGACGCCTGGTTTCTGGACAAGTGGTTTCGGTTTCAAAACCATTTTTTAAAAACATTTTGATAAACCATAGGCTTGACACTATACATACGTCCATCATTACCCTGCTAGCGATGTGGTGCCATTTTAAAATATGTTCGGCTATGGCCTAATATGTTTGTATGTATATTGTCAATAAAACATTTGGTTTTTGAACCCGAAACCAATTGTGCAGACCCCAAGCGTCTGTGATATAATCACTAAATTGGTAATTTTAAAAAAGGCTCGTTTACAGTGTATTTTGCATATAGTGCGATTTCTCAGCGAAATAGGTACCACTCTAAAATCGCTTTTTGTCTGCAAAGGAAATTAGATTATGCATATCAAAAGGTACTTATCTCTTAACAAGGTGTTTTAATGTGTCTGTCGTTTCTTTATCTTTATATGCATTTAAATGTTATTACGTTTAATCGATTCTAGATTCACCATTTAATTCCACGTCTGTGGTAGATAGCACATATGCATTATTTTGTGGCATTTTAATGAGATCGCGTGTAAATATTATCAACGTAAGCAGAATCATAATGAGATACATTGTTTGTGTTTTTGTCTTACCTCCCTTTAGCAGATAAAAGTCCAATTTATCCCTGACTATATCGTGGTTATTTTAGTTGAAATCTAGCCTGGATTCTGTCGATTTTTCACTGTTTGGCTTCTGGCAAAATGACATTGATATGATCAGAAACTCAATACGGCCCAATTAATAGTATCTGTGTATTGTATATATTTATTTGACTGACCAGGCAAAATTTATCGACGCCTGTTTCCATACTAAACACTAATAGACACTCGGGGGGAAACTTAGGGACATCTCCATTGTGTGCATTTATAGACTTTGCTAAAGCCTATGATTTCATTAACAAGGGAAATAATATGGCAGAAATTGTATGGAAATAGTGTCTGTGGTAAAAGGTGTGTTGCTATTATATCTCTATATTATACAGTATTGTCGTGTGTCAGGCTTATCTCGTGTACTACTGACTTGTTTGATGTTCAGTGCGGATTAAGGCAGGGTTGAGTCCTTTCGCCCCTACTGTTTAACCTATATCTTAAAGCAGCATTACATCGTAATAAAGGGTGTTTTGGGTAAAATATAAATACTAATGTGTGTGTGTTTACAAACATCGAAATAGTCGCTCAGAAACGATAAAATTCCAATAAATGTAAACCGTCGTATACGCGAATTTGTTTATCAACACACGAAATGTAAACACGCACAGCGCGCATGCGTGAAACAACAGAGGTTGTAGAAAACAACGTATATATTTTGAACATGAAAGACTATTTATCTATCTTTCTCTAATGTCGAACCCCTCGCGGGGATGTAGAAATGTCCTATGTATACGACGGTTTAAATTTATTGGAATTTTATCGTTTCTGAGCGACTCTTTCGATTTTTGTAAACACACACACATTAGTATTTATATTTCCCCCCAAAACAACCTTTATTACGGTGTAATGCTGCTTTAAATAGTTTTACAGTTGTTATTATTACCAGGGCTTCTAAAATCACCGGTCTCTCGGACCAGGATCGAATTTTAAACTGGCTGGCAGATTGTCATGTCATAAACAATTTGTCCAAATAATTCCATAGCTCACACAATCTATCACTCCATCAATATTACCCTGATATAAAACGTTTGTTATGGTTACAATACTTGGTAGACTTGAATGGAGCATGGTGATACATGCTATCTTTCTTTTTTTTGCAATAGTTCATCAATCATCATGCACACAATCTATATCATGTTGAGTTTGGAGACCTTGTTCCAAGCTGTCAATTGCAATATTGACTTCATGTAATGCATCAGCATCCTTCATAAATTGTTCTGGTACGTTCGATATATCAAGAATAACAAACGGAATTAACCTCAAGTGACATTGAGATATCCTCAATGGACCCAGTTATTTCAACAACAATATTCCATTGTAAAACATACAGTACCCTTGGACAAAGCGGTGTCCAAATGTGACAACATTTCACCTCGACAATATCGGCCTATCGAGCACACAAGAAGCCAGTATATTCCTCATTACCGTTACCGAGCTCACGAGAATTACACAATTGACATTATCGAAATACCCAGGCAAACGTCTACAATATACGAGGGGCCATCCTTATTATTGCGTGAGCTAATGCCACTATGTCATAACGCTTTCACATAGCATACTGACATTTTGTACGCTCAAAGATTAATCATTCTCCGATTAATGCAGCATACGCCGACATTGACGACGTCACAATTAATTACGACATACCGACATTATAACGTCACATCAAGAGCGTTCGTGGTAAAATGGCGTCGCAGCAGTACAGGCGCGTCGGAAGGTAATTGTCATTGGGGCCGCGAGCGCGAAGCGCGAGCCGCATGGTATGGCGGGGGGGGGGTTGGGGGTCCTCACCCACGAACATTTGGAAAACCAGAACGCCTCAGACGCGATTTCCCGGTACATAGGTCGCTAATTCGCATGCCGCAAGTTGCACAAGTAACCGGTTCAAATGATGTTTTGCTGTAACAGTTCATGATTTGGAGAACATTTATATTTGAAGGCTAATTAGATCTACTGTTGAAAAAACAAAACTAGGCTTTAGGTGGGTTGCTTCCATAGTCCCATGCTTAGTGTGTGTATGAGCGTATGAGCCCCTGCGGCCCCACTTGCGACCCCTCTGCATGATCTCCCGCGCATTTCTGTTTACGGAAATAGTCACAAGTCGCAAATTGGGGCTGTATGGTGAGTGCGGTAGCAGTTCTATACCCAGTTCCTTGATTGTGTCCGACACAACGCGGCTGCTAAGGCTTGGCGAGTTATCATGGTACAGCATAATGAAATACATCTCAAACTGTTGGCGTTTTTTTTAATAGCCTGCAACAGCTCGTATTTAATTACTGTAGCATATAGTATATTTTTTATTTTATTCTTTATTTCAGTCTCATCAATGTACAGCATATAACACACATAGAATATAGTTTACATATTAAAAAGTACATTGCCACTCAATTCAGAGTTACAAGAGACTATGCATAACAATTATATACATCATTCATCTATAACATATTGCACTACTATAGTATATATATGTACATGTGATAACTACATGTGTGAGATAAAGCTGAAAAGCAGTCGCTAATTGTAATTTAAAATCTTATTACGATGTAATGGAATGAAAAATACTGAACGCAAAATAAGCACTACTGCGCAAACTAAAAAATGTTTTAAAAGATCAAATACTAATTCCAATGGGATTGGGATTAGCCTAATTAGCAAATGCTTTTCAGTTGTAATAAAATATGAAGACGACATATAAAACACTCAATAGACATTATTTACAAAGATAAGAGGTACGTCGTTGTAAAATACTAAAACAGGTTTTGGCAGCTAATCTAATAATGGGTGCATTTGTGAATATGAACTTAAGTTGTTCTTGACTAGACATATTAACAAAACCTGGTTGTATAAATTGAGCTCTATCAAATAATATGTTTCTTAAATCATCATAAAGGTTACATTCAAGGATAACATGTGACTCATCTTCAATTATGTTACAGAATGTACATGTTCTGTCTTCTACTGGTAAGCGTTCGTATCTGCCAGTTTCAAGCCTTATAGGTGCTACGCCACATCTAAAGTTACTACATGCAGCCCGATGCGATCTAGACATAATAATTTTACAATAGTTTTCAGTTAAATAGTGTTGTTTAAATGTACAGTAAGTCCGTAGCTTATTCCTACCTCCCCCCGAAGTACTATCTGGTCTACTGATCGACTGAAGTCAGTCCAGTTTATATTTAGACATAAATACATTTTCAACCTTCGAAACAATAGTATGTTTAGGTATGACATTATCCAGACTACAATATTGATTTAATTCAACTTCGGTAAGTGTTTTTCGAACATTATAAAACCAATTGCGACATTTCATGTTTGCTAAGGAGTTTGCCCAGACTGCCGTTCCTCGATTGATTCTGTCCGAATTCATATGAGATATACGAGACCAAAGACGGGCAATATAACTGACGAACATATGGCGGTAACCAAGCCATTTCACCGGCAACGGCTGCGTTTGGAGTGTATTTGCCAAGAGTAGTGCTTGTATCCCCAAATTGCTGCACCGTAATCAATAACGGGCCAAACAATGGAGTCGTATAGTTTGGTAAATACATTATATGGAATGCCACCAGCGGATTTACATTTAGCTATAAGAAGACCGAGCGCGCGACTAGCACTCTGAGCAACCATTTTAGCAGTTATATTATAATCTAGATGTTCATGCAACACACTACCAAGATATAAATATCTATCAACTATGTGTAGCTCGACAGCTCCACATGTAAACGAAATAGTTGTTACCGGAGTAGATTCCTGGTGAAAATGAACTATTTTACTTTTGTCACTATTAATACACATATCATTTAAATTGCACCAGTCTTTCAAAGCACTTAATAATACTTGCAGGTCATTTGGGTTTTCAGCTAAAAGTACAATGTCATCTGCATATAATAATAAACAAATGGTATCATCACCGTAGGCGACACCTACTCCAAGAGATTTCAGATACAAAGCTAAGTCATTTATATACAGATTAAATAGCAATGGAGAAAGAATACATCCCTGGCGTAAACCGCAATTAACATCAAACCAATCTGTGTTAAATTGATTTACCCTTACACAAGATGACACGGATGAGTAAAGTGATTTAATTGCCACGAACATGTTACCAGTAATGCCATTATCAACAAGACTGTTCCATAATTTATCCCGGTTAATGTAATCGTACGCTTTACGAAAATCAATAACAGCGGAAAATGTGGCAAGTTTACGTTTTTTCCTAGTTTCAATGATACTAGTCAATGAATAAACATGGTCTAAGATATTGCGTCTTTTGCGAAAACCATTTTGCTCATCCGTAATTTTCCCATTCGATTCTGTCCATGCACTAAGACGTTCGTTCAAAATGCTACAGTATACTTTATACATTGAAGAAGCCAAATCAATTCCCCTATAAGACAAAGGATCTCTGGGATCAGATTTAGACGATTTTGGAATTGGATTGATGATACATTTCCCCCATATAGATGGAATTGTACCGTTATTAAAACATATGTTAACCAATGCATGCAAAAACAAGACAGAAGTATCATTTTTAGAGCCTCCGAAGGTATATCATCAACTCCATTAGCTTTACCACGCTTAGCTTTATCAATAGCTTTCTTAACCTCTAATACAGTGATTTCATCATTAAAAGGTAGTTGATTATTACCTTGGGCAAAATCTAACACATGGGTTTCTGTGTCATTAGTATATGTATTATTGAATAAGGAATTAAAATCAGATTTCCATTTATTTAAGACAGTGTCTAACCTTGAAAAGGTTGAACCATCATTAAGAACAACTTCCATTGGAATTCTATTACTCTTACTATAGCCTACACCAATCTTGCCAATGGATGTCCATGATAACTCGCCAAGCCTTAGCAGCCGCGTTGTGTCGGACACAATCAAGGAACTGGGTATAGAACTGCTACCGCACTCACCATACAGCCCCAATTTGCGACTTGTGACTATTTCCGTAAACAGAAATGCGCGGGAGATGTCACGTGATGACCTGTAGCACCAGTTTCATTCATTGGTCAAGCGGTCGTATAAATGCAAACTATGCAAAGGCCGTTACTTTACAGACGGATCTGTAGTCCAGTGGTAACACGCTGGACTGGTAATCCAGGGATCGCAGGTTCGATCCCCCGTCTGACCCTAATACAATTAACAGTCTTTCAGATGGGACGTTAAACCGAGGTCTCGTGTCGGTGCTTTATACCGTGCACGTAAAAGAACAAGAGGAGATTCTGGAATGGGTCTCTGTCTGTATCATGCAATATCCTCCAACATCTAAAATAACTAATCTCTTCAGGAGGCGTCGCTCATATGGGCAACCGGTAGCGACGATAAATAAACGTAAACACACACATGATAACTCGCCAAGCCTTAGCAGCCGCGTTGTGTCGGACACAATCAAGGAATTGGGCATAGAACTGCTACAGCACTCACCATACAGCCCCAATTTGCAACTTGTGACTATTTCCGTAAACAGAAATGCGCGGGAGATGTCACGTGATGACCTGTAGCACCTGTTTCATTCATTGGTCAAGCGGTGGTATAAATGCAAACTATGCAAAGGCCGTTACTTTACAGACGGATCTGTAGTCCAGTGTTAACACGCTGGACTGGTAATCCAGGGATCGCAGGTTCGATCCCCCGTCTGACCCTAATACAACTAACAGTCTTTCAGATGGGACGTTAAACCGAGGTCTCGTGTCGGTGCTTTACACCGTGTACGTAAAAGAACCAGAGGAGATTCTGGAATGGGTCTCCGTCTGTATCATGCACTATCCTCCAAAATCTAAAATAACTAATCTCTTCAGGAGGCGTCGCTCATATGGGCAACCGGTAGCGACGATAAATAAACGTAAACACACACATGATAACTCGCCAAGCCTTAGCAGCCGCGTTGTGTCGGACACAATCAAGGAACTGGGTATTGAACTGCTACCGCACTCACCATACAGCCCCAATTTGCGACTTGTGACTATTTCCGTAAACAGAAATGCTCGGGAGATGTCACGTGATGACCTGTAGCACCTGTTTCATTCATTGGTCAAGCGGTGGTATAAATGCAAACTATGCAAAGGCCGTTACTTTACAGACGGATCTGTAGTCCAGTGGTAACACGCTGGACTGGTAATCCAGGGATCGCAGGTTCGATCCCCCGTCTGACCCTAATACAATTAACAGTCTTTCAGATGGGACGTTAAACCGAGGTCTCGTGTCGGTGCTTTACACCGTGCACGTAAAAGAACCAGAGGAGATTCTGGAATGGGTCTCTGTCTGTATCATGCACTATCCTCCAAAATCTAAAATAACTAATCTCTTCAGGAGGCGTCGCTCATATAGGCAACCGGTAGCGCGATAAATAAACGTAAACACACACATGATAACTCGCCAAGCCTTAGCAGCCGCGTTGTGTCGGACACAATCAAGGAACTGGGTATAGAACTGCTACCGCACTCACCATACAGCCCCAATTTGCGACTTGTGACTATTTCCGTAAACAGATGTGCGCGGGAGATGTCACGTGATGACCTGTAGCACCTGTTTCATTCATTGGTCAAGCAGTGGTATAAATGCAAACTATGCAAAGGCCGTTACGTTACAGACGGATCTGTAGTCCAGTGGTAACACGCTGGACTGGTAATCCAGGAATCGCAGGTTCGATCCCCCGTCTGACCCTAATAAAATTAACCGTCTTTCAGATGGAACTTTAAACCGAGGTCTCGTGTCGGTGCTTTACACCGTGCACGTAAAAGAACCAGAGGAGATTCTGGAATGGGTCTCTGTCTGTATCATGCACTATCCTCCAAAATCTAAAATAACTAATCTCTTCAGGAGGCGTCGCTCATATGAGCAACCGGTAGCGACGATAAATAAACGTAAAACACAGTTGTGGTCAAAAATAACTTAGAATCAGTTCACGAAATTATTGATAGGCCCTCATAACGCACTCTTGCAACTACATGTTTATGTGCTGTATGCATGACGAATTCTGCATAATAATGCCATTCCGTGCGTAAAATCCAATATCGATCAAGTAAAGGTTACTATATATAGAACTCAGGTGGACAGCAGGTGCAAAATAAGTGTTATTTATGTACAATGTCAAGAAATATGTCACCTCAAAATCGTCCAGATGGATGTCCAACACTTCCTACAAATGGTTATATGAACACTATTAGTAACACATATCCATACACTGAGAACATCACACGAAATAGTCCTCCAATATCAAAACAAACTGTATCAGCAGGATCAAGATACAGTGACATGAAATGTGCACAGACGCTTGGAGTCTGGACAAATGTTTGCGGGTTCAAAACCACAAAACAAAGAAACACTTTTACTTTTCTTTTTTTAACCATGTACAATATAGGTTTGACACTGTACATTAAAAATGTTACGCTATTCCAAGCAAGTTTAAAATTTGTTTATAGGTTTTATAGCAAATACGCTTGGGGTCTGGACAAATGTTTGCGGGTTCAAAACCACAAAACTAAGAAACTTTTTACGCCATTCCAAGCAAGTATAAAAATGACACACCGTCACTATCAATGCTATATACTGAAAGATAACCAGGTCGCAAATGTAACCAAACCGTGTGCTACACATTGAACGGCCGTAATATGCCAGTATCAGTAAACTTACTTGTAAATCCACTATTTGAGTTCTCCGCAGAAATCATCTGTCTATCAAACGATGGTCCTCTGGACGTCTACCTTCGCCTCTTTACACTCACAATTTTAACAAATAAAAAAACATAATGTATTGTGTCAAGTCTATAGTGTATCATAGTGTTCTTAACAACCAAAACAAAGAGAAGCTTTCTTAGTTTTGTGGTTTTGACCAGACCTGTGTGTGTGTGTGTGTGTGTGTTTATACGTTTATTTATCGTCGCTACCGGTTGCCCATATGAGCGACGCCTCCAGAAGATATTAGTCATTTTAGATTGTTGAAGAATAGTGCAATGATACAGAGAGAGAACCATTCCAGAGTATCCTCTGGTTCTTTTACGTGGGCGGTGTAAAGTACCGACACGAGACCTCGGTTTAATGTCCCATCTGAAAGACTGTTAATATTATTAGGGTCAGACGGGGGGATCGAACCTGCGATCCCTGGATTACCAGTCAAGCGTGTTACCACTGGACTACAGATCCGTCCAGACCGCAAGCGTCTGTGGAAATGTGTTGTCTTGCCTGCAACGATACGAATAAAACAGAAAATGCCAATTAAAAAAATCAATCTTCATTGTTGCAGCTGCGGTTGTTGGCATTATGGCCTGCTGTTAGTTTTTTCCACATTCCTTACTGCCACAGTTACCAATGTGTAACATCGTCAACGAGCATGATAATTGATCTTTTAAAATAGTTTCTTAATGTGCACATTAGTGCCATTTTTTTCAGTTCAATGTTTGAAACCTATGTATTTTAATTCAAATTTAATTATAAAATTATGTATAAATTAAGCAACGTGTTCTCAGTTGGTTTAATGTTTTTAAATACTTTGATGAATTGTGCTGTAGTTACAGTTATCACATACATTTACTTGTATTCAGTGTAATACACACATCGCATATTTTCTTATATGTCCACACGTGTAATAACACATAGAAGGGTTCTGATTGGTTGCGGCATGACACTGGCAGCTTGTAATATACATTCGAAATATACATGTTGTTTGCGTTCATGCTTTATTTGTTGAAAGAAAATCAACTTCTTAGATCAATAACAAGCTAAATACTAGTGGAATACAGTGATATTGTGTCGATTATTTACGTTGTTGAATTATAATGAGGTGATAATACTCACTATAATCGCAGACGGACCTGTAGTCCAGTGGTAACACGTTGGACTGGTAATCTAAGGATTGCAGGTTCGAACCCCCGTCTGACCCTAATAAAATAAAGTCTTTCAGATGGGACGTTAAACCGAGTTCTCGTGTCGGTGCTTTACACCGTGCACGTAAACGAACCAGAGGAGACTCTGGAATGGGTCTCTGTCTGTATCATGCACTATCCTCCAAAAATCTAAAATGACTAATCTCTTCAGGAGGTGTCGCTCGTATGGGCAACCGGTAGCGACGATAAATAAATGTAAGACGCACGCACGCACGCACACACACACACACACTATACTGGCAAACAGAAACGTATGTGTTCTTCAAATGTATGGTTGTTGTTACTGTGGTTTGTAATGTGATAAAAAGGATCTATATTATGAAACTCATTTTGGCATTTTGCTAGTCGCCAAATGGCTCGATTAGTAGCAACACTCGTTTCTTATCTATGCTATGGAATCGCCACTCATGTAAGATGTATGTGATAATCGTACTGGGATATAGAATAGTGTACTTCACTGATTCATGGTCATACAGTTGATAAAGTTTAAGCATACTCGTATATATGATTATGTAATGTATACTAGACTTCGGATAAGTGTGTTTTTACATGAAAAACAATAATTATATAAATACAGAGTTTTAAACATTTTGGAATCTGTTTAGTTGTTCAGTTTGTGTTTTGTAATAAAGATGCGATATTTCTTTGATGGAATCCTTCGTATTTCGTTTTCATGTAATAATAATCATATCATGTAGGTGTGCGTTTTCTATGTCCTCTAGTATACAGTGCTGAGACTTTAATAAAGATTAAAACATATGATCATGTACATAATATATTGATTTCCTAGTTGATACATTGATGAGATGTTATCTGTCTGATATTATCATTCCCTGTATATATGGATTTGCACTCGGTGACTGAGAGGACTAAATTATATTTACATGTTTCGTACATTACATATACTTGGGGTTTCCAAAATACATCAAGCACACGGCTAGAGCGTGATCAATTACACAATACATTGATCCCCACTGTCCATTTATACAGAACCCACATAAGTTATGGGCCTTAAGCACAGGCCCAGCACATTGCTATTATATTATCATGCCTTGGGTGAAATATTTTGACGTTTGCCTTTTCATTTTCAGTACAAAAAAATTATATTATATTTGCAGAAGGATATGCTCAAATGAATGCACGAAATGGACACCAAAGCATTGCTGGGACGGTTATTTAAAAAGGTATGTAGGGGATTACATCATCAATCGATAGAATCACAGAAGTGAAACATGGTCCTAAGTCCATGACCATCCGATGGCCGATGTTTTAAAACTTTATTTATTTTGCAACGATTGCGAAGCAAGTTCTAACAACTTATATTAATCACTCTCGTTGGCTCGGATGAAAGAGTATATGTGGTCATTCATGTGGGAGGAAACCGGAGTACCCGGATAAAACCCACCTGTCCGATCTGGCGACCATCGTACCATCTCACATACTTCCCGGTCCGAGGATCAAACCCGGGTCGCATTGGTGAGAAGCGAGCGATCTAACCACTGCGCTATCGGACAGCCAACGGCCGATGTCTGGGGGATGCTAAACGTTTCCAGTTGTCATGTAAGAATACTGTATAGTTTTCTCCGCATACAGACATCCATGCTTTCTATGAAAGCACGACCGGAACACGCATGGTATAGACTCACACCCATGAGTATTATAAACATCCATTTTGTTTGAAATTAGAAACGCATATTCAGAGACAATGATATTAATTGCAGTTATATTCCTGTTCAAACTGACTGTCACAATATCAAACTGACTATTACAATATCAAACTGACTGTCACAAACTGACTGTCACAAAATCAAACTGACTGTCACAAAATCAAACTGACTGTCACAAGCTGACTGACACAAAATCAAACTGACTGTCACAAACTGACTTTCACAAACTGACTGTCACAAAATCAAACTGACTGTCACAAACTGACTGTCACAAACTGACTCACTAAATCAAACAACCCAACTTACTGTAACAAAATCAAACTGACTGTCACAAAATCAAACTGACTGTCACAAAATCAAAATGACTGTTACTGAATCAAAACACCCAACTTACTGTCACAAAATTAAACTGACTGTCACAAAATCAAACTGACTGTCACAAACAGACTGTCACAAACTGACTGTCACAAACTGACTGTCACAAACTGACTGTCACAAAATCAAAGAATCCAACTTACTGATACAAAATCAACCTGACTGTCACAACATCAAACTGACTGTCACAAAATCAAAATGACTGTTACTGAATCAAAAAACCCAACTTACTGTCACAAAATCAAACTGACTGTCACAAACAGACTGTCACAAACTGACTGTCACAAACTGACTGTCACAAAATCAAAGAATCCAACTTACTGATACAAAATCAAACTGACTGTCACAACATCAAACTGACTGTCACAAAATCAAACTGACTGTCACAAAATCAAACTGACTGTCACAACATCAAACTGACTGTCACAACATCAAACTGACTGTCACAACATCAAACTGACTGTCACAACATCAAACTGACTGTCACAAAATCAAACTTACTGTCACAAAATCAAACTGACTGTCACAAAATCAAACTTACCGTCACACAATCAAACTGACCGTCACAAAATCAAACATACTGTCACAAAATCAAAGTGACTGTCACAACATCAAACTGACTGTCACAAAATCAAACTTACTGTCACAACATCAAACTGACTGTCACAAAATCAAACTGACTGTCACAACATCAAACTGACTGTCACAACATCAAACTTACAGTCACAAAATCAAATTGACTGTCAAATTTCAAAAATGTTGCTATCAGACAATTGTATTTCCTACACAACCCTCCGATAACATACTTAAACATTGTTCTTATTTTTACTACGTTAATCTTCTCGTCATTCAGCTCTCTTATTAGTTCCATTTCGCCAGGAACATCATTTCAGAGATGCCCCATTACATACTTGTGCTTTTGTGCATTTCTGATATTCCAGGGAAAAGGCAACTTGTAATTAAAGCGACACTACATCAGTGAAAACGCAAATTACTACAGAATACATTTTCTTATTATATGGTATAATTCTTTTCCAAATATTTGCTTCAGAAACTGAGTATTTCAACTAATAATAAACAAACGTCATATACGCGGTTTGTTGACATAGCAAAATAATGTAAATAGGGTCGATATCCATGCGTAATACTAGTACAACACGAGTTATGGTGCATATTTACCGTTATATCTCACATGTGTGGCTATGCATATTTATTTGTAGACTAGTCTTAGATAAAGTATCTTTAAACGACATTATCTCACGTTTAGTATTGACTCCGATGACAAACACACGTCAATTCAGGAGCGTGGATGATCGTTATATGAAATCCTACTTTCACTTTTGAAAGTTTGTAGATCATAAAAACACTGTTTATTGATTCAATGTCAGTGTTCGATTATATTCGGAATAATTTGTAGTAGCAACGCATTTATACGTGAAAAAATGCATTTGCTTTATGCGATGTAGTGTCGCTTTAAGTGTTGGCTTATTTTGTACTAACTCGACCGCCATGTAGCTTCAACAGAAATACGTTTAATATAAATAGAACATGTTTATATACACTATTGGATGGGGGGGGGGGTGTTTATAAATATCTAAAACGAGTAAACAGTATGTCCAATAAACGAAACCTGGCATCTTGTAGCAATTCATTCTAGTTACACTATTTCTGAAAATGAGTTTTTTTTATCATTTTTAAATGGATGTTATATTTATCTTATTCTCGTGCTTATAATCTTCCAGAAACCACATATATCTAACAACATATATCTAACAACATATATCTAACATATATCAAACAACATATATCAAACAACATATATCTAACAACATATATCTAACATATATCAAACAACATATATCTAACAACATATATCTAACATATATCAAACAACATATATTTAACAACATATATCTAACAACATATATCTAACAACATATATTTAACAACATATATCTAACAACATATATTTAACAACATATATCTAACAACATATATCAAACAACATATATCAAACAACATATATCTAACATATATCTAACAACATATATCAAACAACATATATCTAACAGCATATATCTAGCAACATATATCTAACAACATATATCTAACAACATATATCTAACAACATATATTTAACAACATATATCTAACAACATATATTTAACAACATATATCTAACAACATATATCAAACAACATATATCAAACAACATATATCTAACATATATCTAACAACATATATCAAACAACATATATCTAACAGCATATATCTAGCAACATATATCTACCAACATATATCTACCAACATATATCTAACAACATATATCTACCAACATATATCTACCAACTTATATCTACCAACATATATCTAGCAACATATATCTACCAACATATATCTACCAACTTATATCTACCAACATATATCTAGCAACATATATCTACCAACATATATCTAACAACATATATCTAACATATATTCTAACATATATCTACAATGTCCATATTCATTACAACAGCTCTGTTATTTATATTGAAATTGCCGAGGAAAAATGTGGTGCTTCCTGTGACGTTGCCAAAATAGTTTCTGTCGACTATTGATTATTTATTTTATGTTTTGGAAATTGTGCTGCTTTTTAATTTTTGTCACAAAAACATAGATTGTATTTATTTCACCGTCGATAACAATTATATTGTGCATTATTGACTAACTAAGCAGTCAACGCCATTTCATACCATTTAATTGTATTGTTCATTTTTTAAAGACATCTTTGGAAATATTTCAAGTTGTCTTCAGTTTGATCCATATAAAATGGGAACCAAACGCGTTGTAGATTGGAGACCGGAAGCTACATGTTTTGACCTATCTGTCCACAGACTCCGCTCACAAGCTGTACTTCACCCCATTCTATATTATTTACAGTATCGATATGCGCATTATTCAAACTTGATTCATATAAACATTGTCATTTCAGGAAAGTTTGGAGGATGGTTTGTGAAAAAGCTAATATAAAATGTTGCCCTGGTTACGAGGGCCCAAAATGTGAAAAAGGTAATTATTCGTAACTGTTTTATATTTGCATTATAATGCCGGTTCCGTGGTCCAGTATAAATTATGTAGTTCTGTTATATGTGTATTATAATGACAGTTCCGTGGCCCAGTATATGTAGCCCTTGTATATTTGTATTATAATGCCAGTTCCGTGGTCCAGTATATGTAGTTCTGTTATATGTGTATTATAATGCCGGTTCCGTGGTCCAGTATATGTAGTTATGTTATATGTGTATTATAATGCCGGTTCCGTGGTCCAGTATATGTAGTTCTGTTATATGTGTATTATAATGCCGGTTCCGTGGTCCAGTATATGTAGTTATGTTATATGTGTATTATAATGACGGTTCCGATGTCCAGTATATGTAGTTCCGTTATATGTGTATTATAATGCCAGTTCCGTGGTCCAGTATATGTAGCTCTGTTATATGTGTATTATAATGCCAGTTCCGTGGTCCAGTATATGTAGTTATGTTATATGTGTATTATAATGCCGGTTCCGTGGTCCAGTATATGTAGTTCTGGTATATGTGTATTATAATGCCGGTTCCGTGGTCCAGTATATGTAGTTCTGTTATATGTGTATTATAATGCCGGTTCCGTGGCCCAGTATATGTAGTTCTGGTATATGTGTATTATAATGCCGGTTCCGTGGTCCAGTATATGTAGTTCTGGTATATGTGTATTGCAATGCCGGTTCCGTGGTCCAATATATGTAGCTCTGTTATATGTGTATTATAATGCCGGTTCCGTGGTCCAGTATATGTAGCTCTGTTATATGTGTATTATAATGCCAGTTCCGTGGTCCAGTATATGTAGTTATGTTATATGTGTATTATAATGCCGGTCCCGTGGCCCAGTATATGTAGTTATGTTATATGTGTATTATAATGCCGGTTCCGTGGTCCAGTATATGTAGCTCTGTTATATGTGTATTATAATGCCGGTCCCGTGGCCCAGTATATGTAGTTATGTTATATGTGTATTATAATGCCAGTTCCGTGGTCCAGTATATGTAGCTCTGGTATATGTGTATTATAATGCCAGTTCCGTGGTCCAGTATATGTAGTTATGTTATGTGTATTATAATGCCGGTTCCGTGGCCCAGTATATGTAGCTCTGGTATATGTGTATTATAATGCCGGTTCCGTGGCCCAGTATATGTAGTTCTGGTATATGTGTATTATAATGCCGGTTCCGTGGTCGAGTATATGTAGCCCTGGTATATTTGTAATATAATGCCGGTCCCGTGGCCCAGTATATGTAGTTCTGTTATATGTGTATTATAATGCCGGTTCCGTGGTCCAGTATATGTAGTTCTGTTATATGTGTATTATAATGCCGGTTCCGTGGCCCAGTATATGTAGTTATTATATGTGTATTATAATGCCGGTTCCGTGGTCGAGTATATGTAGTTCTGTTATATGTGTATTATAATGCCGGTTCCGTGGTCCAGTATATGTAGCCCTTGTATATTTGTATTATAATGCCGGTTCCGTGGCCCAGTATATGTAGTTCTGTTATATGTGTATTATAATGCCGGTTCCGTGGTCCAGTATATGTAGTTCTGGTATATGTGTATTATAATGCCGGTTCCGTGGCCCAGTATATGTAGTTCTGTTATATGTGTATTATAATGCCGGTTCCGTTGTCCAGTATATGTAGTTCTGTTATATGTGTATTATAATGCCAGTTCCGTGGCCCAGTATATGTAGTTCTGTTATATGTGTATTATAATGCTGGTTCCGTGGTCCAGTATATGTAGTTCTGTTATATGTGTATTATAATGCCGGTTCCGTGGTCCAGAATATGTAGTTCTGTTGTATGTGTATTATAATGCCGGTCCCGTGGCCCAGCATATGTAGTTGTGTTATATGTGTATTATAATGGCGGTCCCGTGGCCCATTATATGTAGCCCTTGTATATTTGTATTATAATGCCGGTTCCGTGGCCCAGTATATGTAGTTCTGTTATATGTGTATTATAATGTCGGTTCCGTGGCCCAGTATATGTAGTTCTGTTATATGTTTATTATAATGCCGGTTCCGAGGTCCAGTATATGTAGTTCCGTTATATGTGTATTATAATGCCGGTTCCGTGGTCCAGTATATGTAGCTCTGGTATGTGTGTATTATAATGCCGGTCCCGTGGCCCAGTATATGTAGTTCTGGTATATGTGTATTATAGTACCTGTTCCGTGGTCCAGTATATGTAGTTATGTTATATGTGTATTATAATGCCAGTTCCGTGGTCCAGTATATGTAGCTCTGGTATATGTGTATTATAATGCCAGTTCCGTGGTCCAGTATATGTAGTTATGTTATGTGTATTATAATGCCGGTTCCGTGGCCCAGTATATGTAGCTCTGGTATATGTGTATTATAATGCCGGTTCCGTGGCCCAGTATATGTAGTTCTGGTATATGTGTATTATAATGCCGGTTCCGTGGTCCAGTATATGCAGCTCTGGTATATGTGTATTATAATGCCGGTTCCGTGGTCCAGTATATGTAGCTCTGTTATATGTGTATTATAATGCCGGTTCCGTGGTCGAGTATATGTAGCCCTGGTATATTTGTAATATAATGCCGGTTCCGTGGTCCAGTATATGTAGCCCTTGTATATTTGTATTATAATGCCGGTTCCGTGGCCCAGTATATGTAGTTCTGTTATATGTGTATAATAATGCCGGTTCCGTGGTCCAGTATATGTAGTTCTGGTATATGTGTATTATAATGCCGGTTCCGTGGCCCAGTATATGTAGTTCTGTTATATGTGTATTATAATGCCGGTTCCGTTGTCCAGTATATGTAGTTCTGTTATATGTGTATTATAATGCCAGTTCCGTGGCCCAGTATATGTAGTTCTGTTATATGTGTATTATAATGCTGGTTCCGTGGTCCAGTATATGTAGTTCTGTTATATGTGTATTATAATGCCGGTTCCGTGGTCCAGTATATGTAGTTGTGTTATATGTGTATTATAATGGCGGTCCCGTGGCCCAGTATATGTAGCCCTGGTATATTTGTATTATAATGCCGGTTCCGTGGCCCAGTATATGTAGTTCTGTTATATGTGTATTATAATGCTGGTTCCGTGGTCCAGTATATGTAGTTCTGTTATATGTGTATTATAATGCCGGTTCCGTGGTCCAGTATATGTAGTTCTGTTGTATGTGTATTATAATGCCGGTCCCGTGGCCCAGCATATGTAGTTGTGTTATATGTGTATTATAATGGCGGTCCCGTGGCCCATTATATGTAGCCCTTGTATATTTGTATTATAATGCCGGTCCCGTGGCCCAGTATATGTAGTTCTGTTATATGTGTATTATAATGTCGGTTCCGTGGCCCAGTATATGTAGTTCTGTTATATGTTTATTATAATGCCGGTTCCGTGGTCCAGTATATGTAGTTCCGTTATATGTGTATTATAATGCCGGTTCCGTGGTCCAGTATATGTAGCTCTGGTATGTGTGTATTATAATGCCGGTCCCGTGGCCCAGTATATGTAGTTCTGGTATATGTGTATCATAGTACCTGTTCCGTGGTCCAGTATATGTAGTTCTGGTATATGTGTATTATAATGCCGGTCCCGTGGTCCAGTATATGTAGCTCTGTTATATGTGTATTATAATGCCGGTTCCGTGGTCCAGTATATGTAGTTCTGTTATATGTGTATTATAATGCCAGTTCCGTGGTCCAGTATATGTAGTTATGTTATATGTGTATTATAATGCCGGTCCCGTGGCCCAGTATATGTAGTTATGTTATATGTGTATTATAATGCCGGTTCCGTGGTCCAGTATATGTAGCTCTGTTATATGTGTATTATAATGCCGGTCCCGTGGCCCAGTATATGTAGTTATGTTATATGTGTATTATAATGCCAGTTCCGTGGTCCAGTATATGTAGCTCTGGTATATGTGTATTATAATGCCAGTTCCGTGGTCCAGTATATGTAGTTATGTTATGTGTATTATAATGCCGGTTCCGTGGCCCAGTATATGTAGTTCTGTTATATGTGTATTATAATGCCGGTTCCGTGGCCCAGTATATGTAGTTCTGGTATATGTGTATTATAATGCCGGTTCCGTGGTCCAGTATATGCAGCTCTGGTATATGTGTATTATAATGCCGGTTCCGTGGTCCAGTATATGTAGCTCTGTTATATGTGTATTATAATGCCGGTTCCGTGGTCGAGTATATGTAGCCCTGGTATATTTGTAATATAATGCCGGTCCCGTGGCCCATTATATGTAGCTCTGGTATATTTGTATTATAATGCCGGTTCCGTGGTCGAGTATATGTAGCCCTGGTATATTTGTAATATAATGCCGGTCCCGTGGCCCAGTATATGTAGTTCTGTTATATGTGTATTATAATGCCGGTTCCGTGGTCCAGTATATGTAGTTCTGTTATATGTGTATTATAATGCCGGTTCCGTGGTCCAGTATATGTAGTTCTGTTATATGTGTATTATAATGCCGGTTCCGTGGCCCAGTATATGTAGTTATTATATGTGTATTATAATGCCGGTTCCGTGGTCGAGTATATGTAGTTCTGTTATATGTGTATTATAATGCCGGTTCCGTGGTCCAGTATATGTAGCCCTTGTATATTTGTATTATAATGCCGATCCTGTGGCCCAGTATATGTAGTTCTGGTATATGTGTATTATAGTGCCGGTTCCGTGGTCCAGTATATGTAGTTCTGTTATATGTGTATTATAATGCCGGTTCCGTGGTCCAGTATATGTAGTTCTGGTATATGTGTATTATAATGCCGATTCCGTGGCCCAGTATATGTAGTTCTGTTATATGTGTATTATAATGCCGGTTCCGTTGTCCAGTATATGTAGTTCTGTTATATGTGTATTATAATGCCAGTTCCGTGGCCCAGTATATGTAGTTCTGTTATATGTGTATTATAATGCTGGTTCCGTGGTCCAGTATATGTAGTTCTGTTATATGTGTATTATAATGCCGGTTCCGTGGTCCAGTATATGTAGTTCTGTTGTATGTGTATTATAATGCCGGTCCCGTGGCCCAGTATATGTAGTTGTGTTATATGTGTATTATAATGGCGGTCCCGTGGCCCATTATATGTAGCCCTTGTATATTTGTATTATAATGCCGGTTCCGTGGCCCAGTATATGTAGTTCTGTTATATGTGTATTATAATGTCGGTTCCGTGGCCCAGTATATGTAGTTCTGTTATATGTTTATTATAATGCCGGTTCCGTGGTCCAGTATATGTAGTTATTATATGTGTATTATAATGCCGGTTCCGTGGTCGAGTATATGTAGTTCCGTTATATGTGTATTATAATGCCGGTTCCGTGGTCCAGTATATGTAGCTCTGGTATGTGTGTATTATAATGCCGGTCCCGTGGCCCAGTATATGTAGCTCTGGTATATGTGTATTATAATGCCGATCCTGTGGCCCAGTATATGTAGTTCTGGTATATGTGTATTATAGTGCCGGTTCCGTGGTCCAGTATATGTAGTTCTGGTATATGTGTATTATAGTGCCGGTCCCGTGGTCCAGTATATGTAGCTCTGGTATATTTGTATTATAATGCCGGTTCCGTGGTCCAGTATATGTAGCTCTGGTATGTGTGTATTATAATGCCGGTTCCGTGGTCCAGTATATGTAGTTCTGTTATATTTGTATTATAATGCCGGTTCCGTGGTCCAGTATATGTAGCTCTGGTATGTGTGTATTATAATGCCGGTTCCGTGGTCCAGTATATGTAGCTCTGGTATATTTGTATTATAATGCCGGTTCCGTGGCCCAGTATATGTAGTTCTGTTATATGTGTATTATAATGCCGGTTCCGTGGTCCAGTATATGTAGTTCTGTTATATTTGTATTATAATGCCGGTTCCGTGGTCCAGTATATGTAGTTCTGTTATATGTGTATTATAATGCCAGTTCCTTGGCCCAGTATATGTAGTTCCGTTATATGTGTATTATAATGCCGGTCCCGTGGTCCAGTATATGTAGCTCCGTTATATGTGTATTATAATGCCGGTTCCGTGGTCCAGTATGCGTAGCTCTGTTATATGTGTATTATAATGCCAGTTCCGTGGCCCAGTATATGTAGTTCTGGTATATGTGTATTATAATGCCGGTTCCGTGGTCCAGTATATGTAGTTCTGTTATATGTATATTATAATGCCGATCCCGTGGTCTAGTATATGTAGTTCTGGTATATGTGTATTATAATGCCAGTTCCGTGGTCCAGTATATGTAGTTCTGGTATATGTGTATTATAATGCCAGTTCCGTGGTCCAGTATATGTAGTTCTGGTATATGTGTATTATAATGCCAGTTCCGTGTTCCAGTATATGTAGTTCTGGTATATGTGTATTATAATGCCGGTTCCGTGGCCCAGTATATGTAGCTCTGGTATATGTGTATTATAATGCCGGTTCAGTGGCCCAGTATATGTAGTTCTGTTATATGTGTATTATAATGCCGGTTCCGAGGTCCAGTATATGTAGTTCTGGTATATTTGTATTATAATGCCAGTTCCGTGGTCCAGTATATGTGGTTCTGTTATATTTGTATTATAATGCCGGTCCCGTGGCCCAGTATATGTAGTTCTGTTATATGTGTATTATAATGCCGGTTCCGTGGCCCAGTATATGTAGCTCTGGTATATGTGTATTATAATGCCGGTTCAGTGGCCCAGTATATGTAGTTCTGTTATATGTGTATTATAATGCCGGTTCCGAGGTCCAGTATATGTAGTTCTGGTATATTTGTATTATAATGCCAGTTCCGTGGTCCAGTATATGTGGTTCTGTTATATTTGTATTATAATGCCGGTCCCGTGGCCCAGTATATGTAGTTCTGTTATATGTGTATTATAATGCCGGTTCCGTGGCCCAGTATATGTAGCTCTGGTATATGTGTATTATAATGCCGGTTCAGTGGCCCAGTATATGTAGTTCTGTTATATGTGTATTATAATGCCGGTTCCGTGGCCCAGTATATGTAGCTCTGGTATATGTGTATTATAATGCCGGTTCCGTGGTCCAGTATATGTAATTTTGTTATATGTGTATTATAATGCCGGTTCCGTGGTCCAGTATATGTAGCTCTGGTATATTTGTATTATAATGCCGGTTCCGTGGTCCAGTATATGTAGTTCTGGTATATGTGTATTATAATGCCGGTTCCGTGGTCCAGTATATGTAGTTCTGTTATATGTGTATTATAATGCCGGTTCCGTGGTTCAGTATATGTAGTTCTGTTATATGTGTATTATAATGCCGGTTCCGTGGTCCAGTATATGTAGTTCTGTTATATGTGTATTATAATGCTGGTTCAGCGGTCTAATGCATGGTTCACATGTTGGAATGCAAATGAATGAAGAGTAATTGTGTGATTGGTGATTGGTGATATTTGTGTTTTTACGTTTATTTGTCGTCGCTACCGGTTGCCCATATATGAGCGACGCCTCCTGACGAGATGTCATGTTAGATTGTTGGAGGATAGTGCAATGGTACAGACAGAGACCCATCCCAGAGTCTCATCTTGTTCTTTTACGTGCACGGTGTACATCACCGACAAGGTGTTCATCACCTCGGTGTTGAGATATTTTCTAAGCATACTCAATTTTAAATCACAAAAGGCTATCTTATAATTATAATAAAATTCCAAATCGAGTTTCATAAAATATGGTATAAACTCACCACGAGTGTATGATTCTTTTTATCACATTACCATAGTAACAACACCCATAACAGAAAGAGGTAACCATACAAGCAGGTTGCTTTCTCCTCAATCCTATATGTATGAACATAATTATAGTTTGAAATAAATATTGTTTAAACTAATAGCCATAAATTTGAAGAAAAATAGTTTTTGTTTGCCAGTATATTTTTGAGCCTTATTGCATCCGGGTGCATCCGTACGCGGTGGGAAATAGTCCCTGATAATCAAACACCTCCACGCAAATAGTCGATACATTATTTTTAATCACTGTATCCAGCTGGTGCATATTTAGCAGTTTATGGATCTAAGTAGTTGATTTTCAACAATAAAAGCATACGTTATTAATACAAACAACATGTATATAGTGAATGTATATTGTAAGCTGTCAATATCATGCCACGACCAATCAGAATCCTTCCCGGTGTTAGTACACGTGTCGACATAAAAAGAAAATATATGATGGCAGTACATGTATTACACTGAACACAAGCAGAGTTATGTGATAAATATAAATGGCAAGACAGTGTATTCATATATAAACAAGTATGGAGGAGTATATTAGTAGGGTGCCCGTAACTACTTATATTCACATATCATTACATTACAACTATAAAAACGGCATGTTAAAGTTTAAACTTTATTTATTTTACAACGACGAAGCAAGTTTTAACAACTTATATTAATCACTCTCGTTGGCGCGGATGAACGCGTAAATGTGGTCATTCGTGTGGGAGGAAACCGGAGTACCCGGAGAAAACCCACCTGTCCGATCTGGCGACCACCGTACCATCTCACATACTTCACGGTCCGAGAATCGAACCCGGTTGCATTGGTGAGAAGCGATCGCGCTAACCACTGCGCTAATCGGACAGGTATGTTATTATAAGCGTGTATTGACATTGCTATATTTATTAGAATCGGAAAATTGCTGTCCTTAAGTTGATTTCATACATATTTTGAAGATACCACTACAAGTCAAATCTGCACATTGTTAGATAGATCTAGTATCATTAATTGTCTCATTCCCATTTTCTACTCTGCTAGCCAATTCCATATATCATCATATTCCATTACATATTAAATATAGTTTCTCTATTTTTCAGCTTTTGCATTACTATATTATTCCAATGTGCAGTTCTCACTTATAGTGCTATCTTTTGATTGCATTTGATTGTATATATGTTGAGGGCCTCATGGTAGATTAACTTTTGTTAAATGAGTACTCTCGTTAAATAAAGTCTTTATTATTATTATTATGTTATTTACATGAACATATTAAATAATACGTGCACACATCTAGTTGTTATCTAGCATTATCTATACATTTATATACTGATATAAATACATCTAGCCAGCCTGGCAGAATAGTGTCGTCTGCAGAATGTTGTTGTTTTATATCTATTTCAGTTATCTTAATCGGATTTGATAGATTTGTTGAAATATATTTTGTTATTTACAATGTTGTTTTTTTTCGTTTATCTATTTCAGAATGTTTCAACTGTGATAGAATAAATGTGTTTGATAGAAGATTTGTTGAGATTTACAGAAAAGTGAGTAGTTGTTGTTTTTGCTACCTTGAACACTCGAGTGTTCATTTTACTGATATATATTAGATCACTTCGGATAAGTGTGTTTTTAAATGAAAAACAATAACTATTATAAATACATAGTTTTAAACATTTTGGAATCTGTTTAGTTGTTCAGTTTGTGTTTTGTAATAAAGATGTGATATATCTTTGATGGACTCATTCGTATTTCGTTTTCATGTAATAATAATCATATAATGTGTGTGTGCGTTTTCTATGTCCTCTAGTGTTTGGTGCCGCTTTCGAAGAAATTGTATTGAACGCGAGTGTCGTTCTTTATACAGGCAATTGTCCGAGAACATGCTAATAGAGATATACCCAAAATATGAATTGTTAATAAAAAGCAGCACCAGTGAACGTCAGCTGGATAGTTACCCCAGTCAAAATAAAATGATATATTTATTGTTCAAGGAAATAAAACAACGTATGAGGCTGAATGTCTTTCCGGAAACACTTTGGTAATATCGTAAGGAGTACACCTAAATGTTAACATCCTTTCTAGGAATTATGACTCATTCTAAACAGGAATATGAGTTTAAGGCTGTACATATTAAGTTTAAAGCTATACACATAGAGTTTAAAAGTTTAAAGCTGTAAATATTGAGGTTGAAAGTTTAAAGCTGCAACTATTGAGTTTAAAAGTTTAAAGCTGTAAATATTGAGGTTGAAAGTTTAAAGCTGTAAATATTGAGTTTAAAAGTTTAAAGCTGTAAATATTGAGGTTGAAAGTTGAAAGTTGTAACTATTGAGTTTAAAAGTTTAAAGCTGTAAATATTGAGTTTAAAAATTTAAAGCTGCAAATATTGAGTTTAAAAGTTTAAAGCTGTAAATATTGAGTTTAAAAGTTTAAAGCTGCAACTATTGAGTTTAAAGCTGTAAATATTGAGGTTGAAAGTTTAAAGCTGTAAATATTGAGTTTAAAGCTGTAAATATTGAGTTTAAAAGTTTAAAGCTGTAAATATTGAGTTTAAACGTTTAAAGCTGCAACTATTGAGTTTAAATGTTTAAAGCTGTAAATATAGAGTTTAAAAGTTTAAAGCTGCAAATATTGAGTTTAAAGCTGTAAATATTGCGGTTGAAAGTTTAAAGCTGTAAATATTGAGTTTAAAAGTTAAAGCTGTAAATATTGAGTTTAAAATTTTAAAGCTGTAAACATTGAGTTTAAAAGTTAAAGCTGTAAATATTGAGTTTAAAAGTTTAAAGCTGTAAATATTGAGTTTAAAAGTTTAAAGCTGTAAATATTGAGGTTGAAAGTTTAAAGCTGTAAATATGGAGGTTGAAAGTTTAAAGCTGTAAATATTGAGTTTAAAAGTTTAGAGCTGTAAATATTGAGTTAAAAAGTTTAAAGCTGTAAATATTGAGTTTAAAAGTTAAAGCTGTAAATATTGAGTTTAAAAGTTTAAAGCTGTAAATATTGAGTTTAAAAGTTTAAAGCTGTAAATATTGAGGTTGAAAGTTTAAAGCTGTAAATATTGAGTTTAAAAGTTTAAAGCTGTAAATATTGAGTTTAAAAGTTAAAGCTGTAAATATTGAGTTTAAAAGTTTAAAGCTGTAAATATTGAGTTTAAAAGTTAAAGCTGTAAATATTGAGTTTAAAAGTTTAAAGCTGTAAATATTGAGGTTGAAAGTTTAAAGCTGTAAATATTGAGGTTGAAAGTTTAAAGCTGTAAATATTGAGTTTAAAAGTTTAAAGCTGTAAATATTGAGTTTAAAAGTTTAAAGCTGTAAATATGAGCTTAAAGCTGTAAATAACGGAACTTTTTAATTTTCTGTAATAAGCTATCATGTACTATTGTTGAAACTCGGTGTTTTATTGGTCTGTAAAGCTGTAGATACTCTATCTGTATTGCAATATTTACTACATTTATTGGTCTGTGAAGCTGTAGATACCCTACCTGTATTGCAATATTTACTACATTTATTGGTCTGTAAAGCTGTAGATACCCTACCTGTATTGCAATATTTACTACATTTATTGGTCTGTAAAGCTGTAGATACCCTACCTGTATTGCAATATTTACTACATTTATTGGTCTGTAAAGCTGTAAATATTATACCTGTATTGCACTATATACTACATTTATTGGTCTGTAAAGCTGTAAATATTCTACCTGTATTGCAATATTTACTACATTTATTGGTCTGTAAAGCTGTAGATACTCTACCTGTATTGCAATATTTACTACATTTATTGGTCTGTGAAGCTGTAGATACCCTACCTGTATTGCAATATTTACTACATTTATTGGTCTGTAAAGCTGTAGATACCCTACCTGTATTGCAATATTTACTACATTTATTGGTCTGTAAAGCTGTAGATACCCTACCTGTATTGCAATATTTACTACATTTATTGGTCTGTAAAGCTGTAAATATTCTACCTGTATTGCAATATTTACTACATTTATTGGTCTGTAAAGCTGTAGATACTCTACCTGTATTGCAATATTTACTACATTTATTGGTCTGTAAAGAATTATTCTTCTTCCTTGAGGAAGCTATCCAGCAGGTTTGCTGTATGTATAATAATAATAATAATAATAATAATAATAATAAAGACTTTAATTTTTTTTAAAACATCAAACAGCACAATAAAAATGTAAACAATGACCAGTAAGCCTTGCATGGGAAATACGATATAAGCATGTTTGGTGGTTCCACCCGAGTGTCAGTCTGTCTGTGCCTTGACTACTGCTCGGAGGGGCATCCGGCGCCCTGATCCACCGTATAGTCGCCGTACGTCCTAAGCTGTTGGTGTAACGCTAAGCCCCTAAATAACAAACATAAATTCTCTATAAGATTTACCCTAACATATCCCTACACATGTACACATTTTGTCATTAATTGACGTCACTAAATTTAGGGTTCCGACATACATGCCTATATTAATTATATAAAATCAATTTAAAACTTGTATATTCATGGTGTATTTATAAACACATTCTGTCCAATATTCTTCATTTCACGAACAATAACCATGGTTATCATCAGATCCCGACATGGTTGCGTAACATCAGATCCCGACATGGTTGCGTAACATCTGGTCCCGACATGGTTGCGTAACATCAGATCCCGACATGGTTGCGTAACATCAGATCCCGACATGGTTGCGTAACATCAGATCCCGACATGGTTGCGTAACATCAGATCCCGACATGGTTGCGTAACATCAGATCCCGACATGGTTGCGTGACATCAGGTCCCGAAATGGTTGCGCAACATCAGATCCCGACATGGTTGCGTAACATCAGATCCCGACATGGTTGCGTAACATCAGATCCCGACATGGTTGCGTGACATCAGGTCCCGAAATGGTTGCGCAACATCAGATCCCGACATGGTTGCGTATCATCAGATCCCGACATGAAAACATCATAAACATGTTGTGTACAAAACAAACTTTTAAGATCGAGATCAGCTCCGATATTTGAAGATGGGCAAAGATAACCAACTCAAATTGCTGATTTAAAGTTTCAACACCTCCTAGTTGTTATCACAGGATCCAGCATGTTATCTGTCTAACTATCTAACAAGTTTCATCACGCTCGAGTCGGAATTTAATTTGTTCAACAGTCTTTGATCTCTAGTGATACGGCTGGTTTGGTTGGTTTTGATGGGCTGGGAGATAAGCAGTTCCGGGTCCGCGATTATAAAACTGTTCTCAGATCCCAAGCTGGACTGGTAATCCAGGGGTCGCAGGTTCGATCCCCCGTCTGACCCTAATACAATTAACAGTCTTTCAGATGGGACGTTAAACCGAGGTCTCGTGTCGGTACTTTACACCGTGTACGTAAAAGAACCAGAGGAGACTCTGGAATGTATCATTGCACTATCCTCCAAACATCTAAAATGACTAATCTCTTCAGGAGGCGTCGCTCATATGGGCAACCGGTAGCGACGATAAATAAACGTAAACCACACAAGCTCGAGCTCAAGAAATTTGATTGGTTATTTGCTCTTGTTATTTGCTCTTGGCTCAACCAATCAAAAGCCCAAGACTGAGTTTTATAACCTACAGGCCTGGTTGCGAAGATATTGGAGTTGGTTTGAAAATTGTCTGCAAATGTCTATTTGTTATAGACGGACTATATAATATGGACACAATGAAGTGGGCAATGAACGTATCTGAGACCAAAATAGTAAAAATAACATTGTCACTGAGCCATATCGTCAGATACTGACTGACACAGCCCAATGATGAGAAAGTACTCATGCTCATAGCGACACAAACCCATGTTTGCAACGCAGCACACATACACCAATCCATATTATTCAAACAGACAACATGCATGCTACATTACAAAATGTTCAATAAAGGTTTACTCCAAAGTCCCTATGTAAATCATGCATCGTACATTGATATAATGCTCAATAAAGGTTTACTCGAAAGTCCCTATGTAAATCATGCATGATACATTGATATAAAGCTCAATAAAGGTTTACTCCACAGTTCCTATGTAAACCATGCATGGTACATTGATATAATGCTCAATAATTTACTCGAAAGTTCCTTTCAGTAGGCCTATCACCGCCTCGTCAATTCCAATACATTGAACACATTTCAATGATAACGAAAGATGTGGATGCATTCCGAACGTTACGCGTGCTAGCACGATAGATAATTGCTTCGGAAAGTGCGCGGAAAGATCGCAGTTCCTGTCTAATAGCCGAGTCCAACTGTTCTGTGTCTTCTTACGTTTCCTATCCGTTTGACATGTGTAAGGTACTAGCAACTATTAGCAGGAAACGAAGTGATACGGTCCTAGTGTGTGAAGTGAGGGAGATATAGCGCAGTGGTAGCGCGTTTGCTTCATGTGCGAAAGGCCCGGAGTTCGAGCATCGCTGCAGCCGTTACGATTGTGCCATTAGGCAACGTATTTAAATTCCACACTGGCTCTTCTCTCTCCTTCATGGCGATGGATTCCATCAGGAATGAGGTCTCGAGAGTGATTAATATAAGTTGAAAGAACTTGTTTCGCAATCGAGCTAAAATAAATGTGTATAAACTAAGTGAGGGAGAATAAAATTGGTAGGTTACAGGAACAGTTTGCAGACGGATCTGTAGTCCAGTGGTAACACGCTGGACTGGTAATCCAGGGATCGCAGGTTCGAGCCCCTGTCTGACGCTAATAAAATTAACAGTCTTTCAGAGGGGACTTTAATCCGAGGTCTCGTGTCGGTGCTTTGCACCGTGCACGTAACAGAACCAGAGGAGACTCTGAAATGGGTCTCGGGCTGTATCATTGCAAATTGTATCCTCCAAAAATCTAAAATGACTAATCTCTTCAGGAGGCGTCGCTCAAATGGGCAACCTGTAGCGACGATAAATAAGCGTAAAACACACACCAATAGTTGGTCATTCCAAAACAACTGCAATATACCATATAGGTGACGTCGCTGTTGGTAGCTTGCACAACTTCAACGGGAGTATCCGCGTCTTTACGGTTTTGAAATGTGTTTCCATTGACGAAGCGGTGGCAGAATTAGTGATCCGACAGGGAGAAATCATAAACCACTTAAACTGATTAGTTTAAACATATTGTATTGCGTTCATTCAATATATATACGGTATACAATACACGGGATATTTGAAATAGATTGGAAAACAAGCTGAGAGCTTATGTAAATTCCATAGTTATTTATGTCACGAACTATAATTCCGTATGACGACGTAACGCGACGTATGCGTGTGAGTATTGTATATTGTGCTTGCGAGAGTGATTAATATAAGTTGATAAAGCTTGTTTCGCAATCGTTGAAAAAACAAAATAAAGTATACTAGAGGACATAGAGTGTGTTTTACGTTTATTTATCGTCGCTACCGGTTGCCCATATGAGCGACGCCTCCTGAAGAGATTAGTTATTTTAGATTTTGGAGGATAGTGCATGATACAGACAGAGACCAATTCCAGAATCTCCTCTGGTTCTTTTACGTGCATGGTGTAAAGCACCGACACGAGACCTCGGTTTAACGTCCCATCTGAAAGACTGTTCATTTTATTAGGGTCAGACGGTGGATCGAATCTGCGATCCCTGGATTACCAGTCCAGCGTGTTACCATTGGACTACAGATCCGTCTGTGAGGACATAGAAAACGCACACCTACATTATATACTAGAGGACATAAAAAACGCACACCTACATTATATACTAGAGGACATAGAAAACGCACACCTATATTATATACTAGAGGACATAGAAAACGCACACCTATATTATATGATTATTATTACATTAAAACGAAATACGAAGGATTCCATCAAATATCACATCTTTATTACAAAACACAAACTGAACAACTAAATATATTCCAAAATGTTTAAAACTATGTATTAATATAGTTATTGTTTTTAACATAAAACATACTTATCCGAAGTGTGCGTTTTCTATGTCATCTAGTATATAAACTTGTTTTAATTCGAATGGTTAGCACATTGAATTTGGATACGCTATCATAAATGTATTGCCAGAAAGATGTTATCATAAGTAAGATACGAATATGTTGAAAATACTTCCTATAGTAATAAACTATTTCTGCATATTTGCAGATAACCACTTTAGAAGAAACGTGTTCAAATCGTACTATTATTATCAACGGAAGTACAAACACTGGTGGTAAACTTACACAGAATTGCACATGCCCAGCTGGACCACGTGGGGATCGTGGTGTCGTGGGACCAGTCGGTACTCCAGGTGTTCCCGGTATGCAGGGATTTCAGGGGCCGCAAGGACCTGCAGGAGAATTGGGTTTTCCTGGATCACCTGGACCACAGGGACTGGACGGTATGCCCGGAGGGGAAGGGCGGCGTGGGATGATTGGGCTATCAGGTGTGAAAGGTGACAGTGGTTCTCCTGGCAAACCTGGGCTACCGGGAATAATGGGAAGAAGAGGAGGGAAAGGTGAATCCGGCTTCAACGGCTTGCAGGGGCTACAAGGTGTCCGTGGAGAACCTGGTCTACCAGGGACAGCAAGCGCCAAAGGTGATCAGGGATTGACTGGCAACCCGGGCTTCCCCGGTGATAGAGGTCCAACTGGTCCAAAGGGAGACCGGGGTATTGACGGCTTTTCAGGACGCAGTGGACATAAAGGGGAGCGAGGCGACATAGGATTTCCTGGAGAAATGGGACTAAATGGGTCCCCGGGGCCGAGAGGAGATGTTGGTCTCCCAGGAAGAGAAGGACGTGCTGGGGTTAATGGGGTTGATGGCAGTTACGGTCAGAAAGGGGCACCTGGTATGCCGGGTTTGGATGGTCGCCCGGGGGATATTACAAGAGGTTAGTATAATACATGGTTAATCGAAGATGAGTTTCTATTTGAAATTATCAACATGTCACAATATTTTTATCTGCAGCACGATTTTCTAAATTATTTCGTTATATGTTATATTTATTTGTTATATTTCGGGTTTTACGCCTGCATCAGCACCATTTTGGACTATATCGCCGGCGGGCAGTTTACCTAACAACACCTTTCCTTGGCAGGCTCCAGCGGTTAACCAGTACTTGGGTGCACCAACCTCCGTAAGAAACTGCCAACTTTTTCATATAAATGAGACACGGCCTGAGCGGGGCTCGAACCCGTGACCATCAGTGATGATAGGTTACAGTGGTATACAAGTCAGCGACCTTAGCCACTCGACCACGGAGGTGGACACATTATTTCGTTGTATCATAATCTTAGCAACATTTAGTTTTCAAGATCAATATGTGGTAAGTCGATGGTTTTGTATGTTTGGCTTCCTGAAATAATTGCAATGTCAGTGAAACTGCATTGTATCAGTATCTTGTTGAATACCAGGCTCCCGCTATCAAAACTGCGAAAATAAATTGTTAAACGAAACACTGCACCGAAATTTGATAGAAAAAGCATCTTTACATTCCTGCATAAGATAAGGCTGCACATATCTGAATATATAAGTGCCAATCATTATTCAAGTCTTTGTACAGTATTATTGGCACTGGCTGGTGCTTGATGGTGATCTATATTTAGCTTTTTAATCATGAAAATATCAGTATTTTCATACTATAGTTCTATTTTATATTCTTGCAGTGGAAGAAAGCCGAGTAATAAAGGAACTCCAGAACACTATACAGGTTTGTTGTAGATAGGTTTATGTATCCTCGCCGCCGGCGAACCGTGTGAGCGAGCATTCTAAGTTGATTATATTCCTGCATCGATTATTCGTGAAATGTCTGTAGAGTTGTAGAGTGTTGTCTTGCAGTGTGGTGATCTTGAATAATTCTATGATGGCGCTGGGGGAGGCATCTTCTTTCTCTTTAGGGTGACAAGTCCTGATGGTCTCTTCTTTCTGAACGACTCTTCTTCTTAGGACCCCCCTCCCTCACTGTTAGTCATCTCGCAGCAGCATATAAACGGATCTGGCAGTTAGTCATCTTGTCGTCTATGTCGCCCCAGGGTCAGGCCATACCTCCAACACTTCCGTAGACGGCGATGCTGGAGCGTGTGTCCCTTGTCGCAAGATCGACAACCAGACGATCCCAGACTCCGACGCTGTTGCTACGAGATGTGCCCCGACCGCGACGTGCACTCCTTGGGGAGATCTGCCGGGGCCGATTTGTTGATTAGTCTCGAGTCATAATACTAGTCTTCCTCTGAGAGTTCCTCTATACCTTTAAAGCAAACGGCTGTCATTGAATCGTTGCTCTGATTTAGTGCTTTGGTTTAACAATAGAGTGCATTTGAAAAAAGAATATTAGGCATGTTAGATACCACATTGTCTACCACAAATAATTATAGTCATCTCTTGTGTGATTATTATATATGTTCGGATTTAAATTGTTGCGGCCATTTCATAACGCTTATAGAGCTTCAACCTTTGTAGCCACATGCTTAAATAACGTACTTTTAAGTCAACATTTGTGTTTGTTTGTTTATTTGTTTGTGTTTGTGTGTTTGTTTGTTTGTTTGTTTGTTTGTTTGTTTGTTCGGGCATTACGCCTTCATCAGCATCATCCTCAATTCCTGGGCATGCTCCATCAGTACTTGATGGACCAACCTCCGTAAGAAACTGCCAACCTTTTCATATAAACAGACACGGCCTGTGCGGGGCTCGAACCAGTGACCATCGATGATGATAGGTTACAGTGATATACAAGTCAGTGACATTAACCACTCGACCACGGAAGTTTAACGATTCGTGTCATTGTTTTGCACAAGAATTGTCAATACATGTTGAAGCAAATGGGTTGGGCCACAAGTTATAACAACATTAATTAAGGCTCTCCCCACAGTATTAAGCTGATACTAATAGGTAAAGGAGACAGTTGGAACCGCACCAGGTATACAAATGTACATTTGTAATAGCATGTATAGAAGCTGACATCATACTTGTCTTTATTGGCAGCACCTTGTTACGCGACTTGAAACCACAACGAAGGAAGTAAAGGAACTCCGAATCACTAGTGACAAGATTATTGGTATGTGATATGTGTGTTTTACGTTTATTTATCGTCGCTACCAGTTGCCCATATGAGCGACGCCTCCTGAATAGATTAGTAATTTTAGATGTTTGGAGGATAGTTTAATGATACAGACAGAGACCCATTCCAGAGTCTCCTCTGGTTCTTTTACGTGCACGATGTAAAGCACCGACACGAGACATCGGTTTAACGTCCCATCTGAAAGACTGTTAATTTTATTAGGGTCAGACGGGGGATCGAACCTGTGATCCCTGGATTGCCAGTCCAGCGTGTTACCGTGATGTGATCGTTTTGTCAGTATATATATTAATTTGTTGGGAGACATTTATTTATCGTCGCCCCCTGGTTGATAAGTATAGTGATAGTCATGTTATGCTTTAGAGGATAGTGCAACAAGATACAGAAGAGGACGACGCTCCAATTCCAGAAGCCTCCCTGGTTCTTTTACATGCCCGATATATAGTACCAATACACGAGACCTCGTTTATAGTCCCATGCATCAGAACTACTGTTAATATTATTATGGTCAGGCGGGAGATCGAACATGCGATCACTGGATTCACAGACCACTGACCCGTCAAGGGACGTAGCTAGGCTTTTTGAGTTTGAAGGCCCTAATAATAAATTGATTACCAGAGGATACGATTTTGGTAGATGGGTGATGTCCGCCATTTTGAATCCTAGAACGTCAATTGTATGTACACTCTGGCACATTTAAATTTACGTCTTTGATGTTCAAACACGAATTTGACATTTTATGTTGTACAGAATGCACGTGACTAGCATGGGTTCCGGTCTGTCGATTTTTCACTTTTTAACTTATAGCCAAATGACATGTTCAGAAACCCAATACGGCCCAATTAATAGTCTCGGTGTTAAAATATATTTATTTGACTGACCAGGCAAACTATATCGACGCCTGTTCCCAGGCTAGCATGTGACCTCTAAGTTGATAACCCAACTCTTCGTCATTCCCCCTTACAGTGTTTACTGCATTCTTATATGTTCTGGGACAATCTGCATGCCCGGGCCTAAGTCCTTATTTAGTTGAATATTCTGCCTATCTACAATTATGTATATAAATCACCAACACTTATAACTTAATATTACTGTTATTCATTCTAAACTAAAATCAGTAATTTCATAATTCTTTATAATTGAAATGAACTGAAATGAGGTCCTTTTCTCTGGAGATTTTCCAAGAAATAGCCCAGAATAGCATACATTTTACAAACAAATATACGAATACGAATAGTTTATTCAGCATTAAACATTTCATAACAATGTTTATAGCCTACACCATTAGCATACATAATTATATAATTCAGTGTGAACACAAGTTTTTCCAGAAGAGCATGTTTTTTAACAGTGTATAATCACTATAATTTGTAAATACTGTAGTAAATGTATTTAAAGCGACATTACATCGTAAAAAGCAAATAAAATGCATTTTTTCACGTTTAAATGCATTGCTACTACAAATTCTTCTGAATACATTCGAACACTAACATTGAACCAATAAACAGTGATTTTGTGGTCTACAAACTTTCAAACGTGAAAGTAGGTCATCCAAGCGCCTGAATTGACGTTTGTTTGTCATTGGAGTCAATACTAAATGCGCGATACTTTCGTTTAGATATAATTTAATCTTTAGTCTACACATAAATATGCATAGGCACACGTGTGAGATATAGCGGTAACTCTGTACAATAAATCGTGTTATTCAGGATACAAGAGTTGTATTACGCGTGAATGTCGACTTTATTTACATTATTTTGTTATGTCAACAAACCGCGTATACGACGTTTGATTATCAGTTGAAATACTCAGCTTTTGAGGCAAATATTTGGAACAAAATTATACCATATAATAGGAAATTACATTCTGCAGATATTTGCGTTTTCAACGAAGTAGTGTCGCTTTAAACAATGCGTGTTTTATTTGCAAAGAATACACATGTTGATAAGTTACAAATAGTTTTCTTAGACGTGACAGACATTAAGTCGTAACAAGTATGCATAGTCGGCCAGTGACAATATCATGGCATATAATTTGAATGATGACCATCTAATGTGGTGAAATCAGACCCGTAGCCACACTGAGGCAAATGAGACACTCGCCTCGGTTAGAATTTACCAAGTAACGACAGGTATAGGAAATCTCTGATAAAACTGCCTTCAGAATGCACAGACAAGCATCCACAAACTAATTCGGGGGGGGGGGATGCGGCCCTTCGGTTATCTTCGGTTATTTTCAGATTCTGGCTACGGCACTGGAAATGAATGGGTGTTTATCAGAAAGTGTATCACAGAATGTTAACGTTAATCCAGAGGTTGAGTGTTTGCCACTATACCTCACTTTGTACATGATAATAACTTGCATATATATTGTATTATACATTGACCTGTGCTAAGCAGCCACTTTTTCTGCGATTCCCTTGGCTGGCTGCATACGACAGGTTTGACTGTATATATTGTAAATCAACGGTTTACCAACATAATCCGCACACATGTCTTTAATTATCGTTCATCGAAGATATCAGTACTATGTTGATGAAATCATTCATATGTGCAAACACCATTTCATATATAATCCACCCCCACCCTCATCGAATCATAATATTTGATTTCACATATTTTCTTTAAATATTTATAAACTATTTGGACTTCACGCGAGTGTTAATAATTTCGTTGTACATAATTAAGTTAAAGACCAAACACTGAAATAGTTTTTTGTCTAATACAATTGTTTCTTCTTCATATACCTGCGCCATTTCCTGTTGGTTGTAAACTAGTAAATGACAGACAGACAGACAGACACAGCACAGAACAGACAGACGACAGACAGACAGACGACAGACAGACAGACAGACAGACAACAGACAGACAGACAGACAGACAGACAGACAGACAGACAGAACAGACAGACAACAGACAGACAGACAGACAGACAGACAACCAGACAGACAGACAGACAGACAGACAGACAGACAGACACAGACAGACAGACAGACAGACAGACAGACAGACAGACAGACAGACAGACAGACAGACAGACAGCAAAAAACAACAACAACAACATTAGTACAGTAGTACCTTATATGCAATGGCAATTCGGGCAATTGACATATGTGTTGCAGAGTTACGAGTCATATATAGTCATTGTTTAACTTTTAACCTGCCAATCACGACTAAAGTCGCATTTGCAAATAGCATAGAGCCAGATCAGAAAGTGCAGTCTGATCAGGCTCTATAATGTTTTCTATTCGTATAGTGGAGCTAAAACACTTACGTTGCGTTACTCCGCGTTTGCATATTCCGTCCAATGTATGCTATAATTGTATTTAAAACTTTATTATTTTAACAACGATTTCGAAACAAGCTTACATAACTTATATCAATCACTCTCGTTATCGCTAATGAAAGCCTAATATGTCGTCCTTAGTGGGGTGGGGGCGGCGGAGTACCCGGAGACAACACACCTGTCCGAGTTGGCGACGGCCGCAGGTCCAAGAATCGAACCAGGGGTTGCATTGGTGTAAAGCGAGCGTGCTAACCACTATTCTAATCGGATAGCCATACTTCTGTATAGTATGTGCGGTTGTTTTGATTCTGTCTGTAGGTTTCAGATGTCGAAAGTGAATTGTATGTATTGGAACAGAAGTGATCGCGTAAAATCGATGTTCTATAATGATGTACATCTCTGGGCGAGTTCACATGGATCTCGAAAACCAGTGTAGTCGATCATTCAGTGTGTATGGCTATTTATTATGTACACACGTATTTGATTCTGTCTGTAGGTTGTCGATTCAACTGTACTGCAGATAGTTTTATGTGCAGCTGTGGTATGTGTATACTGAACAAGTTCCGCTGTGACGGCTTTCCCCAATGCCCAGATGGATCAGACGAGGTCGAAAGTGAATGTGGTACGTATTGGAGCGCCATTTATCGACAGAATATTGGCAAATGTCAGAAAGAGAGAGAGAGGGGGGGAGGAGTGGAGATGAGATGCGAGAGAGAGAGAGAAAGAGAGAGGAGAGGAGAGAGGAGAGAGGGGAGAGGAGAGAGAGAGAGAGAGGAGTGGAGTGGAGTGGAGATGATAGGATAGGAGAGAGAGAGGGGGGAGAGAGAGAGAGAGAGAGATATATAGAGATATATATATAGAGAGAGAGATAGAGAGACAGAGAGAGACAGAGAGAGAGAGATAGAGAGATATAGAGAGAGATAGAGAGATAGAGAGATAGAGAGAGAGAGAGAGAGAGAGAGAGAGAGGAGAGATAGATATAGACACAGAGAGAGAGACAGAGACTGAGACAGAGATACAGAAGAGAGAGAGACACACATAGAGAGACAGAGACAGAGAGAGAAAGACAGAAAGAGAGAGAGAGAGACATATAGATATAGAGAGAGATACAGAGAGAGCGAGACAGACAGAGAGACAAAGAAATACATAGAGAGAGACATATATATATATAGAGAGAGAGGGAGAGATAGATAGAGACACAGAGAGAGACAGCGACTGAGACAGAGATACAGAAGAGAGAGACACACAGAGAGAGACAGAGAGAGAAAGACAGAAAGAGAGAGAGAGTCAGAGAGACATAGAGATAGAGAGAGATACAGAGAGAACGAGACAGACAGAGAGACAGAGAGACACATAGAGAGAGAGACACACATATATATATATAGAGAGAGAGGGAGAGATAGATAGAGACAGAGAGAGAGAGACAGAGACTGAGACAGAGATACAGAAGAGAGAGACACACACAGAGAGACATAGAGAGAAAGACAGAAAGAGAGAGAGATAGTCAGAGAGACATAGAGATAGAGAGAGTTACAGAGAGAGCGAAACAGACAGCGAGATAGAGAGACACACAGAGAGAGACAGACAGACATACAGAGAGAGAGACAGACAGAGAGAGACAGAGAGAGAGACAGAGAGACAGAGATAGACAGAGAGAGACAGAGAGACAGAGAGAGACAGAGAGACAGAGTGAGATACATACAGAGGGACAGAGAGACAGAGAGAGAGAGAGACAGAGAGAGACAGACAGAGAGAGAGCCAGAGAGAGACAGAGACAGAGAGAGACAGAGAGAGACAGAGAGACAGACAGAGATACATACAGAGGGACAGAGAGACAGAGAGAGAGAGACGAGAGACAGAGACAGCAAGAGACAGAGAGACAGACAGATATACATACAGAGGGACAGAGAGACAGAGAGACAGAGAGACAGAGAGACAGAGAGAGAGACAGAGAGACAGAGAGAGAGAGAGAGACAGAGAGACAGACAGAGATACTACAGAGGGACAGAGAGACATAGAGAGACAGAGAAAGACAGAGAGAGACAGAGAAGACAGAGAGAGACAGAGACAGAGAGAGACAGAGAGAGACAGAGAGACAGAGAGACAGAGAGACAGACAGAGATGCATACAGATGGACAGAGAGACAGAGAGAGAAGAGAGACAGAGACAGAGAGACAGAGAGAGACAGAGAGACAGACAGAGATACATACAGAGAGACAGAGAGACAGAGAGACAGAGAGAGACAAAGAGACAGACGAGAGACAGACAGAGATACATACAGAGGGACAGAGATACAGAGAGAGAGAGACAGAGACAGAGAGAGACAGAGAGAGACAGAGAGACAGACAGAGATACATATAGAGGGACAGAGAGAGAGAGAGAGAGGAGAAAGAGAGAGAGAGAGGAGAGAGAGAGAGAGAGAGAGAGAGAGAGACACAGAGAGACAGAGAGAGACAGAGAGAGAGAGAAAGCCAGAGAGACACAGAGAGACACACAGAGAGACAGAGAGAGACTTAGCGAGAGACAGAGAGAGACAGAGAGAGAGAGAAAGAGATGCTACGAGTCAACACGAAGTTTTAAGCATTTTTGGAAGTTACTGCAAGTTGCGAGGTATGGTAAGGGAGCCTTTATTCATATCAAATGGCATGAAATCACCACTCATGTAGATTGTATAGTTGTGTATTAGTTGGGAAACTTACTTAGTTCTGTGAATTTAAATTATGTAAGCCACCGGCACAACATACACATTCATGTATTGTATTTATTTATTTCAGACTATATTTGTTCGATAGCCGATTTTAAGTGCGAGTCGTCGGGGCTGTGCATACCTCTCAACCAAAAATGTAACGGGGTAGTGAATTGTGCCGACGGATCCGACGAGAGCAGCAAGTACTGTAGAGCCAGTAAATATATTAGTATTTATTGTTTCGCTGGTAAATTGAGTCGAAATGGATTTTAAAGTTAATCAGCACATAGTTGTTGTTGGTGCCGTTGCGCAGTATGTAGAGCGATATAGTAGGTGACGGTCGACATAGCGGTGCGGGTTCGAAACGTGGCGTATGCCACAGGAGCCGATGGCAAGCTATTTCAGAGGCCATATTGTTCTATATGTATTATTTAAGTATATAGCTAAAGGAATTCTCATTTAATACATACTGAACACTATATATAGCTTCTCAAATAGATTGTATGTATGTATGTACCATTAATGTCAAGCCCCTTGCGGTGACCTGGGCATGCTTAGCCGATCATAGCGGTTAACCGGTACTAAGCAATGTGGGTGAGGTGCCTTGCTGAATGACACTACATACGTGGCCTGACTGAGTATCGAACCCGGACCGTTCGATTCCAAATCCGATGCTCTACCATTGGACCACGGACGCCACACTAGATTGGGATCCGGTCCTGTGGCTTATTCCACAGACACAAGCCACACTACTTGTTTTTGTGCGGTATGATCGTATAGTATCAATATTACTACTATTAGATCATATGGCACAAACCATTTATTGTGTCTTGTGCCTGTGGCTTATGTCTATATAATTCAAATTCAAAACAGCGGTAGTTCAGTATGCTGCATGGCGGGATAACAATGCCCCCGTGCTTGGAGACAGAGTTGCTATCATAGTGCATCTGCACGAATAGCGCAGTTATGCTGCATTCCACAATACGAACAGGAAACGAGTATATATGTGCAGTAGGCATGAGGTAGTACACAGCTATGCTGCATTCCACAATACGAACAGGAAACGAGTATGTATGTGCAGTAGGCATGAGGTAGTACACAGCTATGCTGCATTCCACAATACGAACAGGAAACGAGTATGTATGTGCAGTAGGCATGAGGTAGTACACAGCTATGCTGCATTCCACAATACGAACAGGAAACGAGTATATATGTGCAGTAGGCATGAGGTAGTACACAGCTATGCTGCATTCCACAATACGAACAGGAAACGAGTATGTATGTGCAGTAGACATGAGGTAGTACACAGCTATGCTGCATTCCACAATACGAACAGGAAACGAGTATGTATGTGCAGTAGGCATGAGGTAGTACACATCTATGCTGCATTCCACAATACGAACAGGAAACGAGTATGTATGTGCAGTAGGCATGAGGTAGTACACAGTTATACTGCATTCCACAATACGAACAGAAAACGAGTATATATGTGCAGTAGGCTTGAGGTAGTACACAGCTATGCTGCATTCCACAATACGAACAGGAAACGAGTATATATGTGCAGTAGGCATGAGGTAGTACACAGCTATGCTGCATTCCACAATACGAACAGGAAACGAGTATGTATGTGCAGTAGGCATGAGGTAGTACACAGCTATGCTGCATTCCACAATACGAACAGGAAACGAGTATGTACAGCAGGCATGAAGCAGAATACAGTTATGCTGTATTCCACAAGACTAACAGGAAACGGGTATGCGCAGTAGGCTTGAAGCCGAGTACAGTTAGGTTGCATTCCACAAGACGAACATGGAACGAGTATGTGCAGTAGGCTTGAAGCAGTGTACAGTTAGGCTGCATTCCACAAGACTAACAGGGAACGAGTATGTACAGCAGGCATGAAGCAGAGTACAGCTATACTGTATTCCACAATACTAACAGGGAACGAGTATGTGCAGTAGGCTTGAAGCAGAGTACGGCTATGCTGCATTCCACAAGACGAACAGGAAACGAGTATGTACAGCAGGCATGAAGCAGAGTACAGTTATGCTGTATTCCACAAGACTAACAGGAAACGAGTATGCGCAGTAGGCTTGAAGCCGAGTATAGTTAGGTTGCATTCCACAAGACGAACAGGGAACGAGTATGTGCAGTAGGCTTGAAGCAGTGTAGAGTTAGGCTACATTCCACAAGACTAACAGGGAACGAGTATGTACAGCAGGCATGAAGCAGAGTACAGCTATACTGTATTCCACAAGACTAACAGGGAACGAGTATGTGCAGTAGGCTTGAAGCAGAATACGGCTATGCTGCATTCCACATGATTAACGGGGAACGAGTTTATGCAGTAGGCTTGGTGTAGTGCACGGTTATGCTGTATTCCACGTGACTAACGGGGAACGATTTTGTGCAGTAGACTTGAAGCAGAGTACGGCTATGCTGCATTCAACATGATTAACGGGGAACGTGTATGTGCAGTAGGCTTGAAGTAGTAGTGCACCGTTAGAATGCATTTCACAAGACGAACAGGGAACGAGTATATATGTGCAGTAGGCTTGAAGCAGTATACAGTTAGGCTGCAGTCCACAAGACGAACAGGGAACGAGTTTGTGTAGTAGGCTTGAGCAGTGTACTGTTATGTTGCATTTCACAAGACGATCAGGGAACGAATATGTGCAGTATGCTTGAAGCAGTGTACTGTTATGTTGCATTTCACAAGACGAACAGGGAACGAATATGTGCTGTAGGCTTGAAGCAGTGTACAGTTAGGTTGCATTCCAAAAGACTAACAGGGAACGAGTATGTGCAGTAGGCTTGAAGCAGTGTACAGTTAGGCTGCATTCCTCAAGACGAACAGGGAACGAGTATGTGCAGTAGGCTTGAAGCAGTGTACAATTAGGCTGCATTCCACAACACTAACAGGGAACGAGTATGTGCAGTAGGCTTGAAGCAGTGTACAGTTAGGCTGCATTCCACAAGACTAACAGGGAACGAGTATGTGCAGTAGGCTTGAAGCAGTGTACAGTTAGGCTGCATTCCACAAGACTAACAGGGAACGAGTATGTGCAGTAGGCTTGAATCAGTGTACAGTTAGGCTGCATTCCACAAGACTAACAGGAAACGAGTATGTACAGCAGGCATGAAGCAGAGTACACTTATGCTGTATTCCACAAGACGAACAGGGAACGAGCATGTGCAGTAGGCTTGAAGCAGTGTACAGTTAGGCTGCATTTCACAAGACGAACAAGGAACGAGTTTGTGCAGTAGGCATGACGCAGTGTACAGTTAGGTTGCATTCCACAAGACGAACAGGGAACGAGTTTGTGCAGTAGGCTTGAAGCGGTGTACAGTTCGGCTGCATTTCACAAGACGAACATGGAACGAGTATGTGCAGTATGCTTGAAGCAGTGTACAGTTAGGCTGCATTTCACAAGACGAACAGGGAACGAATTTGTGCAGTAGGCTTGAAGCAGTGTACAGTTAGGCTGCATTTCACAAGACGAACAGGGAACGAGTATGTGCAGTAGGCATGAAGCAGTGTACAGTTAGGTTGCATTTCACAATACTAACAGGGAACGAGTTTGTGCAGTAGGCTTGAAGCAGTGTACAGTTAGGTTGCATTTCACAAGACTAACAGGGAACGAGTTTGTGCAGTAGGCTTGAAGCAGTGTACAGTTAGGCTGCATTTCACAAGACGAACAGGGAACGAGTATGTGCAGTAGGCATGAAGCAGTGTACAGTTAGGTTGCATTTCACAAGACTAACAGGGAACGAGTTTGTGCAGTAGGCTTGAAGCAGTGTACAGTTAGGTTGCATTTCACAAGACTAACAGGGAACGAGTTTGTGCAGTAGGCTTGAAGCAGTGTACAGTTAGGCTGCATTTCACAAGACGAACAGGGAACGAGTATGTGCAGTAGGCATGAAGCAGTGTACAGTTAGGTTGCATTTCACAAGACTAACAGGGAACGAGTTTGTGCAGTAGACTTGAAGCAGTGTACAGTTAGGTTGCATTTCACAAGACTAACAGGGAACGAGTATGTGCAGTAGGCTTGAAGTAGTAGTGTACAGTTAGGTTGCATTTCACAAGACTAACAGGGAACGAGTGTGTGCAGTAGGCTTGAAGTAGTAGTGTACAGTTAGGTTGCATTTCACAAGACTAACAGAGAACTAGTAATACAGTAGGCTAGAAGTAGTGGTCAGTGGTCAGTTAGGCTACACTTAGATTGTTCTTGATTTCGAAAATATAGCTAAAATACAAAAGTAATACCACCGCGGAGAAATATGAAAAACAGAAATCAAGAACGCTAATCCCATCTTTGGTTATTCATTCGAGATCTCCCAAGCCAGGTAGGATAACTGCATGCACGCACGCACATTCCTTTTCATAGCACCTGGTTTGGGTTTAATTTCGGCCTTCGTGATATATTTCTACGCATAAGAACTTCAAACTCGGGTTATTCTGCGATATACTACGGTTGATACATATTATTTCGATTCTAACACGACTTACTTCTAATCATTTTAAAGGAGTATTTTCTTCAAACGCCGCTGCATTTGGCTTTCGAAATTTCCTCTCGCGTAAGGGGCGGGGCGATGACGTTATTTTTTATGGAAAATATCAATCTAGTGCATAAATGAACAAAAGTTGTAACTGATCAATAATTGTATTTATTTTGTCAACTAAAACTGTACAGAATAGTAACTGAAACGTTATTTAACAGAAAAACAAGACGGACAAGAGTTTATCTGATTCTAAAAATAGCTCACTTCCGTGAATTCCCACGGTATATTTTACAAACATCACGTGACTTTCACTCATAAAACTGTACATGCATTGTATAAATGGAATAGCCAAAACACGGTGCGCGTGCAGCATAGTTCAAGGTAGGTATATCGCAGAATAACCCGAGCAAGATTTTACTCTACAAGTATGTATGTTATTAGCTGGGTCGTGTTAGAATTTATAATAGTACTCGGTCAGAATCTTGAATGATGTTAAACGTGATTGCTTACTCTACTACAGCTATAAACTGTAACGAAGGCAACGTCCCGTGCAGGGATGGTTCTAAATGCGTGGCACGAGAAGAGAGGTGTGACGGGAAGGCAGATTGTGCAGACGGAAGTGACGAAGAAAAATGTGGTACGTGATTGACATATTAGAAACAACTTGGATGCACTAATATGTACACAAACAGAAATAATGCACGTATTGAAAATCAACTATGTACGTGTCGAACTAATTACCTTGTAGACATATACTGATAGAGTAGACAAGTGATTAACCAAGTAATAATATTTGTCTAAGTGATATTGCTGGGTGGCGTCATTTTGATATTAGTTCAAATGACGTTTGTAAAATATGTATTATGAAATAATGTGTGCATACTGTTTTGATTAGCTATAATCTTTTATCACATAACTTTGCTTTGTATACCGTGTAATAACACTATCTCATACTTTCTTATATGCACACACGTGTAATAACACATGGAAGGATTCTGACTGGTTGAGAGAATAATCCTTATAATTTGTAAATTAACCTTTTAAAGTAGATCTATGCATATTTCTATTTTACCTGGTATCCAACATTAATGGTAAGACAAGCTACGATTTAAAAGAAGTCTCGTCGCAATTATAACACTGTTTAAATCATAAATATAACGCTGCTTTGCGTAGTGACGTCATGACAATTTACTGACGTCATGATTATTTGCGCTGACACTTGGCGCCAAAATAAAAGTAGCAACGTTATTTATTAAAACGAGCGCGCTATGGTAATGTGATAAAATGATCCTACACTCGTGATGATTTCATACCATATTTTATGAAACTCGCAAAAGGTTCGCTTAATAACAAAATTCCAAAACTCGTTTCATAATCTATGGTATGAAATAACCCCTCATTTTAAAAAGATCCTATATATCGATCAATACATATCTTCCATTGTTTCATAATGGCATATGTAAAACAGTGCGAAAATAACTGTGTCGCAATGCCCGTAGCAATAAATAACGTGATAATGATTGTGTTTATTCAAACCGAAACGTGACACTTTTGATTGGATTAGAAATAGACCAATCCGTTAACGGTATATGTTTTATATGATTATATGTGTTAGATTATGGAGTTCGATCCCCCGTCTGACCCTAATAAAATTAACAGTATTTCAGATGGGACTTTAAACCGAGGTCTCGTGTCGGTGCTGTAAACCGTGCACGTAAAAAACCCAGCGGAGACTCTGGAATGGGTCTCTGTCTGTATCATTGCACTATCCTCCAAATATCTAAAATTTACTAATCTCTTCAGGAGGCGTCGCTCAAATGGGTAACCGGTAGCGAAGATAAATATACGTAAAACACCACCAGAATATTGAGTTCGCCTCTGTCGTCGAGTAGTTATGGTCGCTGTAACCTATCATCCCCGCGAGGGGTTCGACATTAAAGGCAGATAAATAGATATACTCACTGATGGTCACGGGTTCGAACTTCGCTCAGACCGTGTCTCTTAGGCCTATAAAAAGTATGTGTATGAGATCAGCTGCATGGTATAATGTTTTGTGATTATAATTTTAATTTGAACTATCATTTGTTGTCGTAACATATATATATATATTCACCAAGGTTGTTTTCAGCACCAATATATATTTCGAACTTGTATTAAGAGACCACCAAATGGCGGTAAAAAGCGGTTTCTAAGCAGGAATGGTCTCTTAATACAGACCTGGAGGTTATAAAGCGTTTCTCCAATCTCAAACTCAGTATTGAGCTTCTGGTTGGTTGAGCCAAGAGCAAATAATCAATCAAATTTCTTGAGCTCAAGTTTGAGATCTGAGAAAGGTTTTATAACTACGGGCCCAGTTTGTTCCTTAATTATCACAGACGGGAACTGATAACGTAGTCTCTTAATAAAAGTGGTCTCATAATAGTCGTGGTCTTTAGAGCAAGTTTGATTGTAGTGTACCGTTTCTCTCTTTGTATATTTGTTGTTGTGTTTAGTTTATAAATGTATGTCAGCCAGAAGGCACTGTAAGTGATGGGGCAGGGTCACGCGGCAATATCACGTGGCAAGGTCACGCGGCAATATCACGTGGCAAGGTCACGTGGCAAGGTCGCCAGTTGATGCCTGATCCCAACCTGTAACACTCACGTATTAAAGATATATTTGTAAATTCCAAAGGGATATTTAAAAAAATATACTTTAACTTTTTATTTTGGGTTTTGCATTTAATGCCTAATATTAGCATAAATTTGAGCTCAAGTTATAACGGTTGCAGTGTTATTTAATGAAACCAGTTAATACGCTCTTCCATTGATTCTAATGTGTTTTAGCTCGATTGCGAAACAAGTTCTTATAACTTATATTAATCACTCTCGCGACCTCATTCCTGATGGAATCCATCGCCACGAGGGAGAGAGAAGAGGCAACGTGGAATTTAAATACCTTGCCTAAGGGCACACTCGTAACGGCTCCAGTGGGGCTCGAACTCCGGGCATTCCCTACTGGAAGCGAACTCGCTATCACTGCGCTATCACGACTTCCATTTTGTTTCATTTCATTTAACGCGGGGAATGTGTCTGTACAGGATTACTGTTTATGTCCTGGGAAATGTATTGTTTGGCAATATTAAACTTAGACATTTGCATATTCCGTGAACTTACTTCGTTAATAATCGGATTTCCGAAGTGAAATATGAACTTTAGATTATGGTACACTTACTTACTGACTTGATTCAAATATTAACGGTAAAAACCTAACGTATGTCCTGGTCGTAGTTCACGGAAACTTACGAAGGCTTTGGTGGAGATTAATGAGTCTCAGTTTAATGTTGCCAAGTAGTATTAGAATTGTGTCAAAACAAATAACAACACAATAATAAAGAAATTCTATGACATATTTCAGCTACAAATAAGAAACACACATTACCATGGCTTCTTAACTGGTTTATCGTTGCTTTAAATAACATGATGTTAATCTATTATCAATATAATGTGTGTGTATTACATTGTGTTTCTCATGTCATGTATAATATTATGTATGTATATTGTATTGTCAAAGGAAATTGCCGATTTTGCAATAAAACATGTTCTATTCTGTTCATTAATGAATTGTCGTCTGCTACACTTATTTAAATTATTCATAGCCTTCATTTTACCCAGCATGCAAATACACTGTAGTTAATAGAATAACACGAAACAGGCCACACGAATGACACACATTTTTCGAAATATCATTGCCAAAGAGGTCCGTCTGCGTATATAATTATGTGCCCACCAAAATCAATACACAAACACAATTTACACGAGACTTAACCTCATAGATTGTTTATGTAAATATGATAAAGGTATAAAATGCGAAATGCACCTCTATCAGATGTAAGTAGTGTTTGTCATTGGTAGATCAAGTACATGTACATTAAAACACTCATCTCCCTGTCACGCTATATTGTGGCTTCCGATAATACTGAATTGTACATATACACAAGCTCCAGGCTCCTGTGGTATGTGTGCACCGTGTTATGGCCAGATTCGATCGTCACAAAATGACTTGTCCTGTGTATGACACCACCATTCAAAGGCTACCTAAAGCTCGGACATGTGTCGTACACACACACACATTTTGTTCAGTTGTTTTTCGTAATTTGTAAAAAAAATTAGTTTTCTTTACATGTAGTTAAATAAATAGTGCATTGTACATGCTACTTTTATAACTTGGACATGCGTGCAGTGGAGTCATCTGGCGTGTAGATATTACGCTTACAGATGTCATGCTATTTAGAAAGATATAGATATAGCCAGGCACGTAGCCACACTGGGGCACGGTTAAAATTTCAAAAAATAAATTTAAACAAAATTTAAATAAAAGTAAAATGTAAAAAACATCCCTTTGTTGTATAAAATGTTGACTGCTAGAGAGCTGAACAGTCAGTACATAATTATACGACTAATCTCATTAAATCAGAAAACGCAGGAAATCACTTCTATGCCCCAACTAATGTTAAGGGGGAACATGTCCCCCGGACCCCCAGATTTCCTCGGTTAAAATTTGCCTCTGGTACAAATGGCAGTATACCCATGAGTTGGTACACTTACATGGAACATATTACAATAATACAGTTGTGTATATACCAGGGAACGGATTCATGAAGCAAACATATTAAGTCAGTATGTTATATTACTCCCAAATCACGAATAGCATAGTTATCTAACCATTCCACGTTTCCGGAGAAACAACTTAATATACATACTAGAGGACATAGAAAACGCACACTTCGGATAAGTATGTTTTACATGAAAAACAATAACTATATAAATACATAGTTTTAAGCATTTTGGAATATTTTTAGTTGTTCAGTTTGTGTTTTGTAATAAAGATGTGATATATCGTTGATGGAATCATTCCTTCGTATTTCGTGTTCATGTATTTTCTATATCCTCTAGTATATAATGTAGGTGTGCGTTTTCTATGTCCTCTAGTATATTATGTAGGTGCGCGTTTTCTATGTCCTCTAGTATATAATGTAGGTGTGCGTTTTCTATGTCCTCTAGTATATAATGTAGGTGTGCGTTTTCTATGTCCTCTAGTATATAATGTAGGTGTGCATTTTCTATGTCCTCTAGTATATAATGTAGGTGTGCGTTTTCTATGTCCTCTAGTATATAATGTAGGTGTGCGTTTTCTATGTCCTCTAGTATATAATGTAGTTGTGCGTTTTCTATGTCCTCTAGTATATAATGTAGGTGTGCGTTTTCTATGTCCTCTAGTATATAATGTAGGTGTGCGTTTTCTATGTCCTCTAGTATATAATGTAGTTGTGCGTTTTCTATGTCCTCTAGTATATAATGTAGGTGTGCGTTTTCTATGTCCTCTAGTATATAATGTAGGTGTGCGTTTTCTATGTCCTCTAGTATATAATGTAGGTGTGCGTTTTCTATGTCCTCTAGTATATAATGTAGGTGTGCGTTTTCTATGTCCTCTAGTATATAATGTAGGTGTGCGTTTTCTATGTCCTCTAGTATATAATGTAGTTGTGCGTTTTCTATGTCCTCTAGTATATAATGTAGGTGTGCGTTTTCTATGTCCTCTAGTATATAATGTAGGTGTGCGTTTTCTATGTCCTCTAGTATATAATGTAGGTGTGCGTTTTCTATGTCCTCTAGTATATAATGTAGGTGTGCGTTTTCTATGTCCTCTAGTATATAATGTAGGTGTGGTTTTCTATGTCCTCTAGTATATAATGTAGGTGTGCGTTTTCTATGTCCTCTAGTATATAATGTAGGTGTGCGTTTTCTATGTCCTCTAGTATATAATGTAGGTGTGCGTTTTCTATGTCCTCTAGTATATAATGTAGGTGTGCGTTTTCTATGTCCTCTAGTATATAATGTAGGTGTGCGTTTTCTATGTCCTCTAGTATATAATGTAGGTGTGCGTTTTCTATGTCCTCTAGTATATAATGTAGGTGTGCGTTTTCTATGTCCTCTAGTATATAATGTAGGTGTGCGTTTCTATGTCCTCTAGTATATAATGTAGGTGTGCGTTTTCTATGTCCTCTAGTATATAATGTAGGTGTGCGTTTTCTATGTCCTCTAGTATATAATGTAGGTGTGCGTTTTCTATGTCCTCTAGTATATAATGTAGGTGTGCGTTTTCTATGTCCTCTAGTATATAATGTAGGTGTGCGTTTTCTATGTCCTCTAGTATATAATGTAGGTGTGCGTTTTCTATGTCCTCTAGTATATAATGTAGGTGTGCGTTTTCTATGTCCTCTAGTATATAATGTAGGTGTGCGTTTTCTATGTCCTCTAGTATATAATGTAGGTGTGCGTTTTCTATGTCCTCTAGTATATAATGTAGGTGTGCGTTTTCTATGTCCTCTAGTATATAATGTAGGTGTGCGTTTTCTATGTCCTCTAGTATATAATGTAGGTGTGCGTTTTCTATGTCCTCTAGTATATAATGTAGGTGTGCGTTTTCTATGTCCTCTAGTATATAATGTAGGTGTGCGTTTTCTATGTCCTCTAGTATATAATGTAGGTGTGCGTTTTCTATGTCCTCTAGTATATAATGTAGGTGTGCGTTTTCTATGTCCTCTAGTATATAATGTAGGTGTGCGTTTTCTATGTCCTCTAGTATATAATGTAGGTGTGCGTTTTCTATGTCCTCTAGTATATAATGTAGGTGTGCGTTTTCTATGTCCTCTAGTATATAATGTAGGTGTGCGTTTTCTATGTCCTCTAGTATATAATGTAGGTGTGCGTTTTCTATGTCCTCTAGTATATAATGTAGGTGTGCGTTTTCTATGTCCTCTAGTATATAATGTAGGTGTGCGTTTTCTATGTCCTCTAGTATATAATGTAGGTGTGCGTTTTCTATGTCCTCTAGTATATAATGTAGGTGTGCGTTTTCTATGTCCTCTAGTATATAATGTAGGTGTGCGTTTTCTATGTCCTCTAGTATATAATGTAGGTGTGCGTTTTCTATGTCCTCTAGTATATAATGTAGGTGTGCGTTTTCTATGTCCTCTAGTATATAATGTAGGTGTGCGTTTTCTATGTCCTCTAGTATATAATGTAGGTGTGCGTTTTCTATGTCCTCTAGTATATAATGTAGGTGTGCGTTTTCTATGTCCTCTAGTATATAATGTAGGTGTGCGTTTTCTATGTCCACGAGTATATAATATAGGTGTGCGTTTTCTATGTCCTCTAGTAATAATGTAGGTGTGCGTTTTCTATGTCCACTAGTATATAATGTAGGTGTGCGTTTTCTATGTCCACTAGTATATAATGTAGGTGTGCGTTTTCTATGTCCTCTAGTATATAATGTAGTTGTGCGTTTTCTATGTCCTCTAGTATATAATGTAGGTGTGCGTTTTCTATGTCCTCTAGTATATAATGTAGGTGTGCGTTTTCTATGTCCTCTAGTATATAATGTAGTTGTGCGTTTTCTATGTCCTCTAGTATATAATGTAGGTATGCGTTTTCTATGTCCTCTAGTATATAATGTAGGTTTGCGTTTTCTATGTCCTCTAGTATATAATGTAGGTGTGCGTTTTCTATGTCCTCTAGTATATAATGTAGGTGCGCTTTGTTTTCTATGTCCTCTAGTATATAATGTAGGTGTGCGTTTTCTATGTCCTCTAGTATATAATGTAGGTGTGCGTTTTCTATGTCCTCTAGTATATAATGTAGGTGTGCGTTTTCTATGTCCTCTAGTATATAATGTAGGTGTGCGTTTTCTATGTCCTCTAGTATATAATGTAGTTGCGTTTCTATGTCCTCTAGTATATAATGTAGTTGTGCGTTTTCTATGTCCTCTAGTATATAATGTAGTTGTGCGTTTTCTATGTCCTCTAGTATATAATGTAGGTGTGCGTTTTCTATGTCCTCTAGTATATAATGTAGGTGTGCGTTTTCTATGTCCTCTAGTATATAATGTAGGTGTGCGTTTTCTATGTCCTCTAGTATATAATGTAGGTGTGCGTTTTCTATGTCCTCTAGTATATAATGTAGGTGTGCGTTTTCTATGTCCTCTAGTATATAATGTAGGTGTGCGTTTTCTATGTCCTCTAGTATATAATGTAGGTGTGCGTTTTCTATGTCCTCTAGTATATAATG